>JBBCBC010000009.1:21890627-22238003 GCA_037126765.1 Stenogyne calaminthoides | reverse complement strand
TTCTTCAATGAATGACTTAGTTTATTCTAATTTCTCCAATTACATGATAATCATGTGTCACCTTCAAAAGACAAGGCCAACAATTCAACAACAACAAAATATAAGTGAATTGATAGAGGGGTTAAAAAGGATTTAAAAATCTAGAATGAAATAATAAAAATAATATATATAAGTAACAAAAGAGAGAAATGTCTTTTGTGGGTTGTAGTGTAGCTCAATCACACATAAATTAAGGTATGATCAATCCCCACATTAGTAAACTCTATAAGATAAAAAAAGAGAATGAGTCATCAATTCATCAAGTCATAGTATATAAACTAATTGTATGAAACAATAATAAATAATTAAAAGAGAAAATAATATATACCTTCTTAGAGAATTTCAAGCTCACTCAAGTCCTCCTCCGAACTTATAAAAAAGTAGATTTCAGATGGATTCAATTTTGAGCACAAATGAGAGCTTGGACAATTTTTTGGGGGACGGGGGAACTCCTAAATGCATCAAGAATCCTTCCACCCTTACTAAAAAGTGGAATTGAGCAACTGGGGAGGCGGGGAACGACAATACATCTCGAGCCATCTTGGAGAGAACTAGGAATCGGTGAGAATTGAATTTCCACCACTCTAACACATCCACTTCATTTTCAAACTCATATTCCTCATTTAGTTCTTCTCCAACTCCGTTTTTACATGCTCATTTCTTGTTCCAATTTTGTACTCCCTAAAACCGATTAAATCAACTAATCGAGAGGTGCAGGGACGATGAACTTTATATGACTACAATTAGACTATCCGGAGCACCGTGACATTTTCTTGTATGTATCGATGGTTTCTTGTATTCCATTCTTTACATTATTTTTCATTAAAACGGGCTTTGAAACATCATCATACAATCTATCAAAGAGAATTCAATGAACTATAGCTTGTGGCGTGGATCAAGAATCACAATGAAATACAAATTCATAAATCATCTTCTCAATTGATCTCGAGATTTATCAAATTTTTCCTTCATCCTCTTTGACATCATACTCATTTCGAATTTTTCACTACCCAACCACTTTTTAAGAAGCAATTCTACCACACTTATTTCTTGAAACATTTTAGTAATACCGGCGTTTTTTAGTACTATTATTTTGCCAATATGTTTCATGCATTACGATCATTTATATTATTTGCGGATAAAGATATTTATGTCTTATTGGGGATTTTTGCATTATTTATCATCGTGTAATTGTTTTAAAGATTGAATTATTTGTTGTTCTCATCACGTGATTAGTGTGTGAGAAAATTGTGTGTGACAAAGAGTGAGAGCAAGAGTGGTGTGATGAGTGGTATCGAGCGCGGTTTGCATCCATAGGTCATTTATATGTACACGAGCTCAAGACTTGGGGTGCCCGGCTATGCCGGTAAGTTTATGTTATATGTTATGTGCATTCCTTGATTTCCATTTAGTGAAGGGTCTTAACGAAAATACTTGTTATAAAATATGTTAAGCTATTGCTATTTCGAGGACGAAATTTTTATAAGGAGGGGAGGATGTAATACCCGCGCTTTTAGTACTATTATTTTGTCAATATGTTTCATGCATTCATTGCATTTTATATTATTCTGGGATAAAGATATTTTATGTCTTTATGGGGATTTTGCATTATCTATCATGCGTGTAATTGTTTTAAAGATTGAATTATTTGTTGTTCTCACACGTGATTAGTGTGTGAGAAAAAATTGTGTGTGAAAAGAGTGAGAGCAAGAGTGGTCGTGATAATTTTGTTGGATGTGACCATCTGAGATCCGGTTATGTTCAGTGTAAGCTTATAAAAGTGAGTTAAGAACTTGACTAGGAGCTCAACTCTCACCCAATCATAGGCCATCGAACTCCATCATACGTTGGCTTTGAGAGCTCGGTATATAACCCAAATCTGATACTCATATGCTTCAAAGAACTCTTCTAAGGCACAAAGCCGACTCCAACATCATGTATGTGGAATTCCACTTAGTGGACACATCAAGATTAAACGGTTTTTCTTGGTATTCCAAGTTTGAAGCTTAACACACTCAATAAACTTCTTAAACTAGCGGAGAATTTGAATGTACCTTATACCTCTTTTGATGCGACATGTTGCTATGTGTTCCCTCCGTATTCTTCAATCAGTGGGTGCAATATGAGATTCACAATGTGTGTCAATACACCTCATATGCACATGCTTTCCACCCAAAAGATTTGTTCCCCAATTGTCATTTTTTTTCAAATATCCAAGCGCACCGTTATTTGATGAACCATTATCAATAGTGTTGTATCACTATTAATTGGCCCCAAGCCTATTAATATCTCATCCGTTTATATGAAGGAGCCCAATCGATAATCAGTAGAGCTCACCCACTTAAGATATGGATTCTAGTTCGCCAAGAGAGGGCCGAGGTCGCCGCCCCCAAGTAGCTTTCGCTTATAGAGCTCTTAGAAGTTTTTATGAAAACAACAAGGGTTAAGAGCTCGTTATGAGCTCGCCAAAGAAGCTTCAGACTAGCTCACTATGAGCTCCTCATAGAGCTCACCCAACTAGCTCACCATGAGCTCACTCCATGAGCTCGTTGTGCCAGGCTTCGTAGAGCTCACTAACTCGCTCAATGAGCTCTCATTGAGCTTTTTCGAAAAGCTCTCAGCGGGAGGTCTCTTTATCAAGCTCCGGAAGGTACAACAGTACAGTAATGTCCGCTGGGAGCTAACTTTTACATAAGGGAGTTAATGTTGAAGTGCGGTACTAAGTCGGGAAAACCCTCCAAATATGGCTAAGTCAATGGCTTTCAAGCTACAAGACGAGTAAACGTTGGTTCTGATTTGGGGAAAAGATCCCAGAGAACATTTACAAATGATCCAGGACTTGCCGGGTGTTGCTTATTAACTAAAGTAGCTCTCAAGAGCTCTCCGGAGATGTCGAAAATTAATGTAAAAATGTAAGGGCATTAAATGGAAGTTTGACCATTTGATGTCCCGACAAGAAAAATGGAGAGTGAAATGCACTCTCCCATGTAGTATAAATATGGGTACTTAAGACCCAGAAAGGGTCTGAAAAATATCAATACAAGAGGCAAAACTTGCCCTAGTCTCTGTGCATTTTATTTACGCTTTCAGTCTTTAATCTTTCAGAGTTCAATCATTTGAACTCTCGTTGTTTGATTAGTTAGTTACCACAAAAAGCCATATTCCACACAATTAATCCATTTAAGCTAGCTACCAACAATTGGCGTTTGAAGAAGGGTACTCATCAAGAACTAATCTGATTTTTTAGTGTGTTCTCATTTGAGTATTCCTACGAATCTTCAAAGGTTTTTTTCTTTGAATCTTCAAACATTCAAACACCTACCCAGAAAGTTCATAACCAAAGATGTCTCAAGCTAGTTTCATGTCGAAGGGGAAGGACAAGTCCAAGTCCGGGAAAGCCAAGTCATGGACCCAAAGGTCAGGTGGCGAGGTAAGCTCGTGGCCGCATTAATCTGGAATCTTAGAGGACAACTTGGGCATTCCCCAGAAACTTGAGGAGATCAAAACCCAGAGGAAATTTGGGAATCCATGGCGGTCTTACGCCGAAAGAAGGCTGAGTTGGGTACAGGTTATAGTGACCTGAGCCAAAACTTGGATGAAAAATTCCGCCAAGCAGGAGTGGCGAGGATGGGTAGAAGGCCCCACAGTGGAAAAACGCCGAATCTAGCAATTGCTCATTCTTAGAGTTTCGAGAGAGTCGTATGAGAGGCGTGATGGACCTAAACAAGGAGGAATGACCCGAGCGGATTTTCGGGGGTCAATGACGACGATCGATCTTCGGCGTCTAAACTCGAGGTTCAATGGCGCAACAAGCTCATTTTGTTGGGATATTTGAGTTTTGATGAACTATGCCAAAACATTATCAATTTTTGTTATTTAAGCTAACTTCTGAGATAACAAGTTGAGGAACGAGAGAACAAGTTGAGGGTAGATGATCGAGATCGGATGAGGTGAAATTTAGACCGATCGAGATCAGATGAGTTCGAGTTAAGCGATGAGCCGATTAAAAATCGGAGAAAAGAAAGTCTAAGCAGTTGATCGAGAATCGAGATTTTGATCGGATGGACGAATCGAAGACCGAATTGGATGACGAGATCGGAAAAGAGGTTAGCGTCGAAGGAAGCGGGATAGGGCTATTCGAGGGTCGGGGCGGTAGTGAGGCTCCGGATAAGATAACTGATGCAACTATAAAACCCCGATATCGCGACACGGTGTTACTCTTGATCACGATCGGGTGTTGATCGAACAAATGAAGGAAATGAAACCCGAAGTCACACGATCTGATGTCCTCGGAGAAATGAGTCATACGAGTCATGTTCCTTTGAGAATCGAGCAGTTCTTGATGATCGGATAGTCTGATCTTGATGACCTTAGGGTCGAGGATGTGCGAAGTCGGAAGAGAGTGAACTGCGATGCTTTGAGTGTCGATATGCTGATCGAGACAAGGTCCATTTGAAGAAGTCTGTTGAATCAGAATCACGAAGACTGGAAGAATCTCAAGACTCGGAAGAATCACGAAGATTATAGCCGTTAGATTCAGCTGACGTGGACCAATGAGAGGAAGACAACCAGCCTGAAAAGCTGCAGAATAGTATGGATTTGAATGTGACTCCATCCAACGGTAACATTCAAATCCACACTATAAATACAAGTTCTTCCATCAAATTAAGTGTGGAAGTGTGGAAAAATGTGTGATCCATCAAGCTTCAAAGCCAAATCATCTAGCATTTCCACCATAGAACACCGAGCGGGAAATACGCATATATTCAAAAAGTGTTCTACCCTAGATCTAAGCACAAAATGTCATATCTAAGCTTTAGAGAGATTTTCCCATCCTTAGCATCAAGACTAAACAAATGTAAGGAAAATCTCACCCTAGTTGGACACAAAACAATCTTATACCCAAAACCCAAAAGTTAGGTTGAGTTTGTTAAGCAAGGATCGTAAGTTAATTGGACTAGCTTTACTTTGGAGTGCAGTGAGTGAGAATTAGATTAAACATCTAAGCAATCCGTGAGGGAGGGTAGAGCAATCCAAGTGAGGGAGATAAGTCCCGATGAGAGTGAGAACTAGTTAAACATCGTATTGTGTTGGACTAACACATAAAACTAAATCGAGTTGGTTAAGTTGGTGCCCCTGCGATAGGGAAGAGTAGATGTAGGAGTTAGACTCGAACCACTATAAAACATGTGTTCTTTACTGCTTTATGTTCTTACTTGCCATATGCATTTAATTATAAGCAAAACATATAGATTTAAAAACAAAAATTGGAACCACCATTCCCTCACTTTCTGTTTTATATGCATTACTTGGTATTTAACACATTCATGGGTTTTTCATATATGGGACCAACACTATGAACCAAGGTCGTGGCGGGCCCACCAAAATCGCGAACAAGCTTCTGCGTGGCCAAAGCCATGCCGAGCAGAGATGTGAATTTGGTTCCGTGTATGACCCAATCGTGGACCGAGGAAAACATCTCGGTCTTAGATCTTGGGGAGAAAATCTATAAACCTCGACATCACCAGCGAGGTGGTGCAGCAAGAAGCCCCTCACCTAGCCTTCATCAACTAGGGAGGGCGGAAAGAAGTCCATCGCCTCGTCATCTTCGGTGAGGTGATATCAACCAATTTGATGATCAACTTGCGGGGATAGTTCAAACCCTCAAGGACCTCCAAGATCGGTGTGACTAAGGATGGAAATCCGACTCCTGCTAGGATCCCTTTGTCACCATTGTCACCAGCGATGATGCTAGCTCCTATCCAACCAAAGATCACGGTGACCTCGATTGCTCAATATGCAGGCGACACGGACCCCACTCATCATGTCAGCAAGTTCACGTCCTATATGAACTCAATGGGGGCAACTGACGCAACCCAATGTCGGTTGTTTCCCCTCACCTTAGGTGATCAAGCCTAAAGGTGGTTCAACACCTTACCTCCATCCTCCGGTGGAGTCATTTCGCCCGGACGGCAAAACTATTCCTTGATCACTTCGCCACTATGACCCCGAAGGTGGGAACAAAACAAAGGCTGGCCAATATTTGGCAATATAAAGACAAGACCGACCGAGCATACATCGAAAGGATTGACAAGATGATCATGGAAGGAGAGCCTCTCGGAGATGAGGCTAAGGTCATGGGAGTCGTCGGGGGACTCCGGATGAACACAAAACTTTGGAAAATTATGAATATGGAATACCCAAAGTCCCGATTTAAGATTTCGGCTGACCAAAGCAGAAATTTGATTACCGGCCTTGTTTTGCTAAGCTCAACTAATGGAAGAACAAGGGCGGAGGAAAAAGAAACCACCGCTAAGACCGAGAAGTCGATAAGAGGTCGGGGCACTTATAAAGCCCCTGGATCTTTCAAACCTTTGGCGAGGGGGATTATCGAGGTGAATTTACTCGAAGTTCGGAATGTTGCCCCAAAGAGTGGTCTTCAATGCAATCAAGGCGAGACATCCTATTACTCCACCAAGAAAAATTCTAAGGGAGGAAGGAAGATTATACCCAAAAAAAGTTCTGCAGTACCACAACAACATCGGACATAAACAGGGGATGCCGAGATCTACTAAAGGCAACTTTGGAAATTGTATGAAGATGGGAAGCTAGAGGAGTTAAATCGAAGCCCGGCAGATGGCTTGGCCAGGGCGGCGACCAACAGAGGAACCACAGGATCGAGGCGCCATCTTTGGACTAGGGGCAACAAGACCCAGGCTCCACCTATGCGGAAAACCTTTGAAGGACGAGTTATCCACATGATGCATGGCGAGGGCACTGCGAGGAGGTCTGCTCTCGCCACCTCACTATCCGCCGGCGTGCGTAAAGGCGGAGATCTGACTCTAGATAATGCGGACTTATGTGTCTACTGTTCACCTGTCGTCCCCAAGGCAAACCTACTCGTTTTCTTGGAGGAGAACAAAGATGGAGTTGTCTTTCCCAACTGGGATCCATTGGTCATCTCGGCAAAAATCAT
Organism: Stenogyne calaminthoides; assembly: GCA_037126765.1. Classification (NCBI taxonomy): domain Eukaryota; kingdom Viridiplantae; phylum Streptophyta; class Magnoliopsida; order Lamiales; family Lamiaceae; genus Stenogyne; species Stenogyne calaminthoides. The sequence goes on along the minus strand of JBBCBC010000009.1, from coordinate 22,230,988 downwards.
GGGCATCCTTGTTCACCGCATCATGGTGGACAATGGGGCCTTCTGCACATCATTTTCAAGAAGGCATTGGACCGTCGGGGGATTTCAACAACTACATCGAGCCTTGAGGCGGGGATCGAGAGGATTTGGAGATCACCCGATTGCATCCTTATGGGACGATCCGTTTAGTTGTAGAAATTACTTCTAGTCTAGATAAGGAGGTGTGGGCTACCAGGCAGCTCAACTTTGTAATCGTTGACCAACCATCAACCTTCAACGGGTTTTTTGGGCGGCCTTTTGAACACGAGTTTGGTGCGCATCCTCCTCCTACTTTTTTGTATCAAGTTCCCAGACTCGATGGGACCATTGGCACCATTAAGGGGTGACCAGGCTGGCTGCAAGGAAATGCTTGACCTTACATCCATCCCAATTTAAATTCCGCCAATTTATTTTCGAAATAGTCATAACTTCTGAAATGATGCAAGTATGTCAAAAAATCAAACATCATCTCGGAAAAAAGACAAGGAAAGTAATGAGATGGAAATAGATGATGAGGTCGAGAAACAAAAGTTGGGAGGAAGGCGACCAAATTATGGTTGACTTACCGGTAACAGAATCACGACCAGCCGGGCTGGGAGGAAGGCCAATCCTCAAGAGATCTCCCTAATCTGAAGGCATTTTTGGTTTTTGAACCAATGGAAGTGGAAGTTTCTAAAAAAGGACTGTCAAGATCTCGAGGGTCAAAGGGAATAGCAACAAGCAACCCCAATGGAAGAACTCGAAAAAATAAAGTGGATCCACTTCGACTGAGCTCGAAGTCACGATGGAATAAAATTTTGAGTGAAATCGCGAGGCAAAGGTGATTGAGTTCCTTAAAGGTAACTTGGATGTTTTTGCATGATCGCATGAGGACATGGTGGGTACCGACCCCGTCGCGCATGTCACCAATTGAACATTGATCCATCAAGAAAAGTCGGTTTGGAAGCGTAAAGTTTGGTCAGAGAAGTCTGGCGGCTCTCTGGCGAGGTCGAAGTTGTTAGATAACAAGTTGATCGAAGCGGGCGATCACCCCAATGGGTAGAAAATGTTGTGCTCGTAAAAAAGGTGAACAACTCTTGGAGGTTATGCATCGACTTCGATCTGAATGATGCTTACCCAAAAGATTTCTTTCACATGCCGCGTATTGATCACGATAGATATGTCGGTACGAGCCCGCGAAATGATGTCATTTATGGATGCCTTGGCGGGATACCACCAAATTGCCATGCGAGGAGGGCGATCGACAACACACCTTTTTCCCTAACGAAAAAAAAAATGTCTCTTTGTTGGAAAGAATGCCTTTCGGACTCAAGAACCGGGGAGCAACTTATTAGCATTTGGTGAACAAAAATGTTCGGCCCGGCAGAGATAGGCAAGACTATGGAGGTATACATCGATGACATCATTGGTCAAAAGTGAGAAGAATGATGACCATCCTAACCCGCCTCGCTCAAACCTTCACAATTTTGAGAGAGTACAACATGAAAAAGTGAACAGAAGAAATCGGTTTGGGAGTTGGATCGAGGAAGTTTCTTGGTCATATTATCGGTCGGCAGACCGAAAGCAAATCGTAAAAATTAGGGCAATTACGGACATGAAAGCTCCTCCTGGCGTGAAGGAAGTTTGGAAGGCTAAGCGGGATGTTTGGCATCGCTCCGGGTTCATATCGAATGGGGGACAAGTGCAAACCATTTTTGAAACAATGAAAAAGGTAAATTTTCTTGGACCTCGGAGAGTCATCATGTTTTTTATGAACATCAAAGTACTTATCCAACCCCCAAATTTTATCAAACCAATTTCTGGAAAATTTATTCTTATATCTAGCGGCCTCAGGGCTCGGCTCTAAATCAGATCCTTGTCCGGTGAAGGCGGGTTCCATCTGCCAATTTACTTCGTTAGCCAAACATTGAATGATGTGAACTAAGGTACCCACTCTGGAAAAGCTTGCTTATGCTCTAGTCATGGCGTAAGAAAAAACCGCCAATATTTCTTTGATCGTCAAGTTGAAGTCTAATGGCGATCTTGGTTAAGATAAGTGTTACACCGACCCAGATCTGGCGGGGACGAATTGAGGAAAATGGTCTATCGAGATCGCCCGTTTGGCGTACAGCCGCCTCCTGGGGCGCAATTAAAGGCCTGAGGTGCTCGTGATTTCTTGGTTGAACTCATCCACGAGAAGTCTGGCGAGGTCATCGAGGATCCATGGAAACTATATGCCGACCGGTTCATCACTGAAAAGGCACGGCGATGGTGAGAAATTGCTCCATCAGCCCATGACAATCAATCTTTTACCTTTGCCGCCAGTTGATTTCCACACAACAAATAACGCAGGCGGAATATGAGGCTCTAATCAATGGTTTAGAAATGGCGATGGCCATGGGGAGTTCGGCGTCTCAAAGTATTTTTGTGATTCACAACTAGTGGCATATCGGATGTCAGTGAGTATGAGGCTAGAGGCGTCGGATGATCGGATACCCGGCCGGTCGCCAAGAATTTGTTGGAAAAAATTGAGCAAGTTTACATCGAACAAATTCGCGGTGACAATACTCAAGCGGATGCTCTAGCTTCGACTTGCCGCCGGAAGGAGCGAAAGCATGGATAACATCATTTGTCACCAGTTGGTGATCCCGGTCGGTGATCGACCCATAATCAACCCAAGTGAAGTAAGCTATGATCGATCGGCGACCCCAACATGAAAGGCGGTCGATTCTTGGTCAAGCTCGAGGAGGAGAACTTGGATGACACCTATCATCAAGTATATATTGAGGCGGGGCTTTGCCAAGGGACAAGATCAAGCTTGCCGACTACAACTTAGAGCGGCGAGATATGTTATCATTGACAAACAGGTTATCAAAAGAAGTTTTTTCATTACCACTTCTCAAGTGTGTAACACGAAGAAAGGGATGATTATTTTGAAGGATATCCGCGAAGGAGTTTGCGAAAATCACCGGGGGCAATCCACTTTCGTTTACAAAACGATCGACGGGGGTTATTTTATGGCTAACTCGAGGAAGGATGCAATCAAATCTGTTAGCTAATCACGCCACAAGTGCCAAGTGTTCACCCGAGCCATCAAAGAGAGCTCAGGAGCTAACTTCCATCTGACCCATGGCCATTTGCAAAGTGGGGATCGACTTGATTGGACCTTTGCCAGCGGCTCCGGCACGATGAGACACGCATAGTTGCGATACGACTATTTCCACAAAATGGGTGGAAGCGGAACCACTAGCTAAGATTACTCAAGAAAAGATCATTAGGTTCATACGGAAGAATCTCATATGTCGTTTCGGGCTCCGCCAGCGATCGTCCCCGGATAACGCGGAAAGCGATTTGATGGAGCCGCGACGGCGCCCACCATAAAATGGAAAAATCGTGAAGTTGTTCTCAACACCATACCATCCAATGATCGAGCGGCCAAGTAAAGCGATCAACAAGATAATAAAACACACCTTTGAAGACTCATTTCGGCGGTTCTCGAGGTTTGTGGGCTCACAAACTCCCAGACATACTTTGGTCATATCGAACAACTTTTCAAACTCAAGCTGGCGAAGCGCCTTTAAGCTTACTTTCGGAGCGGAGGCGATAATACCATCCGAGGTTGTAATTCAAAGTCCACAGGACACTACGTTCTATCACCGAAGATAATGATCGAGCTCTTCAGACCGAGCTCGATGCTTGGAAGAAAGAAGGATAGATTCGATTTAAAAGAATGCTTACGCAAGCAAAAGTCGTAAAAGTACTACAACTCAAAGATCAAGATCCGGAAAGTTCAAGATTGCGACACTGGGTTTTTACGAAATCCGGGGTAGCAAAGGAGTTTTCGTCCGACTTGGGAAGCCCCCTCCAAGATATCCAAGTGTTTGCCAAACGGAGCTTACGAGGTAGAAAGACACGAAAGGGAGTTCCAAATTTCAATACCCTTGGAACGCAGTTTATTTGAAGAAGTATTACGGTAATTTAATATTCTAGATTTTGTAAGAGAAGCTCGTTTCAAGTTCGGAAATAGAAAGTTGTTCCTTCAAGAAATTTGAACCCGACTCATTTTCTCATGCTTTTAGATTTTAGTGAAAAAAAAAATTGGGGGCGATTCATCCGACCTCTAACGAGATCAATTGTAGTAGTATGTTCTAAACACAAAAATCTTAAGGCATTGGGTCGCACCCAAATAAGATGACCACTCGACAAAAGATCCAGAATAAGACGACCAAATAAGTTGAAAACACTAAGAAGATTATAATTTTTTATGTCATGGACAAGGGGCGGTCGTCGACCTTCCAAGAAGGTCGATCACCCAAAGTCGTCGATCTCTAAGAAGATCGACCTCGAAGATGGTCCACAAACATAGAAATTTCTAAACATCAAAGGTCGCCAACCAAATAAAACGATCATAATTTTTTATGTCATGGACAAGGGGCAAAAGTCGTCGATGTGCAAGGAGGTCGACATCCAAAGTAAATCGATCTCTGAAATCAACTTCCCAATGATAGTCCACAAACATAAAAAGTCATGACATTTCATAACGGGCATTCCAAGGCATCAAAGTTGCAAAACAATAAGACAACTAAGTCGGCGTAAAAGTAAGGCGACAAGCCCAAACACAGTTGCAAGCAAATAAGACAATCAAGTATGCAAAAATGCTTTAAGGCTTTGAAAGTAAATGGTAGTCTCATCGAAAATCGCAAGTCGATTAACAAAGTACTAAAGCGAGGATAAGGCCCATCGGCCGACAAAAGAAAAATCCTCCGAGGAATGTCAAGTGGTTGAGCTCTCTTGAACTAACTCATCGGTGATGATGACCCTGCGCAAAGCGGACACCACATTCCCATCCACGACATCAAACTCGCCTTTGGGCGTGAATCACGACTCCCTCCATAGTCTCAACATTGGCGGAGGTAGAGTTCAACCCACCTCCTGCTCCAAAGTCCACTTCACCACTGGACGAAGGGACCTCAACCCGATGTCCACCGTCGAGCGGGCATGTGTCTCGACCCGGCGAAGTACCATTCAACTTGAGCAAGCATGGCCCTAGGATCAGAAAAGTAACCCCATCTAAGAATGAGAAATCATAACCCGTGGCCTCGAGGTCGGCCCGGTGGATAAATGTACCCCAAACTTCGAGCGGCGAGGGTTGGCGAAGATAACTCATCGGCTTCTCTTTCAGATTCGGCGTGAACCTTGGGGCAAGTCTTGGAGAGGTGTGACACACGAATGTAATTGGCATAAGCGAGGGTGTAGCTATAGTCGGCCTTGTCGAGCCTCCGGCTATTTATAAGATCCTTCCATTGCAGCCTTAAGTTTAGCGTGCTCCGCAGCAAGCCGAGCATGCTCCTTCCTGTCTATATCACATTGTTTAATCTCGTTAAACAGTAGAACCTTGTTGGAGTCATTCTCCATAACCGCCTCGTTTGGCTCGAGAGTCGGTGAGCTATGGTAGTCTCGTTGAGTAAAATCGAGCATCTTTCTCCGCAGACAACATCTCTCTCTTGGATCTGCGACACAGCTAAGACAAGCTCCTTGTCGTGGATTCCCTACCACGCCTCAACTCTTCAATATCTTGCTTCAATGAATCAGGCCCCCTCAAGATAAAGAATCTGATTGCAATCCCTCATGATGTTGTCACGAACTCTCTCTCGCCATGCGGTAAGGTCTAGCTAGCATGTGGCGAGTAGGATAGCATTAGAGTGGGTACTCTGTTTGGTTACATCATCCTCGAGATCCAGAGTCCATGACCGGAGCATATCCTCTCGTGCTCGGTGAAGATGCTCCGGATCTTGTCAAATGTACATCGGGGAGGCGCTTTGGTTTTGAGATAATCGAGGCAGGACTCGAGAAAGGTGCTCTCTATCACTTTTCATTCTGGAAGACAAATAAGAAATGACTAAGTACGAAGAGACAATATCTAAGTATGATAATTTTCATCCCAAAGGAAAGAAGAAGAACTACTGCGAGACCAGGTTAGGGTGCCACTTAAGAAAGTCCGATCACCCGGATCTCGCGAAAGGAGGCGGGGGTAGTGGTTCGATGAGCAGGAGAGGAACCAACGCTAATCGCCCCATAATGTCAAGAGGAGAGAGGCCGAATGGTCCGGCAGCGTCCAAGATGTCCTCGAGCGAAGCTCCCCGATTTCGCCTTGGAAGATTGGTCATCCCCCGCGAGATGCGTTGCAGAGGCCTCACCATGGGGATCTTTTCTCGTTGCAATGGGAAAGAGGAACCCATCGCCGAGGCGGTGACACCGCAGAAAATACACGAGATTCGTGTGGCACTTTCGGGATTTGCTTTCTGGAAAGGAACGCTTTGGGCGAGGAGCAAAGTCGATAGGGTTAAAAAATTCACCTTATCTGCCGACGAAAACTCCGAATCCACAAAGTCAATGTCAAGAATGAGCGTAGGCGAAATGTATAAAGAAAGCAATTTAGTTGGCGGCGGTGAATAAGCAAAAGAAATAAATAAAGAAATATATTACGTGCTTCAAACCGATCCCGAATATGATGAGGATACAAAACGAAGTCCAACCTTTTTTAAAGATGACCCTCGTTTTAAACGAGAGCCTTCAGGAGGAGATGTCGCGATTTGCAAACTTGGTAGAGACGGCAAACAAAATCCCTCAATTGTTTATCCTAAGGGGCTTAGGATGCAAAATTTCAAGAGAGTTAGGTGGCCCAATGATAGCTCAACATAAAAAGGTGAACATTTACTAAGCCGATATTGATAGTCGCAAAGGCACATATATGTGGCTCGAATCGCCAATATCATCACCCGACTCCACAATCACCCCCCTTTAACGAGAATTCCTCTTTCCACCTCTCAACCTTAATCGACACTTCTTCCACGATCTTCCAACCAGCTCGAGCCCTAACATAATAACACCCCTCTCCATCTCCTTGGATTATCTGGGTTATGTAGTTAAGTTCGTAAATCGATTCGGGGAAGGTGGCGAGGTTGGATTTAAATAAAAAGAGTTAATAGTCCCATAATGGTACTCCATCCGGATTCGGAGCTATACGGGTCAATCTTACTCTCCAAAAATTGAGAAGTTCACTCACTTTCGAGGATGAAGGGAAATCGAATCCCGGCCTCCATGCACCCAAGGTTGCAAACTATACAATCAGGAGGAGGTTAATTTAACTTGTTCGTCTCGCTTGGAGTATAAAAAACACATCTGGGGCACCTATACTCCTCTCTATATCTCTCGAGCTCAAAATCGAACATACGACTAGAAATGGCACTCGCAAAAAATGTATCATCATCAGATGGAAGACGGAGGGCTCGGACCGGCACCTCTTGAGGCTCCCTCTCAACATACGAGGAATAATCAAAAAGGAATGGGACCACATCCCGAAATTGCATCTGGAGCTTGGTCACATCTATTGCGAGATCCACACTATCCGTATCGGAGTCCTCATCGACATCTACCTCACCACCATCATCCTCAACATCGTTCCTACTTTCACCATTATCAACACCATCCAAACCACCCAGAGAATCGACAGCAGGTTCGCCTAGAGTTTCACTAGCTACACCATCTTCTGGGACATACTGGGCAATTGAAGAAAACCGAAAAGACCGAGAAAAATTTACCTAAGAAAGTCGAAAAAGGAAGCAAGGCCCCGAACTCAAGATCGCTTCACCACGTACTTGAAGAGCCACCACCTACACATGTTCGACAGATGTTGGAAATGGGCAATCTTGAATATATCAAGAAATAGAAAAATTCACAAAATCAAAGTATCAACCATTCAACCATCAACAGTCTTTTCACAAACTGATGTAAGATATATTGAGTCAAGAGGGACAAACGAGACAAGCTATACTACCAACATGCTCGAAGAACTACCCACTACCGACAAATTCAACACTCAACAAGCTCGCTCGACATACTCAACAACTCTGAAGCTCAACTATAAAAAATTTGACGCCATACAACAAATGACATGCTCAAAATCCAACTATGCTCAAGTCAAATTGCTCAATTATCAACAAATTCAGTTATCAGGCATGCTCGAGTCAATAGTTTCAACCTACGACTATCAATCACCAACCATCGAGAAATTCAACTATCAACAAGCTCGGCACAATAGAGCTACTCAACAAACTCGTCCGACATACTCATCAACTATCATGCTCAACTATCAAGAGTTCGAGTTCGACGTGCCCAAGCACAATTGAGTTATCTACAGTCAACAAGATCAATTCTATGGACGAGCCCGACATTAGCAAATCAGATCAACGAGCTCGACATGCTCAACAATCGACAAATCAACAAGTACAGCATGCTCAACAACCGACCATCACCAATCTAATCAGCATTTTCGACTTTATCCACAATTTCAATGCTATCATAATCAACTATCATCAACAATCAACTATCGATTATCAACGAGCTCAACTACAAATAAATTCAACACTACCGACATGCTCACTACCAATCATCTACAAGGTCAAATCAACGAGCTCAATAGACAAGTTCAACAATCAGTAAACTCAGTCAAAAAGGCAAAATTGAGTCGATTTTTCCAGAGGGGTTCGTACTTCGGCATCGAAAATAAAAATAAAAGGAAAAAGATATATGGGTTACCTTTTTCGCCGAAAAGACGCCGGAATGCGAGACAAACTGAGCTCATTTCAAAGCGACCTCCCTTTTTCCTGATCAAAGCCTCGACTTACACACCACCATAGAAGAATGCAGGGGATGAGAAATTTTAAATAGAGCAGAGAGAAGCAAATGAGAATTTGGAGAGAAATAAGAGTAGAAAAGAGACTAACTCGCAAATTCGGTCCCCCCGGAAACTCAAGGACGTCCAAGTCACTAGAGGCAGCCGAACCGTTTCGAACGGCAACCGAAACTGCCTGAGATACTCTGGACTCGCTGGGAAGCCACACTCCAACACAGAGAGGAGCAGGAGTTACTTTTCTTCGGTCGCCTCCGTCCCGCAATAATGTGGGGGGATAGTCCGCCCTCCAAAGCAGTCGCGAAGGTCGAGCTTAAGATAGTGAGGGCTGCAAAATTGGGACGAAGGAATGAAGAAGAGAGACAACTTTATGAGGAGAGAAAGTAAGTGTGTCTTTTGATTTTCAAGTTTCCAAGGCATCAAAGGAAAGTTGACCTGCAGCTTTATGGTATGAAGGAAAAAGAAATTTGTCATTTTGCAACATCTAGGAGATCTTCAAGTACAGGAAATCGGGGAAGTCAGTTACCCGTTTGAGTGTAAATCAAAATTCAGAGTTGGGCCCAAAAATCGAGGCCTGGGCTCATCGCACCACGGACCTCGCCATCAACCCCCCACGCGCGGGACACCCCTCGGAAAATTGACGGAGCTCGTAGAGCAAGCGACGAGCTCGCGCGAGCTCGTTGTCATCTCGCTCAAAGCTTTGCGAAATGGTGCTACAAGGTGAATGTTGGGCCGACGTTTCCATCTCACCCAAGCTTTCCATCTCGCTCAGACCATATAGCAGCTCGCACCCATAGCAACTCACACCCATAGCAGCTCGGACGTCGCGATTCGAGGGAGCTCGGAGCAGGTCGCGGTTCGCGGGAGCTCGGAGCAGGTCTATGCTCGCGGGAGCTCGGAGCAGCTCACAAGAGCTCGCGGATCAGCTCGCAGTAACTCGCTCGAAGGGACAACCCATATTTGCTGGACCCAATGAGCTCGGCCCATGGAGAAGAAAGAGAGCAGGGGCGGCCGATTTGCCGAGATGGAGTGACAGCGATGGAGTGAGGCTCCCTGATTATTCCACCATGTCCTCATCCGCAGAGTTTGCAGCTCGGACGAAGAGGGTATCGCGCGAGCTCGGCCTTGCCGCTCATTCGAGCTCGCAGCTCGCGAGGGCTCGCTGCAGCTCGCAACAGGGGCGTGCTTGGCCATAGTTTGCTGGGCCTAAGTTTAAATCGGCCCTTTTGTTACCTAGTGAATTTTTGGGCCCTTTGGAGTAGTATATGAGTCGGGCCTGGTTCTAAAATAAATGGCCATCTTATATAGTTGATGGGCCAGCCAATTTGCTGAAGGAAAGTTTTTGGGCCAGTTATATTTTTATAAAAATTTTGGCCCAATCCGCAAAATATATATATATATATATAAAAATAAATAAAAGATGTATATGTATATGTTTGGAGAAATTATATCCGAAGAGTTGTGAGCTCGGCCTATCTCTGAGCTTGGTCCACCTCACTAACAATTCATTTATCCCATTTGTGTTATTATCGATCCACCTCACGAGCTTTGGCGTGTCGGAAAATTTTGAAGGCCGGTCTCCGTCCCCTCATAGTTAGTGTCACACCTCATTACCAAAGTCCAAGGAAGATCGGCTCGTTGCTCGCTCCAATATGTTACAGCAGCGAACCGAGGGGTAATTGTTGTATCACTATTAATTCGGCTCAAGCTCATTAATATCTCATCCGTTTATATGAAGGAGCCCAATCAGATAACCAGGCCGAGCTCACCCACTTAAGATATGGATTCTAGTTCGCCAAGAGAGGGCCGAGGTCGCCTCCACCAAGTAGCTCGCTTATAGAGCTCTTAGAAAGTTTTATGAAAACAACAAGGGTTATGAGCTCGTTATGAGCTCGCTCGATAGCTTCGAGACTAGCTCACTTATGAGCTCCTCATAGAGCTCACCAACTAGCTCACCGTGAGCTCACTCCATGAGCTCTCGTTGTGCTCGCTCGTAGAGCTCACCAACTAGCTCACTATGAGCTCGCTCAATAAGCTCTCATTGAGCTTCATTGAGCTCGCTCGGAAAGCTCTCTGCAGGATGTCTCTTATCCAAGCTCCAGAAGGTACAACAGGTACAATGTCCGCTAGGAGCTAACTTGTACATAAGGGAGTTAATGTTGCGGTCGGCAAGACTAGGAGAAAACCTCAAAATATAGCTAAGTCAATGGCTCGAGCTACAAGAGGCGACAACTTTGGTTACGTGATTTGGGAAAAGATCGAGAGAACTCGACCAAATGATCCGAGGGGACTTGTCGGTGTCGCGCTACTAACTAAAAGGCGAGCTCTCAAGAGATGTCGGAAATTAATGTAAAATGTGGTGGGGCATTAAATGGAAGTTTGACCATTTGATGTCCGACAGAAAAAATGGAGAGTGAAATGCACTCTCTTCATGTAGTATAAATATAGGCACTTAAGACCAGAAAGAATTAGAAAAAATATCAATACAAGAGGCAAAATTTGCCCTAGTCTCATGTGCATTTTATTTACGCTTTCAATCTTTAATCTTTCGGAGTTCAATCATTTGAACTCTCATTGTTTGATTCAATGATTTCATAGGGGTTTGAACGGCGGTTCAACCGGTTGAACCAGAACCGCCGCAAACCGATCAAAAAGCCCTAATAACCGCTTTTCAAGTTGAACGGTCAAAAAAAAAAAAAACGGTTCAACCGGTGAACCGCCTAAGGAAAAAACCGGTTTTTCACCTTTTTTAAAAAAAAATTTTTAAACTACTTTCTCTCACATTTTCCTCAACACTTTTGATGTGGGATAAATGTATGATTTGGGATAACCCTTTTATAATACTTCCTCTCACATTTTTTCCCAACACTTTTCGATGTGGGATAAATGTATGAGGTGGGAATAATATGAACCAAGGTCCAACTTCACCCCTTTTTTATAATACTTCCTCTCACATTTTTTCCCAACACTTTCGATGTGGGATAAATGTATGAGGTGGGATAAAATGAACCAAGGTCCACATTCACCCCTTTTTATAATACTTCATCTTACATTTTTTTCTTCCAACACTTTTGATGTGGGATAAATGTATGAGGTGGGAATAATATGAACCAAGGTCAACTTCACCCCTTTTATAATACTTCCTCACATTTTTTTCCCAACACTTTCGATGTGGGATAAATGTATGAGGTGGGATAAAATGAACCAAGGTCCACATTCACCCCTTTTATAATACTTCATCTTACATTTTTCTCCAACACTTTCGATGTGGGATAAATGTATGAAATACGATAAATATATGAATCAAGTTCCACCTTCACCCCCTTTTATAATACTTTCTTCACATTTTCCTCCAACACTTTCGATGTGGGACAAATATATGAGGTGAAGTACACTTTTCCCCTTTTATATTGTTTTCTCTCACATTTTCTTTTAACACTTTCGATGTGGGACAAAATTATGAGATTTTACTTTCTCTTACATTTTCTTTTAATATGTACTTGATGTGGGATAAAAATATAAGGTTCACTTTTCCCTTTTAAGTTACTTTCTCTCATATTATTGTGTTGTTTTTTATTATGACCATGACTCAATTGTGTTTTCTTAGATATGAAAAGTTATAAGATATATGTTTAAATTTTTATAGGTGTACATTTATTTTATTTTTAACTAAATATAAGAAATATTGAAAAAAATTAGGCAGAAATCATTTCAACGGTTTGAACTGGCCGGTTGAACCTGTCAGGCCGATTGAACCATCGACCCGATTGGATTTGTCAGGTTCGATCACTTAGGATTGGTTATGAAAACATTGGTTTGATTAGTTAGTTACCACAAAAAGATATTCCACACAATTAATCCATTTAAAGTATCTATCAACAAATAGTAACAATGAAGATTTTATATATTCCCCAATCCAAAAAATATTTTTCAATCCCTATTCGCACTTCTTCACTTTTATGTCCAGAGACTGGACAAAACTTCAGAATTCTCTTTTGCAATTTCCATCCATCATCAATAAAATGTGCAATAATCATGTCAAAAAAAAATAAAAAATTGTGCAGTAAGACACATATAATTTATTCTCTGAATTGATGCCCACGAGATGGAAATTCTACCATTGTGCTTCTTAATTAAAGACTTCAATCTTTTATTTTCATCACAATAAAACTCATATATATCTCTTTGTGATGGCCTTACGAGTTGGCATCTTAAACATCGGACAAACAATCAGCATCAAATACTTGAAACCCATTTTATCTACAGTTCTCAAAGGAAGCTCGTCAACTAGTATCATATAACGAATAACTTCCATTATCTTATTTTGATCGAATTTCCATGACACATGTTCCTTTGTGTTATCTCCATATTGTTTCATCAACAAATTACAAGGTTTCTTTTTACAACTGAGGAAGTATTTTTGTATAGGTCCAGTTCCATGTTTATATGGATCAGCCTTAATGATTACCTCATAAAAATGACATTTTGTCTTTTGAATCTTCTCTACATCACAAAAAAACTTATCGTAATGTATCCAATACTCAGATCTGGTTAAGATAGTAGCATTGCCTTCCCTCTTTCTTCTTTTCCTAGATTTGGTTCCACTAGGACCCTTCTTTTCAGTAGTCTCACTATCATTATCATCATCCAAAAGCTCAGTAGAATCACCACCTACTTCTTCTTTCCCTACTACTTCTTCATTATTACCTTCGTACTTACATCTTGCTGTTGATTCTCATCCTGCCAAATCTTTATCCCAACTATCTTGCAAATTCAAAATCTTCAATATTCTATGACTATTGTTCCTAGAAAAGTTCAGAAACAAATTCAGGATAAGCATACTTAAATTCAGAAGCAATATAAGCTGCCTTTTTTTATTTTAAAATCATCACACACAGTGTACTTTGAATTGTGAAGCATTCACATAGTGGATGAGCTATGTACAAGGAAACTCATCATCTAAAGTTACTCCCCTAGAAGGATTTAACCTGAAGAAAAATGAGTGAACTCTTTTTTGAACTTCTTCATATACCTACCAGAACAAGCAAATGCATAACACCATTTTTACACCATCTCTCTCACTCCTTTTTTTAATCACATATACAATTTCTATTACCACACAATTTTAATTTATCTACACAAAAAATAATTAGCTTCTCTTCTCATTAATGATTCAATATATCCTTCCTTCTCAAACCATGCATTCCCCATAATCTATAAAACAACACCAGTCCAGCAGATTCTCATGCTTATCGAAATACAGATAAACATATTTTCAGTATACCACCCCTCTTCTCCTACCAAATAATAATAAATTTCCACAAAGTAGACCAACACAACTCCATCTCATATATCTGGCTCTCTAAGTTGGTTGCAGAAGGTAGTTTCAATCAACCACTCTGTTATGTTAAACTAAGTGCTTCTACTGTAATTACTAATGTTCAGCGAGGAGGCATGGGTACATCCCATTTAACAGAAACCACTTCCTAGGTAATCACAGTAAAGCATTTCTCAAACAAACATTCTTAGTTCATTTATGTTTTCTCAAGGTTTTCTCAAATAGGCTTAACTACACCACTAAAACAAGCCAAAGAATGATTAAACAAGCAAGAAAAAATGATACTTATTTTTTGTATATGATTATTAAATTCCTTAATCTGCAATACCCGTTTCTTTAATTTTCAGTCATTTGCATGATTCAAACAAAGTCACTCAGAAAATTTTTCTTACTGTCTTGTAATATTAGTGTAAAAATTCTGAATTGAGATAATCTTTAAAATCACGCCTAAACACAGTGGCGAAATTCACGAATTCAACATAAGGGGATTTTAATGTACGCTTGATGGTAAATCATTTCAAAATTCAACAAAAAGTAGAAAATTACCTTCTCGAAAAGAAGCCCAGAAAATCTGAAAATCTTCACTCCTAATCGTCGTAGTCGAGCACAAATCCTACAAAAGTAGTCGACATTTTCTCTGTCTCTCCCTCGCTTTCACTCTCTATGTCTTTTTTCTCTCTCTGATTTGCAAAGAAATCGCAGTCCGCAAATGAAATGTTTTAAACCCCTAATAAGCAGGAAATTAAAATGCATATGTTTACATATCGGGTACCCGGTTGGAAATATCGGGTACTTATACAAGACCCAAACCTAAGGTTGTTGGATATCGACCCGATACCCGAAATATTTATAAAAATTCCGATCCAATCGTGTAGTACCCGAAACTCGATAATTTTAGCCCATCCACAAAGGCATTTCTCTCTTTAGTTACTTATATATATATATATATATATATATCGTTTTTATTATTTCATTATTGATTTTTAAATCTTTTTTAACCCCTCTATCAATATACTTAGGCTCCATTTAGATGGGCGGATTTGAAATCCATGGATTTCACACACAAATCATCACTCTCCAATGGATTTACAAATACTTAGATTTGAGAAGCTAGTTCAAAATGGAGGGATTTCAAATCCTCATAAAAAACCTAGTCATTTGTGAAATCTCCTTATCTCCACCCCTTCCCCCTCTCCCCCTTCACCCTCTTCCCTAAACTCTCATATCTAAGTATTTGTAAATCCATTGGAGAGTATGATTTATGTGTAAAATTCATGGATTTCCAAATCCATCCATCTAAATGGAGCCTTATACTTTTTTGTTGTTGAATTGTTGGCCTTGTCTTTTGAAGGTGATTGATGATTAGCATGCAATTGGAAAAATTAGAGTAAACTAAGTCATTTGTTGAAGAACATATGTCTTTATAAATATTGAGTTAAGGACCATTAGTTTAACTTCTTGGTATGTTCACTTTGTGAGAACCATTCGTGGGAAGAATCTATGTGATTTTAATTTCTTAGTATGTTTTTTCTGATTATTTGGTACATTCATGCTTGCAATTTGCATTCCTTAGAGTTTGTGAGATTTCTTTAGCTGTAGAAGA
This sequence comes from Stenogyne calaminthoides, assembly GCA_037126765.1. NCBI lineage: Eukaryota > Viridiplantae > Streptophyta > Magnoliopsida > Lamiales > Lamiaceae > Stenogyne > Stenogyne calaminthoides. Next base: position 22,215,358 of record JBBCBC010000009.1, on the reverse strand, counting down.
ATGGGAGAATAAGTAAAATCTTGTTCTCCAATGTGCTTACGGTGATCGTTATTATATATTTAATGTAAGGTTTCATGATTGGTAAAACAAGTTATGGTTCTCTTCCTTTCTGGTGTGGTTGCTATGACAATGATGAGAAATCTTTAATTACAAAGATATAACAAATTATAAAGTGGTGTATTATTGACACCAAATGTCTCGATGAACATAAATATACTTGAATATTATTAATTAAGTACAAATATACATGTCAAACAAGTACAAATTAAACATGTATTAAAAGACTCTTGAATATTGAGTTGTTACTAATTAAGCACAAATATACATATGAAGCAAGTACAAATTAAATATGTATTATAAGAATCTTGAATATTGAGTTGTTACAATTTACAAATCTGAAATGAATTAATAAAATGTACATATTATAACAATTACTTAAATATCGTTGGGGTATAGGAGTGTAACTTGAAGTGTGTAAAAAAAAAATCGGGTATCCGATTTTTAGGATCCGATAATGAGATCAATTTGGGTACCCGATTATTGGGTACCCAATTTTTCACGTCGGGTTCGGGTTTCTTAAATAACTACCCGAAATTTTGGGTACCAGAATCCGACATACCCCTACCCGAATTCACCACTGGTTCGTTGAATATTTTTTATTATTCCACGTATCATCCATTAATATTATGGAATACAAAGTGGAATACCTAATTATGGAACAGGTGATCTCATTTAGGAGGAGTGTAAATTCAAGAATTAATACTACGATTGTTTTGGGAAGTAATATTGACTGATAATTCTTTTTTTAAAGGTAATAAATTACAATAGTTCTTTCTACCACCAGATACATGACACATCGATCTTTTCGTCTTGCTATAGACCGGAACCTCAACTACCATAAGAGGGAGACCACCCGGAACCACAATCCTAAACCGCAACCGCACCGCAACCAGAACCACAACTACCACAAGAGCAAAACTACCACCTCACCACAAGAGGGAATAAATTTTCTCTCTCAGTGTCTCGACCCCAGACCTCGAAGTCTTAGGTAATGAAACTCTAATCACTTGAGCTATCCACACCTGCCGATAATTCTCATTACTCATCCACGCTCTACCAATAGTATTTTTATTAATCGACCACTATAATTAAGCTGAAATTGATCAGAAACTACTGTTAAGCAAAAAGTAAGAAATCTGTTTCCTGAACATGATTCTCCAACGCACTCATCTACAAGGACAACAAAGTACTTAATTATGTTATCCAAAATGGTCAATTAATCTCCTCACAAATTTTAAATTAAATTTTTATGCCAAGGATACCTATTTTTTTTACTTTAAATGGTCAATTAATCTCCACAAGTTTCCAATGATTGTACTACTAATATATGAAGTTCTACGAACTTTTAGATGTCTCGAACTTTGCGTAAAGGGTGGGTTCTTAATTTTTACCAAACTTTTTCTTTTTAAAAGATAATTTTTCACCAAACTTATAATGAAAATATATAAGTGATTAATTAGTTGTCGGCGTGGTGCATTGGCATGTAAATTGATAAGAAATTAAAGAGATACATTAAGTAGGATATTTTCATAAGTGGATCACGAATCATTTTGTAGTATTCTATATAATTATAAAATAATTATTTTGTACATGTGTTTCACTTTTGTCTTCCCACTAATTTCAAGTGTTGCTCCAGCAAATCAATCCACTAATTACATAATATATTCTAAGTAGAAGATTAGTATCACCCACATTTTTCAATTTATATAATATTTTGGCAAATGTTTTCCATGAGTTGTCGACCTATAGTGATGGATGACCATTAATTTACTCATCAGTCACCAATGATATTGAGATCCTCCTTTTATTATAATTACTTGGTACCATCTTTTAATTAATTTTGGATATGCATATATTTTTTTTTTCGAGCTGGATATGCATATTAGGTCATCAAATCTTCCTTTCATATTACTTTCATCATTACCTTATCAACATCACATGTTTTAGATAAAAGAGGGTTTTGAACATATGCTACATTGAATGTAGCTAGCTTCATTCATTAAATTATTTTAAAACACTATATTCGCATGATTACGTAAAATACGTATTAGGGCCACAAACCGGCACAAAGGCTAAAAATACACTCGTGAATAAGTTCAATAACTTGGCACTTGTTACATGGTTCATATATTAATATTAATGTTAGAGTAAATTTCGGTGAAACTTGTTCATATATAATTAAGAACGGAGCCACATTGAGTACGGAGGCATTGGCCACCCTAACTCTTAATTACGAAATTATATATATAAGTTCTCTTTTATTCTTAATAAGTGGTTCAAATTGTTTCGTGTCTCATTATTATAATGTCCTTCTGTCAATCATATATCAGGTTTCTATTTCTGTTGGTCATATTTTCTTTTTTCCTTTCTTTTAATACAAATTATTTGGGGTTTGGTGTTGAAGGTCCTTCCTTCAGTCATAAATCAGGTTGCAATCACTTTTTTTCTCACACTTATTGTTGTAACCAATATTATTAATAATTTAATTTAGATGCATTTTATAAATAATATTTACTAAATTCACATCATTTTATTTGATGATTAAAATTTCATATAGAGAGTTTTTTTAGACAATAAGATAGTATTTTGAATATTATGATGTAACTATATTAATTAAATAAATTCTAATGTAATAAAATTTATACAATTACACTTACAAACTAATATCATTACACTTATCAATTGATATCATTTACACTTACAAACAAAGAGCATAGGATTAAATATATTGCTCTTAGTTTATAAAATTACTATCATTGTAAGTGTAATGATATCAGTTTCTATAATAAACAAGATTCACATGAAATTTTGTGAATTTTTCTATTAATTGGGCTCCGTGACTAAAATTTATGGTTGTCACTGTAGGTAATATAATATGAAATTTATACCATTACATGTATATATTAATATCAGTACTAAACTTATCAATTGATATATACCATTATACTTATAAATTAAAATTATAATATTAAATATTAATGATATTATTTTATAAGAATAATGATATAAGTTTGTAAATGTAATAATATCAGTTTCCTAATATAAATAAGGAGAGTTTATGTTAATCTCAATGAAAGAAAAGGAACGAGAAACTTCATTATCATATGTTCACGAATATTTTTATTAGATCATGACTTCCCTCGATATTCGTTTATTATTTATGTGTTATATATATACATAGTATTTATTAATTTTTATTATATTTAAATAATCACTTTTTGCTGTCCTTCACCAATTACTTAATTATTAGAATAATTTATTAATTCATGTAAACTCTCCTTTTCAAGTATCATACATTTTAGTAAATAAATAATCACCTATTAATATATGAAGTATATCATCTTTTAAAAATATTTATGAAAGAATTTCGTCTCATCTAAAAGTTCGAACTTGTCGAGAGGTGCGAAATTAATTCGTTTATTTAATTTTCATCAACACTCCCCTCACTCGTGGGCCGAATAATTGTCTCTACCCTCTGGGGTGGAGGCCCAACTAGTGGACAATTTTAAATTGATTGAGTGTTTTCCACGGGAATCGAACCCAGGATCTGGGCTGAGCTAGAGGCTCTGATACCATGAAAGAATTTCGTCTCATCTAAAAGTCCGAAGTTATAGAGAGCTGCGAAATTAATTCGTTTATTTAATTTTTCTCAACAGTTTAGTTTGATGTATTGTGTTTCTCAAAATTAATAAATAATGATATTTTGCATTAATCATTCTGACACTTTGTACACTAAATTAACAACAATGAAGGAGAGTTCATAGAATTTTTGTGATAATAATGAACATAACTTTGAAGACACACTTTAATAGAAAGGAATATTCAAGTGATGGAGGCTTACAATTTTTTTACTAGATTATTATTATGATATAATATTATAGATAAATATTAATTAATAAAACAAAAACAAAAATAAAAAGCAATATTTTTTTCATAAAGAAACTAATTAGATAAGAAACGTGCATGTAGCTAGGATTCACGTAGATGCCTTCATTATTTGGTTGTAACTTGCAAGTTGCAACTGCTAGTAGTCAATAATAATATTAATTAATATATATGACTGTCTACAAACAATATATATATATATATATAGTGGTGGAACAAGCTGGCCAGCTTCCTAAACAGCTTAACTTTGCTTTTAAGTTTAATACAATTTGTCAAGTGTCTAGCATGTAATGAGGCATATCATTTGGTGCATGGTTGTCTAAATTCAGTTGGTCAATATACCTAATAATAGACTAATACTAACATTATTATTTAGGATAATTAATTAAAGTCAACACTCGCTTTCAATTTTAAGATTTTCATAAATTCTGAAGTTGTGCATATATATTAAGATTATATCATGAAGTATAAAATCTCAGCGGCTAGCTAATATATTGAACTAATTTTTATAATATATTTATTATATATTAAGAAAATATTAATTAAACCGACCTGCAAAATGGATTCATCCTTAGCATGAATAATTTTATATAAAAAAAGTACTTAAAAGTTAAATTATTAAATATAACGAAAGACCATGGTCTGCGTTAATCAACAATAATCATTTAATAATTGTATACCGATTTAGTTTACCTATTGAGTTTACACAAAAATTTATATGCAATATTGCATACTAGTGTTATGTGCAATTGTAGTTTAATTGAGTTTTTTTTTTTGACTGGGTCGGATTAGGGCAAACAGAATGACAGGTCTTATGGGCCTTATTCCTCGCGTCGCCCGCCTTAATGACGATTTTTCTTCTTCCTTGCGGCGCTTCCAAATTCTTCTTCTGTCGCCGCAACAGACCAGAATTCTTCTTCTTCCTTCCGTCGCTCGTGCCCTAATTTCTTGTCCAGTTTAATTTTTCTTCGATTTGTTCCGATCATTGGATGAAACCAGGTTATTCAATTTGAATTTCGATGTGGATTCTACGAGAAGAAGAGAGAATATGTGTGTGGTGTTGGATCACACGTCAACACAAAGTGTGTGTTAAAATTCAGATCCTTCTGCTCTATTTTCACGCTATTCTGTAAATTTATAATTTTGGATTGAAGATTTTTTTTCGCGTTTGTACTAGTTTTTGTTCATGTAGTAACACATTAAGTTGTTCTTTAAATCTGTAATTTTGGACTGGGGATTTATTTTTCGCGCTTGTATTGATTTTGTTCATGTGGTAACACGTATTTCTTCATAGGGTAACATTTTTTTGTTCATGTAGTAACACATATTTTTTTAGTAATATTTAACACTGTTCACATATAGTCGTAATACTATGTGAATACTCATGTGTTACCATATGAACAATAATGTGTTACCTTGTGAATATTTATGTGTTACGATATGTTCTAATATGTGTTATATAAGATATGAAGTTTTTTCAATATAAAAATGTAGTAACACTTATACATAGATGTAGTAACACATAAAAATTTGACAAAAAAAAAATTAAAAAATTATGTGTTCAACAGGAATTGAACCTACAACCAAAATCATTAACAACAAACTTGAACCACTAGGCTACAACACATATTTGATAAAGACATCCTTATATAAATACATATGTGCCCGCCCAACTTGAAGCCCTGACCCACAACCCATGTCCGCCAGGCACACCTTTGACCGCCCCCACCAACCCACGATTTTTTTATCAATTTTACCTTATTTATGTTGTATTGTACATAACACTAGTATGCAATATTTCACACAAGACCTTCTCTTGAGTTTATAGTTCGCATTTGTATATTTTTATCATGAGTGGGTCTCATATGCACAAGATGCACATTTTAAAACGTGCAATTTGTGTTTCGAAATGTTCAATTTATTTACACTAAAATGTACAATTTATCCAGTGTAAAATCAATTGAACGTGTCACAAGCTTTAAATGTTTAAAAAAAAATAATTACACGTTTTAAAAATACACTTAAATTGCACGGTACACCCAGTGTATAAAAGATTTTATTTTTTGTTATAACCACTTGTACGCAATTTTTTAAAAATATATATGCATTTATCGTGAAACACCCCCAATTATATATTAGTTATGTCACGAATGATGACTGATAAAAAAAAGTCGTCAAACTCGACCTACTTAAGATTTCAAGTTTCAACTAATACACGTACTATTTTTCTTAAACATAACATTTTATGTTGGTTAATTAGGTAATTGTTTCTCCTCAAGTTCCACTTACCTTTGAGGGTTTGAGTTTGCTTCCAATTCTTTTATTATTTTATTAATTCTCTAAAAAGATGGTGAGAATTCAGCACTCATTTTAAAAGCGGTTAAACATAGTTTTTAAAAAAAATAAGTGTTTCTCGGAGCCTTGCCTTTATTGAGTCAGACGAGTTATCCAACTCAGGCCCAAAAATTTTGTCGACTTTTAGTGGCCCACAATTATATATGCGTAAGTGATATAGAACCAACTATCTGATTTTTTAACAGATTAATGAGGTGTAAATGTCAACTCATCATCCACATAATTAATTCTACTTAAATAAATTATAGAATATTTTATAATATACTATACCATAAACCATGAACCCTAAACCCTAAATCATGAACCATTCGGGTCGGGTGAACCGTGAACCACTCGAGCCGGGTTGGGTCCGGGCGGGGCGGGAAAAAAATTAGTTTTTTTTTTTCAATTCAGTTTTTTTTTTTCAGTTTAGTTCAAAAAAAAAAAATTCGCCCTCGGACCCAACCAATGCATCTTAACCCAGCCCGAGTGGTTCATGGTTCACCCGACCCAAATAGTTCATGATTTAGGGTTTAAGGTTCATGGTTTAGGGTATAGTATATTATAAAACATTCTATAATTTATTTGAGTATAATTAATTATGTGGATGATGAAGCATATATTTATTTATTAATATGGTTCTATAAAAAACCAGATATTTATTTATTTATTTATATAATATTGTATATTTATACTTGTAAAATTATTGATATGTTGTGAAATCGAGTTGTCCGACTTTTTAGGGGCCCACAGTTCTATATGCGTATATATATATATATATATATATATATATATATATATATATATATATACTTAAAAAATTATTGATATGTTGTGAAATATCTTAGTGGAAAGAGAAAGTACTTTATTCTATGGGTTTGAACCCGAGTCTCTGGATCACCGAGAAAAAAGCTAGACCGCTCTATTGCAATAACTTATGTTTTAAAATTGAGTTTTTCTATATAATAACTAGTGTTGTTCCATTTTAATTAAGGATGTAATTTAATAATAAAAAGACAAATAAGAAAATTGAGTTTTTATATATAATAACTAATGTTGTTCCATTTTAATTAAGGATGTAATTTAATAATAAAAAGACAAAAAAGACGCCCTTTGCAGGGTTCAAACCCAAGTCTCCGAAGCACCAAGAAGAAATCTAGATCGCTACAGAGTCGCCTACAGGGGTCGAACCCAGTTCATTATGGTATGAGGAAAATTTCTTTACCACTATACTACAATCCATTAAATATTTTAAAATTAAGATTTTTTAAATAATAAATTGTGTTTAAACCTTTTTACTTAGGTATATATATTTTAATTATTTGATGATTACATTCACAATTGATTGATGAATGAAAAATAGAGTTAACTCTAGTTATCTAGTTGATTCATGTATATAAGGAAATATTTTTTATAATTATACGCTTTTAAAATTATATGTATAATATATTTAAAATTGTGTTTTTTTATTATAATATTGTTATGTTTTGCATGTAATACTGTTCCGTTTTGATTAGATAATTTTCATAAGTTACTATAAATTTTCCTTATGTTTAGATTGTAATATCGTTTTTTTTTTTTTTTGTAGTACTGTTATATTTTTTTATGTAATATTGTTATATTTTGTTTATAATATTGTTTATATTTTGGCTTTAATATCTTGCTTCAATTTCTTATTTCAAATCAAAGTAAAAGACATTAATGATTGCTGATTATGAATTTTAATACTGCTTCAACTATGCATTTAATAACTTAAAAAAAATTCTTAAGTTTGGATGTAATACTTTTATACTTTTACTTGTAATACTATTACATTTAACATATAATATTACTTCAATTTTGCATGTACCCTTCATAACTACAGAGCAAAGCTAAATAAATTAGTAAGAAAGTTATTTAGTAAATATTCAATGTTTTACATATTGGTGAGTCTCCTTTTAAATTATTTTTATGATTAGGGTTAATTTCAAAGAAGATCAGATTTTTAAATTTTTTATTAGCAAAGCTAAATAAATTAGTGAGAAAATTATTTAGCAAATATTCAACGTTTTACATATTGGTGAGTCTACTTTTAAATAAAGTTTTTTGCTGCTATCAGGGATCCGTCTCGGATCCCCTATTTCATCTACTATTACACATATTAGATTAATGACAAGTGTACATATCATAATATATATGGATATGAGAATAACACCCTAACATAACAAGATAATTTATTTAGAAAGTTATATCTATTTAAGTAAAATTAATTAATTCCTACCAAATCTCATTTCAAAGAATCTTATAAAAATATTTATAATTAACTAATTAAGCTTATATATATATATAATTTTAAAAATAACAAATAATTCAAAAAATTTGAACCACGTAACTTTAAAAATATAAAAAATAATTTACGTGCATTTTTTTTCTTATTAATTATGTAAATTTTGATTAAAAAAGTTACGTGCATTTTTTGTCTTATTAATTATGTAAAAACAATTTCTCTTAAATAAACATATATTTAAGTATTAAATAGAGTGAGAGATTTACATAAAAAGCAATAAAAAAATTAAAATTCATTTACAAAAATACAAATGAATTATGAAAAATTAAAAATTTTAGCCCACTTATCGAATTGAAAATATTAAATTTTTGATACGGTAATAGTATGTATATTCTAAAAATTTTATATTTCGATTATATTGAAAAAAAAACTCGATAAATACACTTAAAAGTACATATGAACCAACACTAAATTTGAAATTGCATGATGAACACGTCTGACGCATGAACATATAATTCATTTAGTATATAAATAAAAATTTGATTATATTATTTCATAACATTTGCATAGTAATTTATTCCAGTAAATAAATATTGTGGAGGTTACTTTAATAAACATTATTAGCAATAAGAGAAGGTAATATATGTATGTGTATTTATTGAGGTTGCTTATAAAACTTTATAATATTTTTAAATGTTGAATTTTCATATAATTATATTGATAACATATGGTGTTAGTTTGTATACTCTAATAAGTTTCATACTTTTTTTATTGAATTTTAAATGAAACTTATTAGAATATCATTTAAATAAAATTTAATAGTATTATTTAAAATTTTATAATAGTATCATTTAAAATTTTATTAAAAAAGAAAGTTACATAAAAAAGACAAATATAAATTATTTTTTTATATTTTTAAAGTTATGTAATTTTATTTTTTTTGGGTTATTTCTAATATATATATATATATATATATATATATATATATATATATATATATATATGTGTGTGTGTGTGTGTGGGTGGGGGGTGGGATTTTTTGGAATGAATTAATTTTACTTAAATAGATATAACTTTCTAAATAAATTAATATTTGTAAATATTGTGAGATGTACACTTGTCATTAATCTAATAGATAAAATAGGGAATCCGAGCCGGGAATCGAACCGGCGCCAAAAAGGCTAAAACAACAACTAACTACTATTAAGCTATAAAGGCGTATGGTGCCCATACCGATATGCTCGCCTTTTATTTACTGTTGTAGTCCCCACTTGTTTAATTTGCTTGCAAAAAATATATTTTTGCAGCTACCAGGGATCGAACCCGTGCCAATTCCCCAAAAGTAGCAATTATCTACCATTAAACTACATAGGCGTATAATTTTTAGTTCATACACTCGCGTTTTATTTCCTGTTATGATCCTCACTTGTTTAATTTACTTGCCTAAATTGAATAATTTTCACATGTAAAAATTTTAACATTAGACCTATTTTTTATTTTTACCCTAAAATTAAAAGTCAATTTATTATGGAAATATATTTCCTTCACAAACTCTCTCCCATTTATTTTATTTTTATTGAAAAAAAAATTATCAAAATTTTATGTTTCTTATTTTTATACAAACTCCAAAAGTGACAAACAATTAATGTGAAACGAGAGAATATATTGCATACACATAATAAAATCTTTGTAAATCCTATATTTTATATTAAACTGTCATTAGTTATTATTCAACTTTCAAATTGTGAAATACAATCAATTTGTATAATATTTTAGTTTATATATAAAAAGATCATGAGGGGACTGAATTTTAAAATTGACTCATGCTCTTGAATTTCTAGGACCGACTCTGATGCTTCTACGTATAAATTAGAGTTTGCAAACAGATACTAAAAATTATATGATTATTTTGAATGATATATGCGTCGAATGTACATACATTGCAAAAACTCTTAAATTATGAATACAAGAAGCAACTCGTGTGGTTGTATTTCTGACAATAAGGATCATAGTACATATATAAATTTCAACCATTTTGTTTTATTATATGATAATTGTATATGTATTTTTGTGAAATTACAAGTGAGAATTTTAAAAAGGATACAAATGAAATTAAACTACATCAGTATATGCAAGTCAATGAGTTTTTTGCACTTTTGGTCCCATGGGACACACCATATTTTCAAACGAGTCCCAAGTCTGGCAGAACTAGTCCCAAACTTTCAGAATTGGTCCCACCGTGACGGAAACTGATAACTTTACTTGCAGATTTGGTCCCAAACGTTATGCAACACATTTAACACTTAACCATCATTCAACCACTTGCAGACTTGGTCTCATATGTTATCCAACATAATTAATACACATTTAACACTAAACCAATTTTCAACCACTTGCAGACTTGGTCCCGTATGATCAAAAAATTACTTGACTACTTACCTTAATTTTTGGCGCCAAAATCTCAACAACTACACAAAATTTGGCGCCAATTTATTTGCAAAACTAGTCCCAACAGAATGAAATTGGGAAAAAAATGGTGGAAAAACTTGATTTTTCCCACCAATTTTTGTGGACAAACCCTAATTCAACAATAATATATAAACAACACATTCAACCAAATTCATCACAACACATTCAACTACATTCAACACAAGACATTCAACACCCAAAAGCATCTAAACACCATGTCTTCTGCATCTTCCTATCGAAACCGACACAGTCTTATTTGTTATTGTGGAAAAGCTTGTCGTACGTATGTTTCTCAGAAGCCTAGAAGTAAAGGAAAGTTATTTCATAACTGTCCTGACTCTCTAAGTGAAGGTGATGGCTGTGATTTCTTTATGTGGGCTGATGATAATAACTCAAAGGAGATTGTTGACAAGCATGATGGTCAAGGTGAAGACACTAACCCTAAGATGACTGAGGAGATGAAGAATTTGGTTCAAGAAATCAAGAATCTTACTGAAGCAATCAAGGAACTATTGAAACTGAAAAAAGCTCATTTTGATTGTACTACTTATAATTCTTGCATCTAGGACCTATTTTGGTTAGTTCTTGCATCTTAATGTAAGTCCTATTGGCATTCCACCCTTCCTTCTCTTTTCAGGGCCTATCCGAAAGAAAATCCGAAAGAGAATCCAGTACTTCTTCATAGACAAACTTGGGGTTTGTGATCCCAGGTAAGATCGGTTCAGGATCATAGGATCCTTTTCTATCAGATAGAAAGGGTTGTAGCACAAAATGTACTTCTAAGTAATTGCTCCATGGATCCTATAGCTATCTATATGAAGAAGAAATCATGTAACGAAGGGGATTCTTATTTGTACAAATGGTACTTCAAACTTGGAACGAGCATGAAGAAATTAACGATACTTCTTTATCTTTTAAGTTGTTCTGCCGGATCGATCGCTCAAGATCTTTGGTCTCTACCCGGACCCCGATGAAAAAAATGGGATCACTTCTTATGGAATCGTTGAGAATGATTCGGATCTAGTTCATGGTATATTAGAAGTAGAAGGCGCTCTGGTGGGATCTTCACGGATAGAAAAAGATTGCAGTCCGTTTGATAATGATTGAGTTACATTGCTTCTTCGGCCCGAACCGAGGAATCCCTTAAATATGATGCAAAATGGATCTTGTTCTATCTTTGATCAGAGATTTCTCTATGAAAAATACGAATCGGAGTTTGAAGAAGGGAAGGGGGAAGGAGCCCTCGACCCGCAACAGATAGAGGAGGATTTATTCAATCACATAGTTTGAGCTCCTAGAATATGGCACCCTTGGGCCTTTCTATTTGATTGTATCGAAAGGCCCAATGAATTGGGATTTTCCTATTGGTCCAGGTCATTTCGGGGCAAGCGGATCATTTATGATGAAGAGGATGAGCTTCAAGAGAATGATTCGGAGTTCTTGCAGAGTGGAACCGTGCAGTACTAGACACGAGATAGATCTTCCAAAGAACAAGGTCTTTTTCAAATAAGCCAATTCATTTGGGACCCTGCGGATCCGCTCTTTTTCCTATTCAAAGATCAGCCCCCTGGCTCTGTGTTTTCACATCGAGAATTATTTGCAGATGAAGAGATGTCAAAGGGGCTTCTTACTTCCCAAATGGATCCTCCTACATCTATTTATAAACGCTGGTTTATCAAGAATACACAAGAAAAGCACTTCAAATTGTTGATTAATCGTCGGAGATGGCTTAGAACCAATAGTTCATTATCTAATGGATCTTTCCTTTCTAATACTCTATCCGAGAGTTATCAGTATTTATCAATTATGTTACTATCTAACTGAACGCTATTGGATCAAATGACAAAGACATTGTTAAGAAAAAAATGGCTTTTCCAGGATGAAATGAAAATTGGATTCATGGAACAGGAGAAAGATTTCTCATTCCTTAGCCGGAAAGATATGTGGCTATGAAAGATGGATTCAGTGGAATAGAATTGACTGGGTGATAGAGTGGTGGAAACACTTCTTTCTTCCATATTTTGGACCTTAGCTCCATAGAACAATATGCTTTTGCTGAAACACGGAAGAATTGAAATCTTAGATCAAAACACTATGTATGGATGGTATGAACTGCCCAAACAAGAATTCTTGAACAGCGAACAACCAGTTCAGATATTCACGACCAAGAACTACTGGATTCTCTTTCGGATAGGCTCTGAAAGAAGAATGAAGGGTACTCTTTTGTAATGTCCTAAACTCCTAGTACTATGAATGTCCTAAAACTATCTAATGTAATGTCCTAGTAATGTTCCAATGCTATAAAATATAATGTCATATTTGTCTATTTGTAATGCTAACCTACTGATCAACTATTATACACCAATATATACAAGGAAACCAACAATGCACACCATTACATACAAAGTAAACCAACAATGACAACCAATATGAACCAATATAGCAAAAATGATTTGGAGCCACTAGCAAAATCACCAATATATATCTTCCAAAATCACCAATATATATCTTCCAAAATCACCAATATCATCCAAAATCACCAATATAGCAAATTGATTTGGAGTCACTAGCAAAATGAACCAATAAAGTTGTTTTAACCACCAATCTTAAGCCACCACAATCTGAAATCATTATAAGCACAAAAGTTGATCTATTAGATACAAAAGACAATGAGATTGTAGTGGCTTAAGGACAAAAACTATCCAAACTACCCCTAATTCACAATCAGAAATCAACCCTCCTCTACTTCTTTTTCTTCTTACCTTTCCATTTCTTTGACATTGCAGCTGCAGTGAGATTGGACTGTGTGATAAACTTCTTACCTCCAATTGTTGTGACTCTCATACCATTCTCATTACGCTCTGTTGAACCGCCCACAGATGGGCCCTCTCCCCCTCCTCCTCCAATGTAACTATTAGGAGTAAATCCCATAACAACATTAGCAGAAGTCTGATCCTATCTAATAAAAAGAAATTGTTATTAAGATTCAAAAAATGTATATCATCCAAAATCACCATTATATATCATCCAAAATTATTATTAAGATTCATACCATAATCTACAACTCCATATTTAACAAGGTTCAAAAAATGTTATTAAGATTCAAGAAAATCATGCTTACATTGTCAACCCTCTGTGATGGTCCTCCTCCAATAAAGTTGTTGGGAGCAAATGATGATTGTGCACCACCTTCAGTAGCTGGTCCCTATAAAATCAGAAAAGATTAGTGAATTAGTGCAAATAAAGGTTTAAACATCATGTAAATAAATGAACAACATGTAAAAATTGAACATAATCATACAGTGGAAGCAGCACTCTTTGAAGATTCTTCAACTCCTTCAAATTTATTTTTCTTTTTCTTGGGAATAACAGATAATTTTTTCCTGCCTTGCCTTGTAGTTGCCTTTTTTCTCAAGAGAACCTATACATGGGAGGTGGTAGATTATAATTATTCTCTTGTATGGATTCCTCCTCAACATCAACTTCAATCTAACTTGGTGCCATTCCAGCTTGATCCATCTCCTCAACATCAACTTCAATCTGACTTGGTGCCACTTCAATCTGATCCTTCTCCACAACCCCACTGTTGGGATATTTTAGTTTTGATAAATTATGCCAAAACATTATCAACTTGTATTTTTGAAGCTAATCTACAGATAACAAGTTGAGGGGGAACGAGAGAACAAATTGAGGGGGAACTCATGAAATCGCATTTAAGATGATCGAGATCGGACGAGGCCGATCGAGATCGAGATGAGTAGGATGAGTTCAAAGATAATGTGATGAAATTTGAACAAGAAGAAACATACTGATTTTTGAAGAAGAAATGATGATCTGATATTGATCGACCAATCGATCGATCTTGATCGATTTGATCTGATTTCTTGATCCTTCGACTTCGACCGATCTGGTGACTTGATATTCTTGACGAGTCTGGTGACCAGATCTGGTGACGATATTCTTGACAGTCTGGTGACTGATGTTCTTGACCCGGATGCAACGATATTCTTGACGGATCTGATTGACCGATCTTTGCGAAGGTGATCTGGTGACTGATATTCTTGACCCGAGTCTGGTGACTGATCTTCTTGACGGATCTGGTGACTGATCTTTCTTGACCAGACCGATTGACGAATCTGATTGACTGATCGGTGACGAATCTGGTGACTGATCTGATTGACGGTCTGATTGAGATCTTCTTGACCGGATCTTTCTTGACTGATCTGTGAACCGGATCTGATTGACCATATCATCGATTGACGAAATAAATCGATCCGAAATAGACACACAAATCGCATCGCCAATGAGAAGATGACAACACACATATTGATGTGACATAAAGCCGCATGAAAAGTGCAAAAGGACAAAAGAAAAATGGAAGTTATTAGTATGGATTTGAATATTACTTTCCAACGGTAATATTTAAATCCACACTATAAATACATTGCACTATCTTCAAAAGAATAAAATGGAGGATCTGCAAAGTGAAATTAAAGCCAAATATTCAAGCAACTCCATTCAAGAACACAGAGCATTAAATATCCAAATTAACCCAAGAGTGTTCTTCATTGTATCTAAGCATAAATGTCATATCATAAGCTTAGAGATATTTTCACATCCTTAGCATTGAGGCTAAACAAATGTAAGGGAAAATCTCAACCTAGTTGGAAACCAAACAAACCTTACCCAAATCAGTCGGTTAAGTTTGTAGGTGAGTGTGAACTCGGTAAACATCTAGCAATCCCGAAAGGGAGGGTAGGCAATCCCGTGAGGGTGATAAGTCCCGTTTGAGTGTGAACTCGGTAAACATCTGTTGGGTGTTGGACTAACACGTTAAACTAAGTCCAGTTGGTTAAGTAGGTGCCCCTGTTGATAGGGAAGAGTGGATGTAGGAGTTGGACTCCGAACCACTATAAAATCGTGTGTTCTTTACTGCTTTATGTTCTTACTTGCCATATACATTTGATTATAAGCAAAACACACACATGAGCTTAAAACCCAAAAATCACTCTGCCCTCACCCCTGTTTTATATGCATTGAATGAAATGTTTGCTTCCGCACGCGCAAAATCGGTTTTAATCGGGACCTCACACCCACTTTCAATCTGATTTGAAGCCATCACTTTAGCCTGATTCTTCTCCACAACCCCACTTTCAATTTGATTTGAAGCCATCACTTTAGCCTGATTCTTCTCCACAACCTCACTTTCAATTTGATTTGTAGCAATCACTTCAGCCTGATCCTTGTCCACAACCTCACATTCAGCTTGATCCTTCTCCACAACATCAGTTTCACCAATAATTTCAGCAATAATTTCGCCATCCTTCATCACCTCCACCTGAATTTCAGTTTTACATCCTTCTCAACAGCTAATAACATTCCTCGTTTTTTTAGGTAATTGTACATAATCAGTTTTCAATTTGAGTACCTCCTCATCGAGGTGTAAAACTCTACCTCCCCCAATACCTCATCCTCAATATCTTCACCTCCAGGTGTATTTTCTGATTTATCAGCCTCCAACCACAATGTGACCTCTTTCTTCTTATTTCCATTGAAACACTTTTGTATATCAGATTCACCCTCAACTAAATGGATTGTATCATCCCTCCACCTCCCATAATACACCTTCTTACCTAGATATCCTAATTGTTCACACGGTTTATCTAGATAGTCCATTGTGCAACTTACATGTTCCACAAAATCAAATATACTCACAGAGCCTCCAGTGTACTCAAACCTTTCTTCATCAATCTTCTTTCCCCCATGGTACACTTTGAGTGTGTAAAAACCCAATAGAAAGGGCTTTTGAGCTGAAAGAATCATGGAACTCAAATTAGTCACGACTAAAATCATCAAATGCAAAAAAATCGAACACACAAAACCCTAGCAGGCTACTAAAATCGACCACTAAACCCTATTAAACACTGAAAATCGAATGCCCAAAAAATTTATCACTCAAATCGAACAACCCACCATAAATAAACATTGAAAATCGAATGCCCAACAAATTTTATCACTCAAATCGAATAACCCACCACAAATAAACACTGAAAACCGAATGTCCAACAAATTTTATCACTCAAATCGAACCCCCAACACAAAATAATTAAACACATTGAACAAAGTTCATAATAAAATTAAAAAAACTTGGAGATAGATATATTCCATAATTTACAACTCCATATTTAAAAATGTTCTTCCTACACAACATTGTGCGCCTGGAATGTGATGGAAATCTTCACATTTGCCCAACAAATGCTTCACATTGACGGATTTTCTAGCGATTTTGGGTTTTTTTTTCTAACTTTTGCTCGTTTTTTACTCCCAATTTTATTGTGTGTGTGTGTGTGTATAGTGTTAAAACCTTAAATAGTGTTTTTTTAGTTTAAGGGTAAGGTTAATTAGTTAAGACAATTTAAGAATTAAGACAAATTATTATATGTTAAACCATGTTTATTAGGCGGCTAACGGGTTCCCGTCATGCGCCGTGAGATTTTGGGACCGAGTTTGCAAGTTTTATAAATTTTGGGACCAAGTTTGCAAGTCACAAATTGTTTGGGACTAGTTTTACCATAGGTTGTACTCGTTTGAAAACATGGTGTGTCCCATGTGACCAAAAGTGCAAAAAACTCGCAAGTCAATGCTTTGGCTGTTCAAAAAGAAAAAGAAAAAGAATATATGCAAGTCAATGCCTCTTCCAATCGTTATAATCGTGAAATTGGATAAATATAGGAGTTACATGGAATTTAAATCAAAATGGTCTCGCAATTTTGCACCTTTATTGAAAAGGTCTCGTATATAGCATATGTTTCAATTTAGTCCCGTATGTTTTCAATTTGTGCCGATTTAGTCCTAAATCGCCGGAGACCGGTCAAACTACCCCAAAATGACGTCATTTTTGGCGCGTGTGATACACGCACCCCTAATTTGGGACTAAATCGGCTCGTGATACAGTGTTTCCTGATCAAAATTAGGGGCGCGTGTCACACGCCCCGAAAACAACATCATTTTGGGGTAGTTTGACCGGTCTCCAGCGATTTGGGACTAAATCGGCACAAATTGAAAACATACGGGACTAAATTGAAACATGTGATATATACGGGACCTTTTCAATAAAAGTGCAAAGTTATGGGACCTTTTTTATTTAAATCCCGGAGTTACATTGTTAAAAGTATTAATCACTATAATTGAAGGTATGACTTATTACTATAGAAAGGGTATACTCGTAATATCGAAGGGTGACTTATATTGCAAAAAGTGCATTAATAGTGATAAATGAAATATACAATTTATATTACAAAATATACGAATTTGATCATATTGTTGGGATTGTTGGAGCCTGATCGAAATCGGGGAAGCAGAGTACGGGAGGCGCTCGACCGAGCATGTGGTCGAGCACATCTGCTCGATCGAGCACCTCGTATTCCAGACCGCACAAGGCGCTCGAGCAAGAGTCGTGGTCGAGCAGAACCGCTCGACCAAAGCCCCAGGTCGAGCGGTTCCGCAGCTCTGTGCGCGAATTAGGGCTTCAGCCCAAGTCTTATGTTTAAATATTTTTGACTCATTGTATTTGCCTCTTGTACTGAAAACACACGAAAATAGTAGATCTCCTGGCTTGGTAGTACCCCCAGACATAGTCATTCCTGACGAACTGGGTGACCAAATTGTTTGTTCCTTAATTCTTGGTTCCATTATTTTCTCTATAATTGCTGCTTAAATCCTAACAACTGGTATCAGAGCATCGGGTTAAAGGGATCTGTGGAGAGCAATTATGATGGCTGAAGGGAAATCGCCTGTTGAGAAGTTTGATGAAACAGATTTTGGATTTTAGAAATTGCAGATCGAGGATTACATGAACGGTAAAGATCTGTATCAACCGTTGGGTTCACAGCCTGAAGATATGAAGAACGACGAGTGGAAGTTGCTGGATAGGAAGGCGATGAGTGTGGTTCGTCTGTCATTATCCAGGAACGTCGCCCTACATACGGTGAAAACAAAAACAACAAAGGAGATGCTGGAGATTTTGACTGAGATGTATGAAAAACCGTCTGCAGCGAATAAGGTTCATCTGATGCGGAGGTTATTCAACCTGAGGATGGCGGAGGATAATGTGGTAGTCAATCATCTAAACGAATTCAATATGATTATAGCCCAATTGAGCTCGGTTGAGATTGATTTTGATGATGAAGTCCAAGCCATAATTTTGTTGTCTTATTTACCAGAAAGTTGGAGTGGAACGGTAACGGCTGTTAGTGCTTCAGCGGGTAAAGTGAAACTAAAATTTGATGAGGTTAGAGATTTGATCATGAGCGAAGAAATTCGCAGGAAAGAGTTGGGTGTGGCCACAGGATCAGCCTTGAGTGCGGGAAACAGAGGCAGATCTGGATCCAAGGGGAAGCTAAATCGGGGTAGATCGAAGTCAAGGGGCAAAGATAAGCCCAAGAAGGATAAGAGTAAAGTTGAATGTTACAAATGTCATGAACTTGGTCATTACAAAAGGGAATGCAAGGCACAAGGGAACGAACCAAAGAAGAATGACAACTCAGCCAACGTTGACACGGATGAGGACTCAGATGCATTGATTATGAGTGTAAGCAGTCCATTGGAGTCGTGGGTGTTAGACTCTGGAGCATCATTTCATTCGTGCAGCAGTGCTGACGTAATGGAGAAGTACACTTCCGGGAACTTTGGGAAGGTTTATCTAGCTGATGATGAGCTTCTGGAAATCAAAGGGAAGGGGAATGTTCGGATTAAGACACCAAATGGGATTGTGTTACAGTTGAAAGATGTGAGACATATTCCTGGATTGAAGAGGAATTTGATTTCAGTGGGCAGCTTGATGATGAGGGCTACAAGGTGACTTTTGGGTGTAACTCGTGGAAAATATCCAAAGGTGTCATGGTAGTGGCTCGAGGAAAGAAAGAGGGAACGTTGTATATGACAGGCAACACCCGGGACAGCATTGCTCTTGCAAGTGAAAAAGGGAATGCGAATTTGTGGCATTGTCGCCTTGGCCACATGAGTGAAAAGGGGATGAAAGTTATGTGCTCGAAGGGTAAACTGCCAGAATTCAAGACAGTTGACATTGGTTTATGTGAGGATTGTGTATTCGGAAAATAGAAAAGGGTGAGTTTTTCGAAGGGAGGCAGAGCTTTGAAGAAGCAGAAGCTGGAGTTAGTTCACAGTGATTTGTGGGGTCCAGCACCAGTGACATCCCTTGGTGGAGCATCATATTACATGACTTTCATTGACGACTCTACGAGGAAGGTATGGGTTTATTTCTTGAAAAATAAGTCTGATGTCTTTAATGCTTTCAGGAAGTGGAAGGCTCTTGTAGAAACTGAGGCGGGTCTCAAGGTGAAGTGTTTGAGATCTGATAATGGTGGAGAGTACGAGCTCGGAGAGTTCAAAGTATTCTGTGAGGCGAATGGAATGGAGAAAACCGTGAGAGGAACCCCACAACAGAATAACGTGGCAGAACGTATGAACAGGACCCTATGTGAACGTGCTAGAAGCATGAGATTGAAGTGTGGGCTGCCAAAGATGTTTTTGGGAGAGAGCGATTAACACAAAGAACTTACTTGATAAACAGAGGACCCTCAACTCCTTTGGAAAATGGCATACCGGAGGAGGCTTGGTCGGGAAAGGAGGTAAATCTGTTTTCTTCGAGTATTTGGGTGTGTTGCATATGTTCATGTTGATGCTATGAATAGAAGTAAATTAGATGCTAAATCTGTTAAGTGTACGTTTGTTGGATATGGCGGTGATGAATCTGGCTATCGATTTTGGGATGAGGAAAACCGAAAGATAATTCGTAGTCGAGATGTCATATTCAATGAACAAGTGATGTACAAAGACAGGTTGGGGATATCCAAAGAAGGTGATTCTGAGACTCAGGTTGTGGAGTTGGACATTTAGAACTCGGGTGGGAGCAATGGGGTTCTAGATGATCATGTGATTGTTGAGGAAGAACCAAGTACACCACCACCAACAATTCTGTTGCGGAGATCCACGAGAGAGCGAAGATCTCCTAATAGGTATTCACCTTCTCTTCATTATTTATTGTTGACTGATGTTGGTGAACCTGAATGTTATGCAGAGGCTGGATTAAGTGAGAATTCTGCTGACATGTTGATTAAGGTTGTGACCTTAAAGAAGTTGAAGTTATGCATGACTTCAACTGGCCTTGGAAACTGAGGATAAGGCCCGACACTACTACCAGTGAGAGAAACCGTTGAAACGGAGGAGACAAGTTACAGTTGGAGTCAATCTCCGGGTGGGAGATTGTTGGGATTGTTGGAGCCTGATCGAAACTGGGGAAGCAAAGTACGGGAAGCGCTCGACCAAGCATGTGGTCGAGCACATCTGCTCGATCGAGCACCTCATATTCCAGACCGCACAAGGTGCTCGAGCAAGAGTCGTGGTCGAGCAGAACACTCAACCAAAGCCCCAGGTCGAGCGGTTCTGCAGCTCTGTGCGCGAGTTAGGGCTTCGGCCCAAGTCTTATGTTTAAATACTTTTGGCTCATTGTATTTGCCTCTTGTACTGAAAACACACGAAAATATAGATCTTCTGGCTTGGTAGTGCCCCCAGACGTAGTCATTCCTGATGAACTGGGTGACCAAATTGTTTGTTCCTTAATTCTTGGTTCCATTATTTTCTCTATAATTGTTGCTTAAATCCTAACACATATGCCCGCAGGTGGGCACAAACTTATATGTTCATCGCTTATGTGGCGCGCCACATATGTAAGATTTTCACAATCATTTAGTTAATTTCTTTAATTAATTAAATCTTCTCATTTATATATATATTTCATATTTTATCCAATTTCATTAATTATATTAAAAAAAATTACCCGACCCGAACCCAAACCCGACCCGGGTGGTTCATGGTTCACCCGACCCGAATGGTTCATGGGTTTAGGGTTTATGGTTTAGGGTTTATGTTTATATAATTAATGAGAAGATTGAATTAATTAAAGAAATTAATTAAATGATAGAGGAGACCTTGCATATGTGGTCCACCACATAAACGGTAGGTATATAAATTTGTACTCACCTGCGGGCATATGATCAAATCCAACAAAATATATTACT
The DNA here is from genome assembly GCA_037126765.1 of Stenogyne calaminthoides. Taxonomy (NCBI): domain Eukaryota; kingdom Viridiplantae; phylum Streptophyta; class Magnoliopsida; order Lamiales; family Lamiaceae; genus Stenogyne; species Stenogyne calaminthoides. The sequence goes on along the minus strand of JBBCBC010000009.1, from coordinate 22,193,245 downwards.
TGTAATAACTAAAAGATAGGTCTATAAATATGGAACCAATTTCGAACAAGTTTTACGGGAGACACACCGCTCTTCAAAGCACTATAAATAGTAATTGTACTAAAAACTTTAAAAAAGGATAACGACAGTGGATATTCGAAATTGTCTTACATGATTAACACACTATTAACTTTTGTACGCGATAATTAATAATTTGATTAAATACTAAAAAAATTAAAAAGTAAAATGAGTTACAGATATTGTCTGGGGGTGTAATAAAAATGAAAAGGTTTTTTTTTCGAAAATGGATGTATTGTTAGAACCCATATTTTGAAAATTTGGCTACGCCTTTAATATATATTTATTTTATAAATTGAGTTGGCCCAAAATTTACTGTTTGGCCCATTGTTAATTTCTATAATAATTATCTGCTGTGAACCGGGCCGGTAGTGGTACTGGCCCACCGACAAAATCAGTGTTTTTGTGCTGGACCCGACCTGGTACCTAACTGGTCTACTATTTTAGGCCCAACCAGGCTTAAAGAGCCCAACTTGTATAATTTATTGTAATTAGTAAATGTTTTCAGGGGTTAATTCTATACTAATTCGCGACAATTAGGCTTAATCAATTTAATTAGGGATTGTACATAAAAGTTTAATCTTTGATGTTATTGTACTTCAATATATTAAAAATCAAACCTTTAATATAAAAATATGATCAAATTGATACTGATGCTAATACAAAATGTGTCTTCGGTTGCGATAACATTAAAAGTTGGCGAACTCAAAGAGTCGTGATTAATTGGTATTGAGTCTAAAAGTCGTGATTAATATAAATATAATCCTATTTCAGTGAAATAAATTAATTTTTGGATGCAATAAATTCTTAAAATCATGGTTTAATTTATTCTGAGATATAATTTTGATTATTAACGAACTATTTTAAACTTGACAACTCGTTATAATAAACACTTTTTGATGTAATATATATTGATGAACTATTTCACCCAGGTAACCACAATAACACTATTACACGTCCTGAGGTTTTATGGATGTTACTTCACAAATAAGTGAATTAATGGTAATGCTAATGTTAATCTGGTCCAACTTATTTTTTAATTTATTAATATATCAGAATTAATTTGTTAATTGAAAAAATCGATTCATATGTTAATAATTTCGACAACACACAATATGTATGAGACTTAAGAGTATGCTCTTCACTAGATCTCAGGTTCGAACCTCCTAAGGTGTAATTAATTTTTGAGATGTGTCAATCCATACAGAGATTAGGTCTAGTTTGAAGTGAGACCTGCTAGTGGACAATGGATTCTGAAACCCCAAATTAGTTTGTCTTTGGACCGGATATCAAGTTATCAAAAAAATATATATGGTACTCCCTCCGTACTAATTTATATTGATCATATTTCTTAAATAGACGTCCTTATTTAGATTGGTCATTTCCTTATTAGTAAATAAAATAATTTTATTTACAAAACAATATTCCCTACAAAGAACACTTATTTACACCACATGCCACTATACTACGCACACTAAATCCACTTTACATTATTTAATACTAATAAACAATATTTTTTTAAAAGTTGAATTGATATTCATACCCCTCCACCAAATCCACTCTACACCATTTAAAACTAATAAATAACATTTTTCTTAAAACTTGTTTATACAGTAAATGATCAATCTAAATTAGAACGGAGGGAGTAATAATTTTGACAACACAATAGATATGGGAATTTACTATGTAGGATTCAAACGAGACTAAATCGGCAACATCAACACCCAATAGATATGGACCAATTTGTAATTTACTCTGTAGGAGAAAGTTATAAACTATACAGCTCATTTGGTAGCAGAATCCTTACTAGCACAAGTATACAGCACCAGAAAACGGTCGACTCTGTAGGCGTTCCTGTTTGAAATCACGATAGTGGCAATCTGTTACACGTTATTACATATTACTGTGGCGAATCGAAAGAATGAATATGAATGTACATGATACAAAAACAGGCTTCTGAATTCTATCTCCACCAATCTGATATTTTCAGCCTCCTATTCCGGTGTACAGCAAGCTTAACGGGAGGTACCTTGTTCTTCACCTGTCTCCAGATCATATTGACTGCGTCATCTTTCAAAGGAGGATACTGGAATTCAAAGTGGTGAGAAATGCTTTTTATTCGTAACCACATTTTAATCCATTTCTCTTTTGAAACGTTCCTGAGCTCGTTGATCAAGTAGCCAGGTTTAAGTGCCTCTTTAGTTGAGAAGAAAACAGAGAATTCTTTGTAGTCTAATTCACTTTCATAGGGCAGCTCGATTTTGTCACTCACGATAACGGGAATACAGTGGCTCACGATAGCATCGAATAGACGACATGATGACGGTGTGTCGCCAGCAGGATGTAGACAGAACTTCGACAGTTGCATTTGTTCAGAAGACTAGTATAAGCATGTGAAAGATGAAGTGTGAGGTGGGAAATTAATTAAGCATGAAAAAAATGATTTCATTATATGAGATGCAAACCATATGGATAAAGAGATTCTAGAAAAGGGTGTCAATTGTAGATTCAAAGAAATTGTCTCAATTGAAGAAAAGTATTAGTTTATGGTCGAACAGTATCAGTACTCATTCAATATAGTGAGAAGTATTAGCTTATATGAATTAAAGTATTCATCTATGGCTGAACAGTATAAGTACTTTTTCAATATAATGAGAAGCAATAGTTCATATGAAGAGAAATATTACTATTGCTGAACAGTATTAGTATTTTTTTCAATATGAAGAAAGTGTCTCAATTGAGAGCAAAGAATGCAGCCTCAAATGTTGAAACAAGTATCCAGAAATTGAAGTTAAAGACAGAAAAGGCAGAGACCATGGATGAAATTTGGAAAATAAGACTTACAGTTTTGAAGCCTTCTTCTGATGCATGAGCCTCGTCGTAAATGACATCTTTTGTTCCATTTAACATCTTGTGTAGTTGAGCGCGAATTATCCCTTCCTGCCAGATTAGCATGTCAGGAGAAATGTTCAGCTTAACAAAACGTCTCATTCAATTGCTTACATCTTTTCTCACAGTCCTCCCACGGAAGAAAAGGAGTGTTTTACGAGCCTCATATGCATCCTCATGGTCTTCACTATAAGATTCTACCATGTGCGGATATGGGGCAACAACATCTTTTGCCAGTGTAGAGATGTCCATTATGCGGCCAAAATCAGCAACGATGAATATGGAAGTATTAATTTCATTACGATAATGTCTGAAAGCATTCGGATGATGCACAGGAATTACGTGGTCTCGCCCGCCAGATCTTTTCCAGTAATCTGATGCCCGTAACATATTTACCATTTCCAGCTAAAATTAGAAATAATTCATCAGCTAGATAGAATGAGAAGGATTGAGTTTTGTAGCTATAAAGGAATACAGTTACTCGTCTATTCTATCTCTCAGTGGAAGTCAAATAAAATAGGCAAAATGCTTCTATGCACCAGTTGCACCGTGCAACTCTAATGCATTTTTAAATGGTACTAGTTATTTTACTAAAAGGTATTAGTTGGTCAGTATTAGTTGTTTTCACTGAACAGTATTAGTTGTGTACCAATTGCACAGTGCAACTGGAGCACCCAAGGGATAATAAAATATAGATGGGGGAGGAGCTGAGGCAACAAGATGTGAGGAGCGACTTTTATACTCCCTCCGTCCCAATTATATAGGTTGATTGAGTTTTGCACATAGATTAAGAAATTTTATGGAAAGGTAAATTAGACTAGTAAAATAGTTTCCAACATAATTAATGAATAGGGTTATATTAGTAAATTAATTAGAAAAAGTTACTCTATAAGGAAATAAGCCTATATAATTGGGACACCCATAAAAGGAAAGTAGGCCTATATAATTGGGACGGAGGGAGTAGTATGCACTCTCCCCATATCCTGGAGCTACCTACTCACACATTCAAAAACAGAGCCCAGTTCAAGCTTTATTATATCATTGCAGAAATGAAGATACAATAGCAAAATAGATTGTATCATTATGATGTCATGCCACAGAAGACAAGCTAGGGTGTTATTCAGGTTGCACGACACAAATCTATGGTAAAGGCTCCATAAGCAAGAGCATTAAACATCTAAGACAAGACCAGTCCACAACTGGTTTCTTGCTTAGCTAACTGTGATACGCCTACGCATGCATTTGGAGAATAAAAATATATTCTCATTAATACTCTCATCATTTAATTGTATTATGAAAAAGTTCCAACTATTAAGAAAACAGCAATTAAAATAATAGGCTTATTAACTAATACATCTTTACATTGAGTATTAATTAAGAATTCCGGTAAGTAAGAACTTTAATATGAATTAGAGTACTCGCGAGATGCCCAAAGTCATGCTTAATGAAGACAAAGAGAAATGATCCCCCTTCCCAGACGAAGATATTACTCTAGCATATATTCAGTTTTCTGCATCAATACTACTTAGAATTTGTACAATTTACATGTTATGTCTAGATTTGAGAATTGAGAATATTGTTGCAGAGGGTTCACAAATTAGCAAACCAAATGATAGGTGAAAACAAAAGGATCACACACATATATCAATCTACGAGAACCTCTAGTAAGGTATTAGCTAGGCTCCTACAGATATTTGTTGCTACAACTTTGACCGCACAAATTACAGCGCCAAATTCCCCTTCACTAATTAAAATCCATAACTGAAAGTTCAGTTCAAATTTCAAAAACCAAAGTAACCAAAGTAATTCACCTAGTGCAACATCATAAAAATGTAACTTTCTCGAAGAAAGCCAACTATGAATCATGCAATCAAATATGTGTCGAACCTTGAAATAAAATGACAAAAAAACTTCCGCAAATCAGTAAAGAACAAAGGTGAACAACCAAGTTCACAAAAGAAAAAAAAAAGTCATTTAAAGACATCTCCATTGGATTAAAAAAAAAAAAAGTAAAAGATAAAAACAAACCCTCTAAGAATGCAACATCCCGTTCCTTCAAATCCCGTTACCTAATCCTCAGATGAGGGTCAGAAACGCTATTAGCATCTTATTAACCAATGAGCGGCCCAATATTTTAGCTTGCTTACTAGATATTGAAGGTAACATCCTCTATGGGCATTATTCTGAAAAGTAAAACAATGCATTTTGCGATCATTGAACAATGATTAGTCCACTCAGCAGTCAGTATTCTTTTAACACTTCGGTAACACCATTTAGTATTACCAGCAAACTGACTATTTGAACTTTTTGAAATTCTGAAGAATAATCGCCCTCTGTTTCCATAATGCTCCAGATTGAGATAACACCAATAAGTTAATTTTCTGACTACTCAAGTAAACTAAAGGGTGACAAAACCCTCACAAATGGAATAATTAATGTCTCTTCTCCTATCTTAATATGGTTAATCGAAGAATTAACAACTACTTTAACGTTAATCTCAATTGAAGCCTATTAACAGTACATAGGGGAATCAAGTCTATAGATGCTATAGCTAATTAAGATTAACAACTAATAAACAAAATGTGTATGTTTCCATGTATCCAGAATAGTAGTTCACAGTTTCTAAACAACTCAATCAGCAGCAAAACCACGGCATAACAAATATTTAACAGAAATTTCAAAAAACAATTCACCTGTAACTTCTCATCAACAGTATCAGTCTCCGCCATATTCCGAACATGAACATTGAAACTAAGCGACGAAAAAAACGGCACAAAGAACACATCAGCCGAATCCGGATCCGTAACCCGAACCGCCTCCTGCGAATCATCATTCCCCCGGTACAAAAGCGACGCCATCATCCAGTACTCCACGCTGTGCTGCTTCCGGAGGCCATCTCTCCATCTCCACGCCGGCATATTCGCCGGCGTCACCGGAGTGTTTTCGGGAAATTTAGAATCCATCAATCCGACATTGAAGCGCGGCGGCAAATCGTACATGTAGACGCGGAGGGGCGGCGACCCGGTGGTGCAGGGCAGATCGCTGAGCTGGGGGATGAAGTAGAAAAATTGGGATTTGTAATCGAGGGTTCCGGCGAGGAGCAAGGAGGCGAAGAGTAAGGGAATGCATAGTGAGAGGCAAACGAGAGTTGTCTTTATCGATTTTTGCATCTATGGAATTTTGATTGGGGAGTGAGAATTGGAGAGACAAGAGTGGATCGGAGGGAAGGAACCAGGGCTGCTGAATGCTAATGCTGATGCTGCTGATCTTTATTTTGGGAGGTTATTGGATTTTGGATTTATATATATAGCTTTAGAATATGAATACAAATTGGAAGGTAATCATGTAAGAAAAATGGTATAATTGCGAGAAACATTTGCATGAGACGTCTCACAGTTTGGAAATTAACGTTTTAACATTTTAGAAAGCTTGAGTGTAATTTGTATTAAATTGTATCCCGTCTCATTCATGAGTGAGAATGTCTCATATAAATTTTTATCAAAAATAATTTATTTCATAATTTATAATTTAATACTTCCACTATTTCATAATGTTGTTCGTTTTTTATATTTTGTATAGAATTATGGTATACTCCCTCCCTCCGTCCCATAAAAAATTACATATTTAATTTATTTTCAAAAAGAATTTGCACACATCAAAAAATAAAAAGTCCTTCATAAATTACATTTTCACAATATTCACAATTTTATCAAATGTTTACTTTTGTACCTACTAGATTTTTACCATGTGCATTGCACGTTATACACATGTAGTTAGTAAGAAATGGTAGTAAAATAATTGGAAAAATTACTCTAAGGTACAAAATTTATGGAAAAAATACTCTAAGGTACAATGTGCAAAAAAAAAGTTGCACTTTAGTTCAAACTAGATACTAAAGTGCAACGTAATTTTTACACATTGTACCTTAGAGTAATTTTCCTATAAATTTTGTACCTTAGAGTGAGGACCCCAAAATAATTTATATCAAACCTCATTTTATACCCTTAAATGCATTTCAAGTTTACATGTTTGTTCTTTTTACATCCCTATTTTTTTGAGCTTTTTCATGATATATTTTTTCTTTTGTAGTCCATTTTCATCATATTAAACATCTTGGATTTATGGTATATAATAATAGAAGTTATTTTCATGAAGGCATGTCAATCCAAAAGCACGTGAAATTGAACCCAACTTGCAAAGAAGATCAAAGGAAAGCATGCTTGTTTTGGTATCCAAGAAACGTAGATCAATCTTCTGTTCATGTAGATGTCATCTTTATTCCAATAATTTTAGAGCTACATACATTAAATTCACAGGGAGAGAAGTTGAGAATGATAACGAAAGAACCGCAATCTCTGCTTCCTTGAAAGTTAGGAATGCATTTTGAGATTGTTAATATCTCCCTAAAGACAATGTGAGGAAATAATATATATTAAAAAATCACGTATCGAAATATATATACAATCTAAAAATCTATGGTCAAAACATTTTCATTTCAACATAGTGTGTTTTGAAATGATAAAACAACTTCTAAAAACACTTATTTTCAAAGTTATCTCTCACAACTTTTGAAAATAATTGAAAAGAAGTGTTTTTTTTAAAAGTTGTTTAAAAATTTTCAAAACACTCATATTCAATGACAATGGAGAATGAAAAGAAGTAACGACTCAAATGCAACTTTTATCTGTTAGCAATGCATCTGTTCTCTGCATCATTCTCCAAGAAAATGAATTCTGAAAAATATCATCCAAGTAAATGCTCCAAAAATTAATACCAGAGTAAAACAACATAAACAAAGAACATAGAAAATATTATCTTAAATACAATACGATGTGTACTTAAATTAGTGTTATGCATTCAAATTTCTCCAATCCAGTACGAAACATTGGTGGGTTCCCCACATTGCTCCCCCATTCTCCAATAACTGCAACCCAAAATTCCTAATTGATTAGAGAAAAAGATAATTCAAACAGAGACCAGGTCAGAGAATCTTGAATTGTTGTGACAACCTTCAATCAACAAAATGCCTTTAATTAAATCTATCACCCCAAAAAATACTAAAAGAACCCTCCAAAAATTCTCTGGAAACATACTTAACAAATATATAAATGTAATTACAAATGCGAACACATAAATACTTAACTAATTCATGCTTCTAACTAATTCATGCTTATGGGACAAATTGGAATTTAGACTAAACCTTGATTTCATTTATAAAAAAAAAATGTAAAATGTAAGAAACTTTTTAATAACTTGGCAAAAGAAAATCAAAGTTTCATTTTCTTATTAGTTCCATATTTTCACGAATTAAGTTACAAACTTTAAACAACTTTAACTTCACTTATGAAAAACATCTGAAAAATATTCTACCTATGAAGCAAAGCAAAATCAAGTCAGCTAATAAATGGAATTAAAGGGCATGGGATGAATACATGCCTACTTTTTGCATTTTCAGAAGAATTTTTTTCCCAGTTCTCATAAGTTCGTCATCATCAGGACCTTTCTCATTAGAAGTCATGAACAAAATATCAGTTTCTTCGCCAAATTAAAAAAAAAAAAAAAAAAAGCTGAAATTAAATAAAATTTAGTAGAACTTTTTCTAATACAAAAATAAATCAAATTCAGTATAAAATTTTAACCACTTGACGTTTATATGTTGGATGCATTTTATTCATAATGCATTTTCTTCTCAAAGCTACCAAGTAGATGTTTAGATCTATAAAAAATCATCTGACAAAGGATCTCTGGGACTAACAGATAGAAAATACCTGAGACGGAAGATTTAGAAGAGACTCGACCTAATTAACATGTACCCTTAGAAACAAAAAAACATGAGAAGATCTCCAGCCTTTATTGTTATTATAGGGATGCCTAGTCTTCCTCATTGAAACTGGCATGCATCCTTCTACCTGGCATCAGAAAAACCGTCTAATGAATAATCAAACACAATCAAGAAGAGTGTACATTGTTATCTCTCTCCTTGCATATATGCAACCGACATAATAATAACCTCCTGAGAGCCTTACCTCATTACATTTAGAATGAGATTCAACTTGGAGGTGAAGAGGATATCTATGTCGGTAGGTACTTCACAACATAGCTTCTTCTGCAGAACAAAATCTTCAATAACAACAAGTAGGACAAAAAAAAATTGCATGAATCCATAAATATGCTTATGAAAACTGGGTCAGAAAATATTGCATGAGAAAATAAAAGTTTCATAAAAAAATACATGAAAAGAAAATTGTAATCGAGTACACAATATGAGATTTAAAACCATATTATGATATTTACCTAAGTTGATGGGCAAAATCAATGAAGCATGAATATGGACTGAATTATCAGTCAAGGCATTTTTTGGACTATCAACCACAGAAAATTCACACAATATTAATTAAAGAGAAAAATACATGTGTCTTATCCTTGCAAGCACAATCCATAGATAAAATGATTATGATTAGATTCTTCACTGAGCCATTCTAAGCATAGGATTACATAAAATTTCATGCTCAATTGTTTCATTTGCAAAGCACAAGTTTGAAAAAAAAAATCTAATAATATTCACAAATGCATTTGTAACTCATAATGAACATGGCAACAGAAATTGGGTGGTGGGATGGGATGAGGTGAAAAGAGAGATAGGATATTCAAATGGAGGTTGCCCCTCTACTCTTGCCAATGATTTCATTCTTCTTCAGAAATATTAGTTTACCTCTTATAAGAATTTATACTTGGTTTCCACAGATTTATTAGTTTACCTCTTCCAAAGAATTTATATATATATTTGTTTCCCACTTAAAATTCATCACACTCGATGCATTCATTTTCCAGAAGGGGCTCTTACAGATTTCCAGAAAGAAATCCACAGCCTGCAGCCAATGTTGATTTAACATATTCCTTCAGTACCTTTTCAGTCATGGGAGAAGAACACGTGGGCAAAAATAAATGAGTTCTATAGTTTAGCCACTTAAAGGAAAATGAATAGGAAATTAACTAAAACCTGTTGTCCTTAGTAAGACAATCTTTCCTCCAAAAATTCTCACAGTTCTGCAACCAATGCTGCACATTTTTAAAGATAATCAGTTGAGGAAAAGTCAGAACATTCTTAAAGAGATTAAAATATTATTTTAGAAGAAATTATCTAGCAAAGGCTAAACCCTCTTTCGTAAAGTATATACAAATTTAGCCAAAAACAACAACATACACATAATATATGCAACAATTTTTCAACGATACAACATTTCTCTCGAACATCAGAGGAGAAACTCTACAAAAAACACACCATCATCGGATACAAATTTAACTAGACTAATTTGAAAACATATTAAGATTTTGATTGTATCTACTTCTGAGAACAAACATCAAGATTAACAGGGGACTGAAAACTTTAAACCTTTGTCAATAGGATTCCTCCAAAAACAACAAGAGAATGTAAACAATTGAAATAGCAGACCATATCATCCGTAAAACAACTATTTCAAAAAAAATCACAAATAAAATAATAGAAAGTAATTAATAGGGGACTAAAAAACTTTAAACCTTTATTCAACAGGTTTTTTCAAAAACAATAAGAGAAAGTAAACAATTGAAATCACATAAAATTCACAAATAAAATAATACAAAGTAAACATAAAAAGTTAGAACAATTACTCAGAGGAATGACCTGACTTATTGGCTCATTCTTTCTTAATTTATAGCCCCTACTGCGTGTTAGTCTCCCTCGGTCATGACCTACAGCAAACAACATAATATGAAATTGATTATTCATCTATAAATACACAAAATTTGTGCAATGTCCATAAAAAATCGCCTCAAGTTTCATAAATGAATGAGTGTCTACCTTAACAGAGATATATCCGCTAGACTAAATAAAGAAAAATCTGTAAAAGTGAAAATTTTAGGGTCGTACAGAGATATAGCATAAAGTTCCATCAAAAACACCACCTTGGCAACTTCACTCGTGGCTCCACAAATATATTTAAGTTATTGTGCTCTTTCAGCGATCTGCTTGGAAATAATGAGAGTTTCCCAATATTAAAGTTGGATGACGACAAAATTGCAAGATGAATAGACACAAAACTTACAAATGAATTTGAAATACACATCCAATAATCGATTCACAGAATGAAAAAAGGATAATTTGTCTATCCCCTACACAGTTTTTACAATCGATTTACAGAGGGATAATCGGCGGCAAAGTAAACCTAAATCTATAATAAACAAAAAAATTAGAAATAAAATCACCATTCAAAGAGGATACCGATAATGGTTACAGAGGATGGGAACTGAAAAATAAAATCAGTAATACACCATGAATTGGACATATAGAGGATGTTGTATCTATGATATACACACCTTTTTAAATCTGGTATCGGTCAGAGGCATTCACAGATCTGCAGCAGTCTCCGCGCCCGTGCACCTCCCTTCGTCGTTTTCCGACCCCTCCCCTCCCTCGAGCCAACGTTGTCCGTTCCTATTATAGATGAATAGTTATATTCCCTCGAGCGAGCGTCAAGCGAGCGTTCTCGCCGTCTCAACGTCTCACCGATGTGCCGCTCCCTCGTCATCTCCTCTGATTGTTTTGAGATTTAGCGGCTGTCTATTGAGTTTGCTCTAAGGTTTCTCATCAAATAATCAACAGTCCGATTGTTTAGACTTTAGAGATTTAGTGGGTGTTAATGTTAGATTTGTGCAGATGACAACAAACAATTAATCGTTATTTTTAGGCAGAAACAAATCTATCATGTGTCACCAATCTGTAATACATAATTTATTATAGGGAAAATGTCTCTAAGGTACAAGAAAATTGGCTAGTGACTCTAAGGTGCAAAATAAGATATTTTTACCGTACATACAATTATTATTACATTGTGTATTCTCACTACGTGAACACATTTTAATTCTAAAGGTGTGCCCACCTTCACACACTCATCACTCTCTCACACCCACCCACCACTCACTTTTATCTGCCCTAATAACCCAAAACAGACGCAAGTGACTTAGTTATCTCTCTCGTCATTTCTCTCTTTTAATTTCAAAACCCTAAACACCACGCGATGGGACTTCTTCCTGCCTCCTTCCCATGCCACCGCGTTTGTGGTGAAGAGGGTGGGGCCGCAGTTTGAAGAGGGGTGGGGCCGTCGTTTCCACCACGTCGATGGGGGCCTCACTCTTAGATACAAAGTGTACATCAAAATTACTCTTAGGTACAATCAAATCCCTATGTTACTCTTAGATACAAAATCCATAATAAAATGACCCTTGTGCCCTTACTTTTATCAGCCATCACCTTTTTCGTGCACTGTTCATGATTGATATCCATCAATTTTCGTGCACTGTACATTTTTGCACGAACACAATTTTTTTTTGCACAATTTCAAAATTTACTCTATTTTAATAAATTTCAAATTTCATTAGCAAAATTCAAATTTTACTCCATTCTAAAATACATTTCTTTCATTATTAAATTTGAATATTGCAAAAAATATAAATTGTTTATTTTTGAATTTGTAACCTGTTTATCAAATCTGAAATTTGCAAAATTTAGTTGCATACATTTTTTATAGAGATTAAATTTTTTATAGTCCTGTAATTTTATATTGTTTTGAAATTGGTCCCGATTATTTTGACTTTTTTATTTTGGTCCTGTAAGTTTCTAAAATTTTGAAATTGATCCATTTCACCTGCTGCAGCAGATTACCAAGCAGGTAAACACCACATATGTAATTATTTTATTTTTCTCTTTAATTTCGAAGTGTCACTTGAACTTTTTTAATCCTAGTAATTTAGGTCGGGTTTTAGGTCGGGTTTAAAATAATTTGTATATCAAAAGACAAAGCGACTCAGGTCAATTTACTGGGTCTAAACTGATAAAAAAAAATCAATAAACGCAGAAAATCACTTTCCCTTCCTAAAAAAAATACGAAAAAAAATATCGATACAAATTATTTGGATTAAAAAAATTTAGGTGGCATTTCGAAATTAAAATAAAAATCAAAATAATTACATAGGTTACGGTTACTTGTTTGGTGACCTGCTATAACAGGTTAAAGGACCAATTTCAAAAAATTTGATAACTTACAGGACCAAAATCAAAAAGTTAAAACAATCGGGACCATTTTCAAAACGAAGTAAAGTTACAGGACTACAAAAAATTTAAACCTCTTTTTTATTCATCTTTCTTGTTTAATTTTGCACGAGCACAATTTTATTTTGCACAAAGTGCAAAATAATCCAACTAGAATGCAAAAAACATTTGCTCAACCGCAAAAAATTGGTTCAATCAGAAAATAAGGACTATACATATATATGGTTGCTACAACCCAGAAAATAATGCATCAAACTCATTTATCTACCTGTTTTATTAAATAGAGAAGGAAAAGAAAAATGTTTGGAAAAAAATGGAACTCAGTGGTGATAGCAGTGGTATTGGGTTTACTGCTTCAAAGCAATTCAATTCATGCAACAACCTACACAGTTGGAGACTCTACTGACTGGGACTTCAACGTAGTAGGACTCTTTTATAGAATGGGATAAAAAAAAGAATTTTTGCACAATACACTTTATAAACAAAAAGAAACTAAGTCTGTGCAAAAAAAAAAAATATCCCCCAAACCCCCGCGACTCGTCCGCCACTAAAGCTCTGCTCGAGCTCCAAAAATCTTCGAACTCATCGCTTCCATTTTTCCCCTCCCAACACCTCTCCAGCCTGGCCAATTCAGTACATGACCTCCATAACCGCAAGACTGATAAACACACACAGCCGCCACAAAAATCGTGCACCCGGCGGTGGATCTATACAGATCCACAGATCCGCCGCCGCAACTTAAGCCACTACCACCAAACACCGCGGCTGAAACCCCCACCACTACCATCACCTAAACTGTCACCGGAAACCACCGTCACCAAACACCGCCGCCGAAAAAAAACAGTTTCCTTTTCCCACCCATCAGCCTCGGCGGCAAAACCACCACCATCGGCCTCGCGGCAAACAGATCTGACGACCAAAGCCATCGGCCTCGCGGCGAACAGATCCGACGACCGCCGCTACAGGCCTAGCGGTGAACAGATCAGACTACCACCGCCATCGGCCTCGCGGCGAACAGATCCGACGACCACCATAGCAAACAAATCCGATGACCACCTCTGTTTATGGTACCATGGCATGGAGGATTGATTTTTAGAGAAAGATGGGGTACATTTTAGGGAGAGAATGAGAGAGGAGACCGATTGAATTTTTATAAATTAAAATTGTGAATTGGTATTGATATGAAGGCCGGCTAAATTTTGATAAAATTGTGGGAGAGGGCAAAAAAGGTATTTTAAGTGGATTTTTGTACCTACATGTAATTAGAATTTTGGCTTGTACCTAAGAGTAATTAAGTTGAGTATTTTGTACCTGAGTAATTTTCCCTATTTTATTTTCTTGATTTACGTATTTTGCATATTTGTGTTGAGTTTTTTAATTTTTATTTTAATTTTTAATTTGTAATTTAGGTTTTTAGGATTTTTTTATAGGGTTTTACATTTAATTTGGTTATTTTTTGTGTATTATGTATTTTTAAATTTTGTGTATTAAATTGGTTGTATCTTGGTCAAAAAAAATTAATGAACTCTTAAAAAAAAAAATTAATGCATTATTGTGCCAAAAAAATTAATGTACTTTTAAAAAAAAAAAAAACTAATATACTTATGGGCCAAAAATATTAATACGCTTGCACTTCTGGACCAAAAAAAATTAATGCTCTCCTGGGCTAAAAATATTAATGCACTTACACATTTGGGCCAAAAAAAATTAATGCACTCCTAGCCAAAAAATTTAATACATTTATGGGCCGAAAAATTTATTAATGCACTTTTGAACCAAAAAAAATTAATACATTTCTAGGTTTGGCTCAAAATACATTTTTTAACAAAAAAACGCACTCCAAAATTGGCCCAGCAATGTAGAAATATAAAAAAAAATTATTTTCTAAAAATTGCATAATTTATAATTCAATTAATTCAAATTTTGTAATTTTAATATAAATAATTCAAAATCTGGGTGGTGTGGTGCATTTTTAATTAATCTATTATCTATTACTATATTAAAAATAGCTTGGGTGTGGGAATTTTTTTTTTGACTCATTTACCTCTTCCATATTTATGTCATCCACTATAGTCCTTCTCTTATATTTTTATTTTGTATTCTTCACTTTCAATTAATTTTGTATTCTCCACTTGAGAAGAAAAGCGGAGCAGATTAGATGAACGATCGCCTGGCCGCCATGGCCGCCGCTCCTCTCAGATTCGCTTGCAAGTAGGCGGTCAGACGATCGCTTTCTCCCATATTTTTATTTTGTATTCTTCACTTTTAAGAAATCTTGATCGGATGAAGTCGCCTCCTGGCCGCCTCCGCCGCCTCCTCTCCGATTCTCACAAGAAGTTGGCGATTTGGACAAGCCAAAGAATGATTAAATAAGCAAGAAAAAATGATACTTATTTTTTGTATATGATTATTAAATTCCTTAATCTGCAATACCCGTTTCTTTAATTTTCAGTCATTTGCATGATTCAAACAAAGTCACTCAGAAAATTTTTCTTACTGTCTTGTAATATTAGTGTAAAAATTCTGAATTGAGATAATCTTTAAAATCACGCCTAAAC
Source organism: Stenogyne calaminthoides (assembly GCA_037126765.1). Classification (NCBI taxonomy): domain Eukaryota; kingdom Viridiplantae; phylum Streptophyta; class Magnoliopsida; order Lamiales; family Lamiaceae; genus Stenogyne; species Stenogyne calaminthoides. The sequence goes on along the minus strand of JBBCBC010000009.1, from coordinate 22,177,654 downwards.
ACAGTGGCGAAATTCACGAATTCAACATAAGGGGATTTTAATGTACGCTTGATGGTAAATCATTTCAAAATTCAACAAAAAAGTAGAAAATTACCTTCTCGAAAAAGAAGCCCGGAAAATCGAAAATCTTCACTCCTAATAAATAAGTAGTCGAGCACAAATCCTACAAAAGTAGTCGACATTTTTTCTCTGTCTCTCCCTCGCTTTCCTCTCTATGTCTTTTTTTTTTTCTCTCTCTGATTTGCAAAGAAATCGCAGTCCGCAAATGAAATGTTTTAAACCCCTAATAATCAGGAAATTAAAATGCATATGTTTACATATCGGGTACCCGGTTGGAAATATCGGGTACTTATACAAGACCCAAACCTAAGGTTGTTGGATATCGACCCGATACCCGAAATATTTATAAAAATTCCGATCCAATTGTGTAGTACCCGAAACTCGATAATTTTAGCCCATCCACAAAGGCATTTATCTCTTTAGTTACTTATATATATATATATATATATATATATATATATATATATATATATCGCTTTTGTTATTTTATTATTGATTTTTAAATCTTTTTTAACCCCTCTATCAATATACTTAGGCTCCATTTGGATGGACGGATTTGAAATCCATGGATTTCACACACAAATCATCACTCTCCAATAGATTTACAAATACTTAGATTTGAGAAGCTAGTTCAAAATGGAGGGATTTCAAATCCTCATAAGAAACCTAGTCATTTGTGAAATCTCTTCATCTCTACCCTTTCCCCCTCTCCCCCTTCACCCTCTTCCCTAAACTCTCATATCTAAGTATTTGTAAATCCATTGGAGAGTATGATTTATGTGTGAAATCCATGGATTTCCAAATCCATCCATCTAAATGGAGCCTTATACTTTTTTGTTGTTGGATTGTTGGCCTTGTCTTTTGAAGGTGATATATGATTAGCATGCAATTGGAAAAATTAGAGTAAACTAAGTCATTTGTTGAAGAACATATGTCTTTATAAATATTGAGTTAAGGACCATTAGTTTAACTTCTTGGTATGTTCACTGTGAGAACCATTCATGGAAGAATCTATGTGATTTTAATTTCTTAGTATGTTTTTTCTGATTATTTAGTACATTCATGCTTGCAATTTACATTCCTTAGAGTTTGTGAGATTTGTTTAGCGGTAGAAAAATGGGAGAATAAGTAAAATCTTGTTCTCCAATGTGCTTACGGTGATCGTTATTATATATTTAATGTAAGGTTTCATGATTGGTAAAACAAGTTATGGTTCTCTTCCTTTCTGGTGTGGTTACTATGACAATGATGAGAAATCTTTAATTACAAAGATATAACAAATTATAAAGTGGTGAGTATTGACACAAAATGTGTTGGGAGATGAATTTAATAAAGAGAATTTTGATTAGATCCCAAAACCCCTGAGTATGACATGTTCGGGATAATCTTGATAGATCGAAAGTTAGGATTCAAGAAGATAGAGTGTTCAGGATGTTATCTGCACCATGTATAGTCAGCAGATATAGATCAGGTTAGATTTTGAAGATTCTGAAGATTCAGTAAGTTTCTGAAGAAACTGAAGACTCAGTAAGTTTCTGAAGAAACTGAAGACTCAGTAAGTTTCTGAAGAAACTGAAGTTTCAGTATGTCACTGAAGACTCAGTATGACTCTGAAGAATCAGAAGACACTGAAAAACTCGAAGACATCAAGACTCGAAGACATCAAGACTCGAAGACATCAAGAATCAAGACAAAAACTAAAGACTCAAAAGACATCAAGAATCAAGACACTAAAGACTCAAAAGAATCAAGAATCAAGACGAAAACTCGGAAGACATCAAGACTCGAGAAGATATCGAAGACTCGTAAGATATCAAGACCCAGTAGTTATCAAGACTCAAGAAAATCTGAGAATACTCAAGATAAATTTGAATGTTCCAAGGTACTGAATAATATCTATCTGAAGACTACAAAACTGAGAAAAACGCGAATATTCAAAAAAATAGATATTGCCCCAGACATTCATATGTAGACAAAAGGAACTAAGTCTAAGTGTTGTTTAAGGTTATCTCACTCAGAGAGGTTGACCAAAAAGAGCCGTTATGTTTGTCTACATTTACTGAAGACAAGAACCAATCAGAGGAAGACAACACTGTACTTTACTGACACTGAAAGCAATAGGTCACTGAAGCATGTCAGTAGTACTATGTTCCAGACTGCAAAAAAGTGGTGATTGGCTACATGAAAGCATATTTCCTAAAACATGCAAGGGAGTATTCAAACCCTAAAAATAGTCGTTCATCAAACACCATAAAAGGAAACTCATGAAGCTATCTCCTCCAACGGATAGTTTTTCAAGAGTGACCTTGGTGAAGTTGCCTATAAATACTAGTGACCCTTTACATTAAGAGGTTACGGGAAATTTGAAAGCAACTCAAGAGTTCATTCGTATTATTGCAAATTGAAGCACTCGAAAAATCTAGAATTTCCCAAGTGTTTCACATTGAAGAGAGCTCATTCACTAAGCCTAGATTGATAAGATATATCCAAAGCTTAGTAGAGATATCCTAGCCTTTGCATTGTACTTATTGTAAAGGATATCTCATCCTAGTTGGAAACCAACCAGAAACCCAAACCCTTTGTAAGGTAGTTTGAGTGTGTTTGTTGGTGAATTGGAGTTGTAAAGAGTTAGTAAGCTACAGTGAGTTAGCCAGAAAACTCTAGAGAAGAAGTTAGTAAGCTACTTGTGGTAGTCTGAACACTTGTGTGTGTTTGAGTTAGTAAGCTGCAGTGAGTCAGCCAGAAAACTCAAAGTAGAAAAGTGAGTAAGCTGCAGTGAGTCAGCCAGAAAGCTTTAGGAAGTGGTTAAGGAATTTCTCTGAAGGTCAGAGAGAGTGGACGTAGGAGCTTGAGTCTCTGAACCACTATAATTGTTGTGTTGTTTTGCTTTACATCTTTGCATTATTATCATTGCATGTTTTTTTCGAAAGCATAATTCATCGATATTGGTTGGAACAAATCCTTTGAATTTGCATCAACCGATCCTGACCTTAATCACGGTTTCATTAAAAGGAAGATCTTCAGCAAAGTTAAAACGAGTATAAACATAGGGCCAACCATTCCGCACACTTGAGAAGCTAGAACAGATAGTTACCAAATTGAACTAACTCTATTGAGGGTTCAGTAAGATAGTTATCTGATCCAAGCGGCTCAGGATCTCTGATAAACTCAGGCTCAGTTGGGCTAATCTGAAGCTTCTGAAAGCAGCTCAGGATCATTGTCTCAGTAGACTTTGACTCAGGACGATTTGTGCTTCTCAAGGCCAAATCATCAGGACAACGACCCATCGACCTCGATGAAAGAAAAGTTTTAAAAATCACTGAACACGTGTATTCCCCCCCCATACACGTGTGAGACTCGTTAGCACCGGGACCAACAAAATGTCTCGATGAACATAAATATACTTGAATATTATTAATTAAGTACAAATATACATGTCAAACAAGTACAAATTAAATATGTATTACAAGACTCTTGAATATTGAGTTGTTACTAATTAAGCACAAATATTGTTGGGAAATTTAGAGTTTTGATGAAAGTTCTAAAACACATGTAATAGGACCAGTCAGACCTGTTAGCTGACTGATGTTTTTATTACCAGTTATAGAATACCAGTTGATAATTGTTGTATAGAACAACTGATGTAGAAGATAGGTTACATATCGAGGGGGAACCTCAATATGTATAGGTCCGTTCTGAAGATCTGAAGAACAGCTGATATCCGATAGGCCAGAAGGCAAGAGAAGGACAAAAGATCAGATCGATCTGATAAAGTCAGATATCTCATTTGAAGTCATGAAGCTTAAAATTGAAGACTTGAAGATCGGATGACTTCGGAAAGATCGGACCGGAAGACCTACATCGGTAAGTCCGCTAGTTGAAGTTAAGACAACCGCACCGAAGACTCTATCGAATTAGATCGATCGGGTTTTGAGTGATCGGTCATTTCACCTGTGAAAATCGATGTTTCACCAAATCATCGTCGATGATCGAACAAGAAGAATAGTTGGTATAACTTGAAAAAGTGCTTCGTTAACCAATAAGAATAAGACACGTATGATCGGACCCGGCAATTCTGGGATTTGGTCTTGCTTTTAACTTGACTATAAAAGATACTATTCACACTTTTTCGCCATGCCGTTCTCAAGACGTCGTCACATCAATCCCCGCAAGTCTACCAAATATAGCACGAAATTCAAATTGCTCTCCAACGGCTCTTTGATTTCGAGGTCTATATATATGGGATTACACTTCAGAGTGAAGACACGAAAACTATCAAGAAGCTCAAGCAATAATCGATTTCATACGAATAAACACGAACTTGAAGATTATTTTCTAAGTGTTCATCCCATAAGTTCTTAGCACGTAAATCTTTTCATCTAAATTGATAGGCTACTTAAAAACTAGAAAAGATTTCAAAGTTGGAACCAAAACAATCTTACCCAAACCCAAAGTTAGGTTAAGTTGTTTAGCAAGATTTCAGACTAGGGTTTCTAGTTCTGATTTCTGGGATCGGTTGAGTGAGAACTCTTTAAATATCTGTTGGTGTACTGTGTTGGACTAACACAAAAATCTAAGTCCAGTTGGTTTAGTTGGTGCCCCTTGTGATAGGGAAGAGTGGGCGTAGGATTTGGTTTGTCCAAACCACTATAAATCTTGTGTGCACTTACACCGCTTTGATTAAGCATTTTTACACAATCGCACACAACCCAATTAAAGTTGCATACATATTCTAAGTTAAGATCGAGTTAGCACCAAGCTTCGATCGATCAAGTTGACACTTTAGTCAATTGGTTGAAAAAGACCGACTTTGGAATCGACTTATTAAAACCGGTTTTTCACACGGGTAAAACTTAGCTTCCGACAATCAGTTAAACCGATAGATACCGAATCGATCGCCTTGAGCGATTAGTAAGTTAGATATCGATCAAATCGATTCACTTGCACTCGATCAAGGCTAAGCGCCATCACACACGATCAGACAAAAAGTTTTCGAAGTCTATTCACCCCCCCTCTAGACTTACGCCCTCACAAAACCCGTTTCGGGACCTACAAGTGGTATCGGAGCGGTGGTTCTCTGAGACCAGCGGCTTTGTGTATCATCGATTCTTGAGGAAGAATCTTTGTGGTCATTTGAGCAGATCTTGAAAAACCTTTTAAAAACTCATTCATTTTTTTTCCAAAATCACTCAAAGCATGGATAATACCTCGGTATGTATCATGATTTCTTAGAAGTTCTCAATTGATGAGTATGCAGATTGGGCCATTTATATGTGCAATCATCTAGGTTCGATAAGCGGCGAGAATGATGGAAGTCATTGAAAGAGGACCCATCATCATATATCACGACAACCCCTAGTTGGAGGAGATCCAGTTTTGCCACGAGAAGTCTTGTCGAAAAAAGCCAAACCTTGATGGATGCAGAGGAAAAGAAAGTCAGATACTCTAGATACAATCGCCCGGGCATATAATCATGAAGACGATGGATAAAGTCACCAAGGAGAAGATAAAATATCTCAAAACTGCGAAAGCAATGTGGGATACTCTAGCTGAGATATGCGAAGGAAATGATCAGATCAAAGACAAAACCGACTACAAAGTTTAACCGGTGAAGTTTGAAAAATCAAGAGATCTTTTAACGAGACCATCAACGAGCTCGATGGAAGGATTACTATGTCGATAAATAAGCTACGAGAACTTGGTAGAGATGTGGGACAAAGATATCAACTACAAGATCTTAAGATCTCTCACCAAGAAATGGGACATGAAAGTCACGGTAATCAAGGATTGCCAAGACATTTCAAAGATGAAGCCGAGTAGCTTGTTCCTAAACCTTAAAGCTCACGAATTCGACTTAATCGAAAGAGGACAAGCAGATGAAGACGAGACACCTGCTGAAGCCTCAACGTCTAAATTAGTTGCGAAAAAAACAGCGATGGCGAGATCGAAGGCCATGAACTCGTTGGAAACATAATAAGTCAAAGAACAAATCGCGCTTCGCTTACTGAGAAACTTGAAAAATCAAATATTCAACTTGGTAAGTATCGAAGATTCTATAAAGATTATCAACATAGTCGAGGAAGAGATAGGAGATCACCAATGAGGTCTCCGAAGAAGAACCGAATCGATGATCGAAGAGATCCAGAGAAGAAAAGAAAAGAGATAATCGACCGATGAGAGAAGAGGTAATGATCCGGCGAAGGAGTTCAAATTACTATCAGGAAGGGAAGTCACCTGATAGATCCTATAGACGGAGTGACTCACCGGAAGAAAAGGTTCGTGGATCAAGGGGCGTGCTTCAATCAGGAGAAAACCAGTCACTACAAAGGTGCATCGCCTGGACTGGACGCTAAAAAGAAAGGGAAGAAAAGCGGAACATAAGAGAGCAACGTTATAGGGATGTAGAAAAGCCATGTTCACGACATATCCGGAATTGATGATTCTATCCCCCTCCGAGGATTAAGGTACTCAAATCAGAGAAGATTTCGTCGCCCGAGCAAGATCTTTGTTGACTTCTATGAGAATGAAGATCGATATTCTCTTGGATGACGATGAAATCACTCGATGGCAAGGAGGACCAATCGAGGTAACCTCCAAACCTTCGCTTTATGCGCTTTCACACCTGCTATTATTAGCACACCTGCTGGAGAGATTGACCTGTAGCTCTACTCTGAGCAATTGCTTGATGATCTCTCCAATGCAGTACACACTTATGCTATAGTGGAAGTTGAGAATGACAAGCTAAGGATCAGAAATAATCAGCTTGTTGAAGAGAACACTCTCAAGAAAACTTTGAATCGAAATCAATGAAACCTTTCGGAAGGTAACTGAGGAACTTAACATTCTGAAAGTTAAATCTTCTGATCAGGAGAAGCAGATCAAAGATCAGCTAGCAATCAACAAACAACAAGCTGATGACTTCAAAATCCTTCAAGCTAAATTTGATGAGCTATTCCGACTACATGAGAGTCTAAAATCTTCTGAGGATAATTTGAGCAAGAAAATAGAGGTTTTCACAAAGTCATCTAAAACCGTTCAAGATATGAACGCCTATTTTCGAACAACGATTAACAAGAAGGGACTTGGGTATGAGAACCCTTCAACATCCTCAAAAGCCCCGTTTGATTCACTTCAAAAAGGTGTAATCAAACGAGTTTCTGACAAAGATACACTAAAAGCTAAACTTGTATCTGGTAAGGGAAAAAGACATGTTGAGCAAGTAAGGCAGGTGCCTAATCAGAAGGGGAACAGAAATGGACCCCAACTGGTAAAGCATCAGCCGAGGAATCAACAGAAGAACCCAGTTCTTCTGAAGAGACCTCAACCTGATCAACAGATTAGGTATCAGAAAAGACAACCTATAAAAGGGAAGTCTAATCTGAGACCTCAACGATCATCTTATAATCGAAACCTAGAATTTTAGACCGAGCCACCTTGGATGAAAAGAAGACAAAACAAAGAAAGATAAATCCCAAGTCTTCTAAGTCACCCAAGGTTCACACTAATAATCATACTAATCAGAAAGCATATAAAGAGACGTATGATTATGTTGATAGGTATGGGAGACAAATCAGGCCTTCTGATCTAACTGATCTCAATAGAAGTGCCCTGTTTGTATGGATCCCCAAAACCAACACTAACCCCTCAGGACCCAATCCAAAAGGGGTACCTAAAGCCTGATTTGGTTGCAGGTTCGCGTGGGTCCGCCAACAAAGGAGGTGTGCAAAGCAACTATCACGGTACATCGATAGTGGATGCTCAAGGCACATATTTGGAAGCAAACATCTCCTTAGCTCCTACATAGAACAAAAGGGCCGCGTGTACTCTTCGGTGATGATAACTTTGGTTTTACCAAAGGATTTGAACCTTAGAGAATGATGATGTCTGTGTCAGTCTGGAGTTTCGTATGTCGAAGGTTTAAAGCATAACCTATTATCGGTTTCACAATTCTGCGACAATGGATTCAGTGTTGAGTTCTCGACTGATCAATGCACTATCAAAAATCGAGCCACTCAACAGATCTTGCTAACTGGTTCAAGGAAAGGGACGATCTACAAGAGATTGGAGCAGTTGCCCAAGAAATGCATGCCGATTGTTAAGAGTTCCAAAAGTAGCGATTGGCTCGCACAAAAGATTGAGTCATCTGAACCTTAAAACTCTTAATAAGATAGCAAGGATGTCTTTAGTGGAAGGACTTCCGAATGAAGTATTTTCTAAGGATCAGACATGTGTCGCATGTTAGAAGGGAAAACAGGTCAAAGCTTCATTCAAGGGAATCCCTGGACCGGCATCCAGCAGAGTATTGCAGCTGCTTCATATGGATCTATTTGGACTAGTTTACGGTCGATCTCGTGGACATAAATATACTCTGTAATCGTGGATGACTATTCCAAGTTTACGGGTTATATTCTTACATAAGAAGAATGAGGCGACAAACGAAGATACTCGAAATTTGCTAAAGAGATTACAAAATGAAAAGGGTGTCAGTGTAGTAAAAATCAGATCAGATAAAGGTACAGAATTTCTGAACTCTTTTATTACTGATTTTTGCTCTAAGTTTGGTATACATCATGAGACATCAGCTGCAAGAACGCCACAACAGAATGGAGTAGCAGAACGGAGAAACAGAACACTCAAAGAAGTTGCTTGCACGATGTTAGTTAACATGCAATACCAAGCCGTTTCTTGGGCAGAAGCTATAAATACTGCATGCCAAACTCAGAGCAGATGTCTTCTGACTAAGGCTCACTACAAAACACCCTATGAACTGTGGGAAGGCGAAAACCTCGTGTTTTCTTACTTCCATGTTTTTTGGGTGTAAGTGTTTCATACACAACAATGGGAAGAGTCGGGTTGAAGACTTTTGAGGCCAAGTCGAGGATGAGGGTATATTCTTAGGATATTCCTCATCTAGCAAGGCTTTTCGGGGGTTTACAACAAAGTAACCCTAGTTGTGGAAGAAACACCCATGTAGTCTTTGATGAAACATCTTACGAACAAGAGAAATCGCCTTTCGAACAAGAAGTACCAGATCAACCAAGACCGATGCTCGGAAAATGGATCGACTAACGATCAAGGAAAAAGGATCGTAGAACTTGAATAAAGATATACATTCCAGATCTAGGCCGATTCACCGGTCAATCGGATCCTAAGGTACGAAAAAACTATCGATGAAGAAGTGGTACAATCGAGATAATATCAATCGAACCATCCGGTTCAGGGGGAACACCTGAAGTTCCCACGAACAGACATCAGCACATGATGAGTCCAACATCAGCTAAGACATGTTCTTATCAAGTGGATCATAACTCTGCACCACTCCCAATTGCTAGTAATGAACTATTATCAGAAATAGATGATGTTCTCCAAACCGATGCAAATCAGAACAGAAGGACCTGGATAACCAGTCATCCAACTGATCTGATAATCGGAGACCCATCTGATAAAGTTAAAACTAGACATCAGATTGATGAAAGTGTCATGTATTCTTTCATTATCCATCTCATGAAGGAACCAACAACAGTAGAGGAAGCTCTACAAGACGCAAGCTGGATTCTAGCCATGCAGGAGGAGCTGGAACAGTTCGAGAGAAATCAAGTTTGGGAACTGGTGGACAGACCAACTCATCAAGACGTAATTGGCACAAAGTGGGTTTTCAAGAACAAGAGAGATGAGAAAAATGTCATAACCAGGAATAAGGCAAGACTTGTTGCTAAGGGGTATTCACAATCAGAAGGAATTGATTATGATGAGACCTTTGCACCAGTCGCTCGTCTAGAAGCCATTCGGCTGTTTCTGGCATATGCTTCCCACAGAGGGTTCACTGTGTATCAGATGGACGTAAAGAGTGCATTCTTAAATGGGGTACTAGCAGAGGAAGTTTATGTCGAACAACCTCCAGGCTTTGAAAAGGGCAACCAAGTGTACCGTTTAAGAAAAGCTCTTTATGGCCTGAAACAAGCTCCTCGAGCTTGGTATGATACACTCTCTCAGTTCTTGATAGACAGTGGGTTCACTAAAGGAACAGTGGATAGAACCTTATTCAGAATAGAAGATGGAGAAGATATTACGATGGTTGATTTACGTGGGCGACATCATCTTCGGATCTCCCAACAAGAGTCTATGTGAAAGATTCAGCAAACTGATGCAAGGGAAGTTCGAGATGTCCATGATGGGTCAGATGAGTTACTTTCTGGGTCTACAAGTCAAACAAAGTACATAAGGAATATTCATCTGCCAAGCAAAGTACACTAGGAGTTTATTGGCTAAGTTTGGAGTTCAAAATTGTAAGGAAGCCAAAATTCCTATGATGACTGGATTCAAGATGGATCCAGATGAGGATGGTCGAAAACCAATCGAGAAAAGAATATAGGGCTCTCATTGGATCCTTACTATACACATGCGCCAAAGACCGGATATCACTTTTGCGCAATGGGTGTATGTGTCGATTCGTGCAAATCCAATGCAAAGCCACCTAGAAAGCAGCTAAGCGGATTCTTAAGTATCTGAAGGGGACGGTAAACCTTGGTTTATTTTACCCATCGATGATAATCTAGAGCTTAGTGGGTATTCTGATTCTGATTATGGAGGTTGCAAGATAGGCGGAAGTCAACCTCAGGAACATGTCGATTTTAGGAAGAAAAACCGATCTCGTGGTTTTCAAAGAAGCGGACATCAGTTGCGACATCTACTACTTAAGCAGAATATATGGCTGCAGGAAGTTGTTGCTCCCAACTGCTCCAACTTAGTCAGCAGCTGAGGGATTATAACATTGTAGCTAAGAATGTACCTATATTACGTGATGATAATAGTCTTATTGCAATCACTCGAATCTGTTCTACATACAAGATGCAAGCATGTGGATGTCAGACACCATTTTATAAGAGATCATGTTGAAAAGAAGAATATCAGAATGGAAAAGATTCATACTGATATACAGAAAGCTGATATTCTAACCAAGCCACTAGCTGAGATCAGATTCAGAGAATTATGCAATGAGCTAGGGCTTCTGGATCTTGGAGAAAAAGCACCTAAAATGCTTGATGGACTGATCTCCAGAACCAGCTGGTTAAGAGACTAACCAGGTTAAGAGGAATCAATTGAGTTTGGTATCTCAATCGATCGGAAGATCGATCAAGGAACTGATATGAGAAAGCGATCAGATTTACGGATTATCAGATTAAAGGAACTGATCAGATTAAAGGAACTGATTAGATTAAAGGATTATCTGATTAAATTAGTTTGGTTATTTCACACTTTGTAAGTCGATTAAGCTGATAATTCAACAAGCAAGGATTCACAAGATTAAAGCTTACATCGCATAAGAAAACAGGAAATTTACACAACAATGGAATAATAGAAATTTTCATTGATAAAGACAGAAGGTCGGTTACATTACAAGTTACAAGTACAAAAGGACAGGGGAGGTCGAAGACATAAACCCTAAACCCTAAACCTAACCCTAGAAGAGGGGGAGAGAGAGAAATTTTAAGATCTGATGCTCTCATTTTCCCCCACTTAACAAGGCTTTGAAATAATCCTAAAAACCACTCTCAGAGTTTCGGAGTTAGGAGCGAGAGCGGCGTTGAAAGGATTTCTAAGCCAGGAGCCCTTAGACCTGAAATCAATGGGCTCTCCAGCTGCTAAATGGGACACAAGTGCCAAGAAAGTGATACAAAGATCATATGGGCACATGTGTCGCATGCAAAAATAGAGTTGATATACGAAGATCAGCTATTGTCTGATCTAGACCGTGTATCAAACTCATGTTTTATATCAGACTGAGTCTGTTGATGCTAATTTCGTCATCTCGATAGACACACAAGGTGCATACGGTTAGGAGAAGTGTCTTCTCAGTTGCGATAACAGATCTGCCGCCTTGGTGGTAGAGAAGCTTTGCAATGATTGTATGTGTAGTCTTTGATGACGACGAAAGCAGTAATAAGGGACACACAGAGTTGATTTGAGAAGCTGAAATCATTAGAAAAGGGGTAAAGGTTTTCGCCGGAAGTTTCACCGGAAATAAGGGTTCACCAGAATACATGATTTACAAAGAAGATAAGTATGGTGAATGGGTTATGTTGTGTAAAACATTGGTCCAATTTATAGAGGCCAAGCAAGGGTGCAAATGCAAATTTGATTTCTCAAAGCCTTTTAGAGAAATCTGCATCACAAGGACAGCGTGTAGGAATCACGCGACTGATAATTGGACAAATTTACGGCGATTTGACATTCCGAAGTATCCAGACTATCATTAAAAATGTCAAATCGTGTTGACTTAGGGAATCGAGACTACTATTCAATTCTTCAAGAACTAAGTTTTGGCGGTAACACTTATCGAAAGAATTGGCTTGGTCTGAGTAGAATCAGATTAGGTCAACTAAAATCTGATTAGATAAGAGACTGATCAGATGAGGAAGATCAGTTGAGCTTGATACCTCAACAAATCAGATATATCAGTCAATAAGAAATCAGAATAACAGTTGAAGGGGGAACTTCAACTGATCAAGGAGGATCAGAAAAGGAAGAATCAGACGCAAAGTGAAACGGATCAGTTGAAAAGGACAGTTGGGAAATTATAAGGATTAGGCAGAAAACTAAGATCAACAAGTGGAATCAACAACTACAAGTGGTATTGACTGATTACAATATCAGTCAACCAGATACGCTTTTCTATTTCCTTGTTTACTGCTTACTTATCTGATTTTATCTGATAATATTTGCCTTACTGTACACACTACTTTTGTGACGTAATTCCTGCAAAATATTTAATGCGGACGTGGGGTACTTGTATTAATTGCCACAAAATGTGCTTTTAAATCTAAAAGGCAATTGTACGTGCTTTTCCTGACCACACGATCAAAACTGCTCAATCTGGATCGTTTAACCTTTTCAAACGGTTGATCTTCCAATCTCGTTTTTCCCTCCTCCTCCTTATAAGGTTCATCAAAACCCTACCAGAGTTTTCTTATTCTCAAAAACTTGCGATTTATTCTCTGAAAACTCAAAATTACCTTTCTGTGATTCAAAGTGTTTTCTTGCGATTCAAACTTATCTTCCGAAAAACAGAATCTGGTAATTTCTGGTTATTTGATGATTTTCTTTTCCAAAATCCATTGATCATATAGATTATGTCTATATTTGTTATCCTGCGATATGCCTTATCTTTTCTTGATATCCGTATGTGTTTATCGATTACTAGGCCTGAAGATAGGTCTGATAATCAATATTTGATATCTTTATGATTATGCACAATTTTAATCGAGTCTATCTTGTTGTAGATGGCCACTCACGGAATGGGAAAGATTATGTGCAACTATGCGGATCTAGCAACAAAAATTGTCGATGACAAATTGTACAGTTTGGTATTACGCGGGATCCAGAATCCATGGAAGTTGAACAAATTCTGAAGAAAGGAGGTCTTGAAAAATTTTGTGCTGCTCATTGCAATCCAGTGATGCAGTATGAAGCACTTGAATTCTTAAGGAATTTGAAGGTGGACACAGACAATCCTGGAGATGAACTGATTTCTTCAGTTAACGGAGAGGAGATCGGTATCGAATCTTGACATATCTCGTCTGCATTGGCTTGCAAAAGGAAGAATCTCGCCTGCTCACTACAGGGAGAATGAAGATGATCAGATCAGAAATGAACTCTTCAGAGAGGCTGACAAACAACCCGACCGCGAGGTTTTGTCGAAGTTAATGTTGAAAAGGAAATACGATTGTTGTTTGACATCTTTGTCAAAAAACAATCATGGGTATTTCATTCAGCCCAGATGCTCTAACATCCGTAAAATTATACAGCATGGCTGCGATAATCGATGAAGCCAAGAATATCAATTGGCATGGCTTCCTGAAGGCCATTCTGCTCCAAGAACATGGAAAATTTGGAGTTAATGATCGTATGCAGGTTTATCTGAAGAAGAGAATCAGCAATCTCAACAAGGTTGCAGTTATTCTGAAAGACAAAATGCCAAATGCCGAATGGGATCAAAATGGACTGAAGTCCTACAAGGCCTTACTCACAACCACTTCAGCCATATATGGGCCACCTGATGATGATATCGCCAACCCTCCAAAGGTGAAGAAAAAAAAAAAGGAACCAAAAGCACGCGTCTACACCGGATGCTCCCCAAAAGAAAAAGAGAAAACCGGTGAAGGCTCAGGAGAAGAGGCCGAAGAAGGCAAAACATGCCTCCATGACTTTGTTTCTGGAAGACGAGTCAGATGAAGAAGGAGTGCCAGAGCAAACTGATGAGCCACAGAAATCAGGCGAAAAATCAGGCAGGCAGGGTTCTCAAGATGAGAGCTCGCCAGAACATTCTGAGGGAAGAGCAAGAGACGAACGAACTCCTTCTCCTCAATCTCGAGGTGATTCACCGCTCGGACTTCCGGGCCGCCGAGCATATTTCTCCTTCGCTTCCACCCCGCCCTTGAACACGCTCGGGTTCATCGGTTAGCGAACCGGAAAAAATCACCGCTGCGCAGAGCGGACGTAATTGCCGACAATGAGAACCTCTGCGAGTTCAACCAATCGCCCAACTTCCGCTTACTCAGATACCACGAGAACCCTCTACATCTCATCAATCGAATGCGGGTCGATCTGAACAAATAATTCTCGAGTCCAGATCATCCAAGACCATCAGGGAAAATGGTCGTAATGTAAATTGAGCGAGATATTGATGAGATGTATCCAGAAACCGTAGCCCATCCTGTTATTAGAGAGGAAGTTATGGAGATCCTCACCGAAAGATCTCCGGTTAAAGAGCTTCTCGATTTTATGATGATTATAGAACGGATGGGAGGTCTTTGATGAACTCGCAGATTTTGATTTCGATATGAAGAAATCTGCTCAAGTAGGATCACCGGTGGTGATAAGCGATTCTTGAATCAATCAAAGCTCGATCCATGGGAAGCTGGGGTTGATGAACAAGGTGAACTGGAGCTCTTGAAGAAGCTCTCGAAAAGCAGATGTTCCTATAAAGGATGTGGGAGCCGCTGGATGATAGTGGAATCTGTGCAAAAAGGACCAAGTTCATGACCAACTTTGGAGGCACAAACAATCGAAAAGAGATCGTAACGCTTAAAAACATTCCTACAACTCACATCACGGCGATCAACTTGGGAGATCGGATCATGTTTCAAATATCTCGCGAAAAGAAGAAGTTGAGGGGAGTGTTGGCTAATCAACTTAGCAACACAATAAGGATCGAGGCAGATTGGCCTCAAAGAAATAACGGATCAAGCGGGGAATTGGCTATTTCCGAGCATTGAGGCAATCAAAGATCGATTCTCTCAAAGCTGTGACTAACCCGATTGATCGAGGCTTTGAGTTTAAAAATCGAGTTGATGACAAAAGCTAGTTCAAGGTTGATCAACAACAAGTTTCTTTTTCGATGCTCTTGTTGAAAAGCTAGAAAAATGATCAAGAAACTTAACAAACTAATTCTTACCCTCTATCTTGCCGTGGAATCTGTCAAGATGAAACTATGCGGATTTTCAACATCCTCAATCTCGAAAAGATTCAAAAGTCTAACTTCTCAAGCTCAACGGTTATCTGTTGAAGATCTCAACAAAGGCGATATCGATCGACTTTGGATCTCGACTTCCCACCTCATTGGCTCTTTTTGATCAAACCAAAAAAGGGGAAGGATGATTGAGAAGTGTTTTTGACCGACACTATCGTAACAATGAAGACCCGATTCTAGACGGTTGAATCCTATGGACAAAGACTAGACCATCCGGATCTTTTTCTAACAAAATTCGGAGAAAGATCGAAAAAGATGGAAAAGTCAAAGGCAAGAAAGGTAAGGCTATCGCGGTGTCGGTTTTTGGGACATCACAACTTGTACCAAATCATCGTACTCGGAACAAGAAAAGCCACAAGAAGCATAACTAGCAATTCGGGCCGATAAGAAATCGGGCCAAAAACTTTCCAAAACTATAAAAGAATAAGTGAAGATAAAAAGAAGAAGAAAGAAGGAAAAAAAAAAATTGTGAAGCAGAGGCTATGTAAGATCATCAAGAAGAAATGGATCGAGGGCAAGAAAAAAGGAAAAGGAATGGAAAATCATAACACCGTTTTTGGACCGGAACCTCACACAATTTTAATTTATCTACAGCCAGAATTGATGAGATCATTCCAAAACTACTCAAACCGCACATCTAAGAGGTTTGAGGAGTGGAATAAAATCGAAGTGAATGGCCAAAAGGATGCTTTTGTTCTAGATCTTGTTCCTGAAGAATCTCGATCTGAGGAATTCCTCAACCGGGTTGGAAAACAAAATATCAGTTTTCTCAAGGTTTTTTTACAAGTATCCGGAAAATGAGGCCAAAATAATCAATGTAAAAATATCTCGCCAAGAGTATGATGTGTTGGATTACTCGAAGAAGTAATATTAGTGTAAACGACACATTTGTGACTAGATTGGCATTCAGCACGAATCCAACATAAGGGAGGGAGGTTCTATTTTGACATTACAAAAAGTGAAAATTCGCAAAAGAAGCCCGAAAATAATCTCGATCCTCGTATGAGATCAATGATGTCAAATGGAAACTATGCGTCTTTCAACTTTAGATTTTCAACATCCTCAAGATCAAAGAGAAATGTTTTAAAAAAGAAGGATACAAGCCAAGACTAAGAAGAATCGAAGACTTCTCAGGATCACCGATAATTTTAGCCCATTGTTTTAAATTCAAACTTTTACGATGTAATATGTAATCGACAAATCTAATGAAATAAAAGTTTATTTTTCGATCCTAAGACAAAATCTCATTCTCTTACCGATTATGTGCTCTTTTCTATTCTATATTTATCCCTCTTCCCTAAACTGTGATTGGTTTCTCAAAGTGTTTTTGGTTTCATCAAAAGGGGAAATTGTTGGGAAATTTAGAGTTTTGATGAAAGTTCTAAAAACACATGTAATAGGACCGGTCGGACACGTGGAAGAATTATGTGATTTTAATTGGTTTTTTTATTATTTGGATATAGAATACCTTAGAGTTTTGATAATTGTTGTATAGAACAACTCCAAATGTAGAAGATAGGTCATGATTGGTAAATCAAGTTATGGGGGAACCTCAATATGTATAGGTCTTTAATTACAAAGATATAACAAATTATAAAGTATTGACACCAAATCTCGATGAACATAAATATACTTGAATATTATTAATTAAGTACAAATATACATCAAACAAGTACAAATTAAACATGTATTAAAAAACTCTTGAATATTGAGTTGTTACTAATTAAGCACAAATATACATATGAAGCAAGTACAAATTAAATATGTATTATAAGAATCTTGAATAAGTTGTTACAATTTACAAATCTGAAATGAATTATTAAAATGTACATATTATAACAATTAGCAATATCGTTGGGGTATAGGATCGTAACTTGAAGTGTGTTAAAAAAATCGGGTATCGATTTTTCAAAAGTCATGAAGCTCAATTTGGGTAAATTGAAGATCGATTATTGGGACTTACCCAATTTTTCACGTCGGGTTCGGGTTTCTTAAATAACTACCGAAATTTTGGGTACGAGAATCCGACATACCCGACCAAAATTCACCTTCGTTCGTTGAATATTTTTTATTATTCCACGTATCATCCATTAATATTATGGAATACAAAGTGGAATACCTAATTATGGAACATGTGATCTCATTCCGGAGGGAGTGTAAATTCAAGAATTAATACTACGATTGTTTTGGGAAGTAATATTGACCGATAATTCTTTTTTTTTAAAGGTAATAAATTACAATAGTTCTTTTCTATCGGATACATTCGATCTTTTCGATCTTGCTATAGACCGGAACCTCAACTACCATAAGAGGGAGACCATCGAACCGCAATCCTGTTTCACCAAATAACCACAACTACCACGAAAATACCACCTCACCACAAAGAAAAAATGTCTCGAAGACCTCGAAGTCTTGGTAATGAAACTAACACTTGAGCTATCTACACCGCCGATAATTCTCATTACTCATCCACGCTCTACCAATAGTATTTTTTATTAATCGACCACTATAATTAAGCTGAAATAAGAAACTACTGTTAAGCAAAAAGTAAGAAATCTGTTTCCTGAACATGATTCTCCAACGCACTCATCTACAAGGACAACAAAGTACTTAATTATGTTATCCAAAATGGTCAATTAATCTCCTCACAAATTTTAAATAAAAGTTGCCAAGGAACCAAATTAAATGGATAAGCAATGATATACTTAAATTGAAGTTCTACGAATATAATGTCTCGAACTTTGCGATAATTTTACCAAACTTTTTCTTTTTAAAAGATAATTTTTCACCAAACTTATAATGAAAATATATAAGTGATTAATTAGTTGTCGGCGTGGTGCATTGGCATGTAAATTGATAAGAAATTAAAGAGATACATTAAGTAGGATATTTTCATAAGTGGATCACGAATCATTTTGTAGTATTCTATATAATTATAAAATAATTATTTTGTACATGTGTTTCACTTTTGTCTTCCCACTAATTTCAAGTGTTGCTCCAGCAAATCAATCCACTAATTACATAATATATTCTAAGTAGAAGATTAGTTTCACCCACATTTTTCAATTTATAATATATTTTGGCAAATGTTTTCCATGAGTTGTCGACCTATAGTGATGGATGACCATTAATTTACTCATCAGTCACCAATGATATTGAGATCCTCCTTTTATTATAATTACTTGGTACCATCTTTTAATTAATTTTGGATATGCATATATTTTTTTTTTCGAAAGCTGGATATGCATATTAGGTCATCAAATCTTCCTTTCATATTACTTTCATCATTACCTTATCAACATCACATGTTTTAGATAAAAGAGGGTTTTGAACATATGCTACATTGAATGTAGCTAGCTTCATTCATTAAATTATTTTAAAACACTATATTCGCATGATTACGTAAAATACGTATTAGGGCCACAAACCGGCACAAAGGCTAAAAATACACTCGTGAATAAGTTCAATAACTTGGCACTTGTTACATGGTTCATATATTAATATTAATGTTAGAGTAAATTTCGGTGAAACTTGTTCATATATAATTAAGAACGGAGCCACATTGAGTACGGAGGCATTGGCCACCCTAACTCTTAATTACGAAATTATATATATAAGTTCTCTTTTATTCTTAATAAGTGGTTCAAATTGTTTCATGTCTCATTATTATAATGTCCTTCTGTCAATCATATATCAGGTTTCTATTTCTGTTGGTCATATTTTCTTTTTTCCTTTCTTTTAATACAAATTATTTGGGGTTTGGTGTTGAAGGTCCTTCCTTCAGTCATAAATCAGGTTGCAATCACTTTTTTTCTCACACTTATTGTTGTAACCAATATTATTAATAATTTAATTTAGATGCATTTTATAAATAATATTTACTAAATTCACATCATTTTATTTGATGATTAAAATTTCATATAGAGAGTTTTTTTAGACAATAAGATAGTATTTTGAATATTATGATGTAACTATATTAATTAAATAAATTCTAATGTAATAAAATTTATACAATTACACTTACAAACTAATATCATTACACTTATCAATTGATATCATTTACACTTACAAACAAAGAGCATAGGATTAAATATATTGCTCTTAGTTTATAAAATTACTATCATTGTAAGTGTAATGATATCAGTTTCTATAATAAACAAGATTCACATGAAATTTTGTGAATTTTTCTATTAATTGGGCTCCGTGACTAAAATTTATGGTTGTCACTGTAGGTAATATAATATGAAATTTATACCATTACATGTATACATTAATATCAGTACTAAACTTATCAATTGATATATACCATTATACTTATAAATTAAAATTATAATATTAAATATTATTGATATTATTTTATAAGAATAATGATATAAGTTTGTAAATGTAATAATATCAGTTTCCTAATATAAATAAGGAGAGTTTATGTTAATCTCAATGAAAGAAAAGGAACGAGAAACTTCATTATCATATGTTCACGAATATTTTTATTAGATCATGACTTCCCTCGATATTCGTTTATTATTTATGTGTTATATATATACATAGTATTTATTAATTTTTATTATATTTAAATAATCACTTTTTGCTGTCCTTCACCAATTACTTAATTATTAGAATAATTTATTAATTCATGTAAACTCTCCTTTTCAAGTATCATACATTTTAGTAAATAAATAATCACCTATTAATATATGAAGTATATCATCTTTTAAAAATATTTATGAAAGAATTTCGTCTCATCTAAAAGTTCGAACTTGTCGAGAGGTGCGAAATTAATTCGTTTATTTAATTTTCATCAACACTCCCCTCACTCGTGGGCCGAATAATTGTCTCTACCCTCTGGGGTGGAGGCCCAACGAGTGGACAATTTTAAATGGATTGAGTGTTTTCCACGGGAATCGAACCCAGGATCTGGGTTGAGCTAGAGGCTCTGATACCATGAAAGAATTTCGTCTCATCTAAAAGTCCGAAATTATAGAGAGATGCGAAATTAATTCGTTTATTTAATTTTTCTCAACAGTTTAGTTTGATGTATTGTGTTTCTCAAAATTAATAAATAATGATATTTTGCATTAATCATTCTGACACTTTGTATACTAAATTAACAACAATGAAGGAGAGTTCATAGAATTTTTGTGATAATAATGAACATAACTTTGAAGACACACTTTAATAGAAAGGAATATTCAAGTGATGGAGGCTTACAATTTTTTTACTAGATTATTATTATGATATAATATTATAGATAAATATTAATTAATAAAACAAAAACAAAAATAAAAAGCAATATTTTTTTCATAAAGAAACTAATTAGATAAGAAACGTGCATGTAGCTAGGATTCACGTAGATGCCTTCATTATTTGGTTGGTTGTAACTTGCAAGTTGCAACTGCTAGTAGTCAATAATAATATTAATTAATATATATGACTGTCTACAAACAATATATATATATAGTGGTGGAACAAGCTGGCCAGCTTCCTAAACAGCTTAACTTTGCTTTTAAGTTTAATACAATTTGTCAAGTGTCTAGCATGTAATGAGGCATATCATTTGGTGCATGGTTGTCTAAATTCAGTTGGTCAATATACCTAATAATAGACTAATACTAACATTATTATTTAGGATAATTAATTAAAGTCAACACTCGCTTTCAATTTTAAGATTTTCATAAATTCTGAAGTTGTGCATATATATTAAGATTATATCATGAAGTATAAAATCTCAGCGGCTAGATAATATATTGAACTAATTTTTATAATATATTTATTATATATTAAGAAAATATTAATTAAGCCGACCTGCAAAATGGATTCATCCTTAGCATGAATAATTTTATATAAAAAAAGTACTTAAAAGTTAAATTATTAAATATAACGAAAGACCATGGTCTGCGTTAATCAACAATAATCATTTAATAATTGTATACCGATTTAGTTTACCTATTGAGTTTACACGAAAAATTTATATGCAATATTGCATACTAGTGTTATGTGCAATTGTAGTTTAATTGAGTTTTTTTTTTTTGGGTCATGACTGGGTCGGATTAGGGCAAACAGAATGGCGGGTCTTATGGGCCTTCTTCCTCGCGTCGCCGCAACAGACCAGATTTCTTCTTCTTCCTTGCGGCGCTTCCAAATTCTTCTTCTGTCGCCGCAACAGACCAGAATTCTTCTTCTTCCTTCCGTCGCTCGTGCCCTAATTTCTTGTCCAGTTTAATTTTTCTTCGATTTGTTCCGATCATTGGATGAAATCAGGTTATTCAATTTGAATTTCGATGTGGATTCTACGAGAAGAAGAGAGAATAGGTGTGTGGTGTTGGATCACACGTCAACACAAAGTGTGTGTTAAAATTCAGATCCTTCTGCTCTATTTTCACGCTATTCTGTAAATTTATAATTTTGGATTGAAGATTTTTGTTCGCGTTTGTACTAGTTTTTGTTCATGTAGTAACACATTAAGTTGTTCTTTAAATCTGTAATTTTGGACTGGGGATTTATTTTTCGCGCTTGTATTGATTTTGTTCATGTGGTAACACGTATTTCTTCATAGGGTAACATTTTTTTGTTCATGTAGTAACACATATTTTTTTAGTAATATTTAACACTGTTCACATATAGTCAATGAAGATTTATCATTATGCTCAAAAGATAATATCTCTTGTTTGTCCCGGTGGGAAAACCTATTTTGCGCGTGCGGAAGCAAAACGTTTGACTTCGGTGCATATAAAACAGGGGTGAGGGCAGAGTGTTTCCAATTTTTCTTCTTTGGAGCTCATGTGTTGTGTTTTGCTTATAACTAGATGCATATGACAAGTATAAACATAAAGCAGTAAACAACACAGCAATATATAGTGGTTCGGACAACCAGTCCTACATCCACTCTCCCTGACTCTTCAGAGAAATTCCTTATCAACTTTTGAGCTTTCTGACTACCTCGTAGTTTACTTACTCAACTCGGCCCTGAGTTTTCTGACTACTCCACATAGTTTACTAACTCAACCCGACCCTGAGCTTTCTGACTACCTCTGTAGTTTACTAACTCAAACTCTTAGATGTTTAACGAGTTCACACTCCTTCGGGACTTATCACCCTCACTCGGGTTTGCCTAACAACTACCTCACTTCACCACTGGGTTTGGTTTTGGTGTTGTCTCCAACTATGGTGAGATTTTCCCTTACAATGGTTTAGCCTCAATGCTAAGGTTGGGAAAATCTCTCTAAGCTTATGATACATCGTGGGTTGCTTAGGTTGGGTTCTAGAACACTCTTTGAATATATTTGTATATCTACAGACTTGTGTTCTAGGGTGGGAATGCTTTGACTATAACGCTCTTTGGCTTTGTAGCATTTTGTGCATAATATCCATGCATCCACCTTCACACTCCACCACTTGATAATGAAGGAAGAACTTGTATTTATAGTGTGGATTTGAATGTTACCGTTGGAGAGAATCACATTCAAATCCATACTATTCTTCGTGAAGTTCTGCTGACTTTTTTTTTGGTTGTCTTCCTCTCGTTGGTCCACGTCAGTTGGATTCCAACGGCTATATTCCTCAGCTTCAGTGCCTCGGAACATTCAGGATATACTGAGCATTCAAGACATTCGAAGTTCTTGAGAATTTGTTCTCTGAGTCTTGAGTTCTCTCGAGTCTTGAGTTCTCGAGTCTTGAGTTCTCGAGTCTTGAGTTCTCGAAGTGTCTCTTGAGTCTTGATATCTCAAGATTTCTTCTTGAGTCTTTAAACTAACCGTTCTATATCTGCCGACTATACATGGTGCGAGATAATATCCCTAACACTCTAAAACCGAATCGACTCATCTATCAAGATTATCTGAACATGTCATACTCGGGGTTTTGGGATCTAATCAAAATCCTTTTTATTAAATTCATTTCCCAACAATTTCCCCCTTTTTGATGATGCCAAAACCTATCTTGTTACAAACATATAACCTACACTCAGGTTTCAGTTTTTCTTATTACAAGAATGGTAAATCTCAAATCAATTTAAATCATTCAATAGATTTCTTCAGTAATGAATCTTTCCTAAATAGATCATTACTAAATACTTAAGCAATTTCTCCCATAGCATCATATAGTTTCCTCTTTATATGAGCATACAATCAGATCAGAGACATTCAATCAGGCATATTAATATAAAAGACATGTAAAAAAGATAATGAGGTATTATCTTTGAGCATAAAGATAAAAGTTTCATTGATTGTATGTTATCAGTTACAGATTACAATGGACTTATCAAAGAAATAAAGACAAAAAAAACATAAAGAATTACAAGTCTTGTTTTTGGTCTTGATCTTACATCTTCTTTCGGCTCCTCATTCTTCTTCAATGGACCTTGTTCGATCAGTATATCTTGACACTCATGCCGATCGAGTTAGATTTCTTCGACTTCGGACATCTTGACCCTCGTGTCTTTTGACCTATCTTGAGTCTCCCGCCATTTTACTTCTCGAGTCTCAGATCACTTTACCCAAGCTATCTGATTTCTTCTTTGCCTGATCTGATTAGCTCGACTAATCAGATCAACACATCTTTAGATTAACATAGCATCAGGTCATTATATCAGGTTAGCATATCAGGTTTATCATATCTGATCTCGATCACGTCGATCTCGTCGATCTTCATCGCTCATTATCATATCTCGATCTCGATCACGCGTCGATCTTGATCGATCTCTTTTGCTCATCTTCTGATTTGCAACCTTCTCTTCTGATTTGCTGGCTTTAGCTTTTCTTCACTTCTAGTTTTTGCACAGCTCATCAGTTGAACTCAACTAACTCATTTGATCTCGATCAATCTTTGTCTGCAGCCATGTCTTGATCTTGATCATCTACTTTTGATTCTGTGAGTTCCCCCTCAAGTTGAAGTCCCCCCCTTTCAACTGATATAGACCGATATATCTGATTTGGTGAAGTTTTCAAGCTCAGCTGATTTTCTTCATTTGATCAGCTTTGTATGTAATCGATTTTTGTTGACCTAATCTCGATTCTCCTCGAGATAAGCCAATTCTTGGAAAGTATTCTTGCCAAAACTTAGTCTAGAATAGTAGTCTCTATTCCCTAAGTTGGTGCGATTTGACATGCGAGATATAAATCGACACTCTCGATATGTCAATCCGCCGTAAATTTTTTCCAATTATCGGTCAGCGTGATTTCTACATTTGTCCTTGTGATGCAAATTTTTCTAAAAAGGCTTTGAGAGCTCAAATTTGCATCTGCACCCTTGCTTGGCCTCTATAAATTGGACCAATATTTTACACAACATAACTCATTCACCATACTTATCTTCTTTTGTAGAATCATGTATCTGGTGAACCCTTGTTTCCGGTGAGACTTCCGGCAAACACTTTTACCCCTTTTTCATGATTTCATCTTCTCAAATCAACCCTTTTCGTCCCTTATTCTTTGTTTTAAATGCGTCATCAATGATTCCACATACGATTCTTTGTCAAAGCTTCTCTACCACCATGGCGGCGGGCCTGCTGTTGCAACTGAGAAGACACTTCTCCTATCCGTATGCACCTTGTGTGTCTATCTGGATGACGTAACCAGCATTAGGAGACTCAGTCTGAAAATGAACGTGAGTTTGATATGCGAACTTGATCAGACAACAGCTGATCTTCCTATATCAAACTCACCATTTAACTGTTGGAGAGCCAATCGACTCTTTCTTAGGGCTCTGGCTTAAAAAATCTATCAAGGCCGCTCTCACTCCATTGGAGAGTCCATCGGTTCTTGCAGATAGGATTACCTTTTTTCAAGCCTCCCTCCCTTTGTTAAGTGGGGGAAAATGAGAGCATGAGATCTTAAAATCTCTCTCACTCCTCCTCTTAATCACCACCCTGTAGTTCGGGTTTGGGTTTGGATGAAGGTTTAGGGTTATGGCTTGAGGGTTTAGGGTTTAGAGTTATGTATTGACCTCCAGGTTCTCTTGCATTTGTAACTTGTAATGTAACCTGACCTTCGGGTCTTTATCAATGAAAAGTTCTATTATTCCATTGTTGTGTAAAACTTTCTGTTTGCTCTGATACCAATTGTTGGTATCAGATCAGAGACAGGTTTTAAAAAATAGATCTGCTCAGGCGATTACATTGAAGAAGTAATCTTTTGAGCACCTGCTCTGATACCACTTGTTTGTCCCGGTGGGAAAACCTATTTTGCGCGTGCGGAAGCAAAACGTTTGACTTCGGTGAATATAAAACAGGGGTGAGGGCAGAGTGTTTCCAATTTTGCTTTGGTTTAAGCCTTTTGTTCCATTGCTTTGGCTTCTGTGCAGCTGGTCTGAATCTTTGTTGACTTGGGTTCAGGTAACCTTTACCCTTAGGCAAGTGGGGTTTAGGTTGCCTGTACTGAAATATGGGTCTTTCAGTATACTGAGGACTTGGTCTCTTCGGATTGAGAATATCTCTGGCGAGTGTGTTTCTCTTCGAAGATTCTCTGATGGTTCAGTGTAGATCCTTTCAAGGTTGCATTCTTAGCCTGAGGCTTTGAAGTACTTGCCTGAAATTTTCCAACCGACTGCTCAGGTTTTCTAGCCTTCACCTGAGGTTTGGGCTTTCTAACCTGATCATTCAGTTTTACTGAAACCATAGGTCTTTTTCCCTTGTCTACAACCTTGGGCATTACTTCAGATTGAAGTGTAGGTGCCACTGATTTAACAAAGATTGTCTTCTTGCTACTTGATGCAACATTCGGATGACCTTGTGAGGTTCCCCTCGAATGTATCCCAATCCGCATTTTATAGTGGCAGATCTCTGGTAACTCAATTTCATCTATTACTTTAGATGCATTATTCAATAGAGTTAACTTCTTACATGCACTATCCTCACGATTCAGTAGAGTTTCATGCTTCTCAGAGAGGTCATTGAACTTAGTTCTGATTAGCTGAATTTCTTCAGTGGATTTCTTTAGCTTTTCAGTTAGGGTCTCTATCAACTTCTCTTTCTCTGAGAGTTGTACTTTCAGAACATCCAGTTCATCAAGAGCTCCATAAATTGAGAAGTGATTTCGGTTTTGCTAGAGTCTTTCCATTTTAGATTTTCAAAGATTCGGTTCCTTATTCTCGCTCTTGAGTTTTTATTTAGCGATCCTTGCAAAACAAAGATAGTCCTTCATCAGATTCTCAAAAGAATCCATCAGGTCAAAATGACTATTTTCAGTGGAACTTGAAAACTCTTGTGCTAGTGTAGGAGCAACAACAGAGACAAAAGAGTTTACCTCTGTTGGGAGATGAATTTAATAAAAGATTATATGATTTTGATTAAGATCCCAAAACCCCTGAGTATGACATGTTCAGTAATGATCTTGATAGTTGAGTCGATTAGGTTTTTAGAGTATTAGGGATGTTATCGCAAAATGTATAAGTCGCCAGATATAGTTTCGAATAGTCTCTGAAGACTCGATGAAATCGAGAGATCAAGACTCAAAGATGAAGACTCAAAGATAAAATCAAGATAAATCAAGACTCAGAAGACTCTGAAGACTCAGAAGACTCTGAAGACACAAGACTGAAGACTGAGTATCTCAAGATCAAGAATACTAAAAGCACAGTAATTATTGAAGACTCAAGAATATTTGAATGCTCAAGATGAACACGAATGTTCCGAGGCAATCAATATATCTATCTCAAGGATGCAACATCGAGAGAAACGCGATGCCTTAGAAAGTTAGATATTGCCAAGACATTCAAATGCGCATAAAAAGGAACTAAGTCAAGTATTGTTAAGGTTATATCAAACTCGAGTTTGTAATCAAAAGAGCCGTTAAAGGTGTCTACCCTTAATCAAGACAAAAGTCAAAAAGAGGAAGATGACACTGCACCATATCCGACAATGACAAAGGACAAGCATTTGAAAAAAGATGTCGGATGTACGAAAGTTCAGATCGCAAAAAAGTGAAGACCGGCTACATGAAAGGTTATTGCCTAAAAACGTGTTAGGGAGTTTCAAACTCTAAATATAGCCAAGTTTTCACACACCATAAGAGAGAACTCACGGGCTATCTCTCCAACGGATAGTTTTCAAGAGTGACCTTGGTGTATGCCTATAAATCTTGGTGACCCTCTACATAGTAAGGTTACGGGAAATTTATCATGCAACAAGAGCTCAAACTTATTCTTGCAAAAGTTAAAGCACTTTAAAAATACCTTGAATTTCCCAAGTGCTTTTTATATTGAAGAGAGCTCACTTTACTAAGCCTAGCTTGATAAGATTTATCCAAAGCTTAGTCGAGATATCCTAACCCTTTGCATTGTGCTTTATTGTAAAGGATATCTCATCCTAGTTGAAACCAATCAAGAAACCCCAAACCCTTGAGAAGGTAGTTGGAGTGTGTTTGTTGGTGAGTAGAGTTGTAAAGAGTTAGTAAACCACTGGGAGTAGTCGTAAAAACTCTAGAGAAGAAGTTAGTAAGCTCTGAGGGTAGTCCAAAAAGCTTGTGTGTGATTGAGTAAGTAAACTACGGAGGTAGTCGGAAAACTCAAGGTCGGGTTGAGTAAGTAAACTACGTGGAGTAGTCGTAAAACTCGAGGGCCGAGTTGAGTAAAGTAAACTACGAGGTAGTCGTAAAGCTCGGTTTGATAGTGAATTTCTCTCAAGAGTCAGGGGAGAGTGGATGTAGGAGCTTGAGTCTCTCGAACCACTATATTTCTTTGTGTTCTTTATTGCTTTCCTTATCTCAGGCTTAATTGTTGCATCAACTTGATTTTGAAAGCATACTTTTCATCGATATTCGGTTGGAATCAATCCACCGAAAGTTGCATAAGTGATTCACGGCCTAATCACTATTTCATAAGGGAAGGTTTTCAAAGAAAGCTTAAAACGAGTATAATCTAAGGGCCAACCATTAAGACGATCGAGTAGCTAGAACAGATAGTTACCAAACCGAACTCTCATCGAGGATTGATAAGTTAGTTATCTCGATCCAAGCAACTCGGGATCTCGACACTTCGGGACTCGGGGATTGAGATTATCTCGAGGTATCGAAAAGCAACAGATCACTGTCTCGAGACTTTGACTCAGAGCGTCAGGCTTCTCGTAACCTAATCTTCGAGGATTTTCGACCCAAGTGACCTCAAGAAGAAAAAGTTTTAAAATCCTTTTAAACACGTGTATTCCCCCATACACGTGTAAGACTCGTTTCACCGGGACCAACAAGTGGTATCAAAGCAGTGGTTCAACTTGACCACCTGTTGTGTTGACCAAAGTTTTATTTTCAAAAATTACTTGTGGTCTATCTGAACTGATCTTATTTGCTGAAATTCATTTCTTTTCAAAAGATCAGAAAAATGTCTTCTAAAAAACTTCCCATGTTCTCAGTAGAGAACTATGATCTATGGAGACTGAGAATGCAGGCACATCTGTATTCCAAACATGAGCGTATGTGGAGAGTGGTTTCTCAAGGACCATTCAAATTTACTGTGGTGAATCCCAGAATTACAGAAGAGGAGAGAATTGACCCTAGAGAAGAATTTCCTAAGTCTGATGACCAACTAACTCCTGAGGAGAGGAAGTTAGTCAATCTAGACTACATGGAAAAAGACACACTATATAGTACAATTGATGATGGTGTGATGGGAATGATCTCTCACTGTAATACTGCTAAAGAGATATGGGATACACTAGCTGTTATGTGCCAAGGCACAGATCATATAAAAGAAAACAAACTTTCAGTGGCAATTGGAAAGTTTGACAGTTTTGAAATGGATGATGGTGAATCAATAGACAAATTGGAAGTCAGATTCACTAGCATCATGAATGATCTAAATGCACTTGGAAAGAAATATCCACAAAGAGAAGTGGCATTAAAAATTCTTAGAGGTCTTTCTAAAAATGGGATATTCATGCGATTGGTGATTGAAAACACCAAGAACATTAGCTCAATGCCATACCAACAAGTATTCTCTAACTGAAAGCCTATGAATTTGGAAATGATAAGAAATCCAAAAAGGCTGGCAGCAAAGGAGGTTCTTCATCAAGTAAAAATGTGGCTTTAAAAAGCAAAAAGATAAAACTGTAAAACTAAAAAGTTCGAGAACCCCCATGCCAAACATCGGGATGAGCTTGAGGAAAAAAAAAAGCAGCGATGGCAAGGAGGTTTGACCGGACTTAATAGTAGATTTGGAAAATACAAAAGCTTTTTACAGAACAACAGTGCGGAAGAAACACGAGGACGGATCAACCGAGAAGAAGAAGAAGGACACGAAAAGTGAAGGATCTTCATCGAAAAAAAGAAGGACTCCAAGTCCAAAGAAGAAAATGATCGGGATGATGATGCCAACGGATGCTATAATTGTTAGAAGAAAGGTCACTTCAATTATGATTGTCCGAGTTGAGTGCTAAGGAGAGAAGAGAAAGACAAGCTAAAAAGAGACGAAGTTCTCAAAGGCCATGGTTGCGAAAAAAGAACATTACGAGAAGGAATCTAGCTCTTCGGGGATGAGATATTCTCGAGACGGTGATAGTGATGACATCCGTCGATGGCCATTGAGGAGGTAAACTCTTCGTCTCTGTTATTGCTCCTACATTAGCACAAGAGTTTTCAAGTTCCACCGAAAAAAAACAATCATTTTGACTCGATGGATTCTTTTGAGAATCGATGAAGGACTATCTTTGTTTTTTAAGGAGGCTGCTAAATAAAACTCAAGAGCGAGAATAAGGAGGCCGAATCTTTGAAAATCTAAAATGGAAAGGCTCTAGCAAAACTCAAATCACTTCTCAATTTATGGGAGCTCTTGATGAACTAGATGTTCGAAAGTACAACTCTCGAGAGAAAGAGAAGTTGATAGAGACCCTAAGCGAAAAGCTAGAGAAATCCAATTTGAAGAAACTCGCCTAATCGTAACTAAGTTCAATGACCTCTCTCCGAGAAGCATGAAACTCTACAGAATCGTGAGGATAGTGCACAAAAGAAGTTAACTCTATTGAATAATGCATCTAAAGTAATAGATGAAATTGAGTTACCAGAGATCCGCCACTATAAAATGCGGATTGGGATTTATTCGGGGAACCTCACAAGGTCATCCGAATCTTTGCATCATGTAGCAAGAAGACAATCTTTTGTAAAACCATTGGCACCTACACTTCAAAATCAAGTAATGCCCAAGGTTGTAGATAAGGGAAAAGGACCTATGGTTTTTCAAAAAAACCGAATGATGGGGTTAGAAAGCCCAAACCTCGGTGAAGGCTAGAAAACCCGAAAGAATAGATTAGAAAATTTCGTGCAAGTACTTCAAAGCCTCAAAGCTAAGAATGCAAACTTGAAAGGATCTACATGAACCATCGAGGAATCTTCAAAAGAGAAACACTCAACAGAGATATTCTCAATCAAGAGACCAAGTCCTCGATTCACCGAAAGACCAGATTTCAAAGATGCATAACCTAAACCTTACTTGCCTAAAGGTAAAGGTTATCTCGAACCCGAATCAACAAAGATTTAGACCGATCGCACAAAAAGCCTAAGCATCCGAATGTAAGGCCCGAACCAAAGAAGAATTCAAAGGCACATGTTCAAGCTAAAGCTAGCACACATATACGTAAAAACCGCTAAGGCACCCCGAGTAGTGGATGTATATGTTGATGTTTCTGGGAAGACGGATCAGCCACTCTAAAGTAATGAGAGTTGTCAAAGTGATTTGGATAGAAAAGGTACATCTAACCTTGTAGGACCCTACACAAATTGGGTACCTAAGAATTAATTTGTTTTTCGGGAGGAAAACAAGGGCACTAAACCGACTAAAGATCACATGGCATCGATGAGCGAGAGATGAAAAAACTCTCGATATATGGTATCTTGACGGTGGATGTTCAAGACATATGACAGATACAAGAAGTTACTCGGTGACTATGTTGAACATAGAGGCCCCTGAGATCACTTTTGGAGATAACTCAAGGCGGAGATGAAGGATATGGAACTTTGGAAATCAACTCGATTCATATCCATGGTGTTTCATATGTATCCGGATTGAAGCATAACCCGCTTTCAATTAGCCAATTCTGTGATAAAGGTTTTAATGTTGAGTTCTCTAAGAACTTATGTTTTGTGAAAGATGATACATCACGAAAAGTATTCTATTTGGTACAAGAAAAGGGAATGTGTATCTTTTCGATTGGAGTTCAACTCCTAAAGATACATGTTTAGTTGCTAAAAGTTCCACAGATACCAGGTTGGTTATGGCATAAAAGAATGAATCACCTAAATTTCAAAAAACCCGAACAAGCTTGCAAGATTAGCTCTTGTAAGAGGGTTACCTAACGAAGTGTTCAGTAAGGAACATATTTGTGATGCGTGCCAGAAAGGCAAATAGATAAAAACATCATTTAAAAGTAAAGTTGAGGTTTCTACTGAAAGAATACTTCAGTTACTTCATATGGATCTTTTGGTCCTATAACACTGTGAGCACAAATGGCGGTGAAATACACATTGGTAGTAGTTGATGACTACTCGAGATATACTTGGGTCATATTCTTACTTAGTAAGAAAGAGACTCGAGATAAAACCGCGGAGAGCTCTTGAAAAAGGCTCAGTATTGAGAAGAATCTGAGTGTGGTCAAAATCAAATCTGACAAAGGAACTGAATTTATAAATCATATTATATCTGATTATTGTGCAGTAAATGGAATTTCTCATGAAACATCAGCTGCAAGGACCCCTCAACAAAATGGTGTTGCTGAAAGAAGGAACATGACTCTGAAAGAAGCTGCAAGGACAATGATATTTGAAAGTCGATATTCCTAAAAGATTTTAATGAAATTTGTCAACACTGCATGCTACTCACAGAATAGATCCATGCTGACTAAGAGTCAAGGCAAAACACCTTATGAGCTTTGGAATGAAAGGAAGCCTCTTGTTTCTTTCTTTCGTGTGTTTGGTTGCAAGTGTTTCATACACAATAATGGTAAAGATCAGTTGAAAACTTTTGATAGTAAAAGTCGATGAAGGAATATTCTTAGGATATTACGAAGTCGAAAAAGCTTCGAGTTTACAACCTGTAGGACTCTTATTGTGGAGGAAACACCTCATGTTGTTTTTTATGAAACTATTTGTGTTCGGAAAAGAAACAGAACATGATCTTGAGATGAATTGACTAAGAGGATCACCAGATTAAGCCCCGAAACAAAAAAGAAAAATCATCTACTGAACCTGAAAAGCAGAAGTCAGTCACAATCTATGATTGGAGTGACTCAGACTCAGATAAAGAAGTTCATAATGGAAATCAGGATGGTGAGACTCAGGAAAACCAAAGGCCTCAAAGGTAACCAATCCGAGCAGACACGATTCGGACTTCGGTATGTGATGCCAATGAAGATGTGGTCACAAAATGAGGCAAATTCTAAATCTATCAACCAAAGGGGGGAACAAATGTCTCTCGACAATGTTTTGAATACAATTTCCCCGAGGAAGATGATTCACTTTCTCTTTTTCTGTTGTTCCCCGAAGTTCCATCGATATAATGAACCTAACATTTCAAATGTTGAGGATACTATTGAAGGGGAACATCAAGAAGGAAATGGTTAGATAGTCATCCTACAAGTCGATTGTGGGTGATCTAACCGAAGGTGTTAAGACAAGAAGGTTCCATGGTGAAAGTGCACTATTCACCGCTTCTATCGAGAAAGAACCGCAGAGATTGGTGAAGCTCTACAAGATTCAGATTGGATTCTTCGCTATGCAAGATGATTTGAATCAATTCTCAAGGAATGAAGTATGGGAGTTGGTAGATAGACCGAAGGCACAATGTCATTGGAACCAAGTGGGTTTTCAAGAATAAAAGAGATGAAAACAACAACATTGTAAGAAACAAGGCGAAATTTAGTTGCACAAGGTTATTCCCAAGAAGAAGGCTTGGATTATGATGAAACCTTTGCACCGGTTGCAAGACTAGAAGCCATCAGATTGTTTCTTGCATATGCCCACATGAAGTTCACGATCTATCAAATGGATGTGAAAAGTGCATTCCGAAGCGGTGTGCTTAAAGAAGAGGTTTATGTGGAACAACCTCCGGGTTCAAACAGAATGACCAAGTTTCTGTGGCTCGAGAAAAAGCCTTGTATGGTCTCAAGCAAGCACCCGAGCATGGTATGATACTCTTTTCGGTTTTTCTTCTTGACCATGGTTTTGTCAAATGGCATTGATAGAACTCGTTCGGGATAGAGGATGGGAAAGATATCCTCTTGGTTCGAGATATATGTTGATGACATCATTTTTGGATCTCCAAACCATCAATTTGTGTGAAAAGTTTTCAACATCGATGAAAGGCAAGTTTGAGATGTCAATGATGGGAGAGATGAATTTCTTTCTAGGTCTTCAAGTGAAACAATCAAAGGAAGGAATATTCATCAACGTGCAAAGTACACCGTAGATCCGATTGCCAAATATGGTGTACAAAATTGCAATGCGATTAGGATTCCTATGAATACTAACTACAAGATGGATCCCGATTCGGAGAAGGCAAATCAAGAAATCATACGATTATAGAGGAATCATTGGATCATTGCTCTATCTCACTGACAAGTAGGCGGATATAACATTTCTTTGTTGGGATATGTGCAAGATACCAAGCTAATCCTAAGACTAGTCACATGGAGGTCGCTAAAAAGATCTTGAGATATCTTAAGGGCACGCGATGAATAGAGAATTATGGTATCCGGTGATGATAACCTTGAATTGCGGGTTCTTTCGAGATGTCGACTATGGAGGTTTGCAGAATTGATGAAGTCCATAACAGGGAACTTGCCAATTTCTAGGAAGCAAAACCGATATCTTGGTTTTCAAAAAGCAGACCTCAAGAGCAAGCAACCAATCTATGAAATTTGAATACATGGTGCCAGGAAGGCTGCGTGCTTTATTCTTTGGCTCGAGACAACAATTAAGGGATTATAAAGTTGTGGCCAATGAAGTACCAATATTTTGTGACAATAATAGTGCCATTGCTATTTCACAAAATCCCATTATTGCACACCGATTCAAGCATGTGGATATCGGACATCACTTCATCGAGAGATCATGTCGAGAAAAAAAGACATAAGGATGGAGAAAATTCATCTTCGATAGGCAAAAAGAGCTGATATCTTGACTAAACCTTTGGCTGAATCAAGATTTCAGGAACTTTCAGTTGAATTAGGGATGTTAGAACCAGGTGTATAGAGTAAATCTGAAAATTGAAGATTTTCAGATACATGAAACTTTTCGAAATTTTTCGAGAAACTCGGGATAAAATGAAATCTTTGAATCGAGTCTCAAGAAACTCGGGGGATTCTTGATAGGCAAGACTTTCGGTAACATCTTTGAACCCTTTCAAGATTTTCGATTATTATCTTGACATTTTATCAAGGTCGATTACTTTCAAAGAAGACTGATAGAAGAAAATTAGTCTGAAGAAGTAATGACTCATGTGAGCCATTTATTGCTTAAATAAAACTCAGTAATCACTTGCAATAAATACAAAACACCTGAGGAATGTTTTGGGCGGGATCGTTTTAAATTCCGAAGAAGGACAGTCATTTAATGCTCTGCCACATTATTGACCACAGAGGATATTTTGGCGGCTTACTTTTCGGAGATCGTCGGTTCATATACCCGATTAATCGGAGATTAATCTCAACCGTTACTTTTCACCTAACCTACACGATTCCCCACGATCTCAAAGCTATCTATACCTCTTCAAGCCATTCAAGCCAAAATTTTATCAAACCCTTCGTTCCCAAATACTCAGAACTAAAAATCCTTTTTGCCCGTAAATCGCAAAACCCTAAAGCTTCAAATTCTTCAATCACATCTAAAATGGCTCCAACAGGGTAACGAGAGATTGGTCATAACCAATAAGCCATGGTACGAGTTCATTGTCCCACTTGAGAGCTCAACCAACTCAAAGCCAGAAGAGGAGGCTCTGAATATGATCCGACTGGCCAAACTCACCCATCTAGTCGCAAGTCGACCAGACCAGGAGTTCGCAAAGGAGGTAATCGAATTCATCTGCAATTTGAAAACAGATGAAGAAGATTGTATGCACTCTTCGATTACCGTATCTCATCTAGATCACTCATCAAAATACGTCGATTTTGAGAGGGAGTTGTGCATTATTCCGAAAAATCTGAATGATGTGTTTGAGCTATGTGATAGAGGAGAGGATCCTGCGATATATATGTCGGGAAGAGAGCAGGAGTACCTAGATAGGATTGCTGAGAATCCTGTGAAGTTTGAGGCAACTTTGAACAAGAAGCACCTAAAGCCACAATATCGTGTGCTGATGGATATTGTGAGCAAGAGCGTCATGAGTCTTCAAGGGGAGTTTTGAGCGGATAAGTACCCAAGCTCGATCGATGGCGGCGATCGAGGCATCTCCCACCACTGACTTCAACTGGCTGAAATTCTTAGTCCAGATGGTGTCGGAGCAAGCCAAGATCATAAAAAGAGTCAATGGGGAAATCACAATGAAAGGCAAGATCCACCATGCCACCAAAATTGCCTATATTTTGGAGATGTGCAGAGAGGAAGAGGATATCTTCGCCAACTCAACCCCATTCCCTAAATCCAAAATTCTCTTCAAACCCATCTTTGTGAAGAAGCGGGCTATTCGAGGAAAAAGAGAAAAGAAGGTAGAATCACCCTTCATGTCATTGAGAAAGAGACTCAACAAACCAGTGGGAAGGTTCATTGGAGGCAAAAAAATAGAGCAAGGAGCAAAAACCGTTGGAGGCAGAAGAACCTCGCTCCAAAGCGAGAAGATTGGTGGTTCTCACCGACGATGGTAGTACTTGATTCGAGGAGAGACAACCCGAGGGCCAAACCGCTCAAAGTTCACCATTACAAGTCTTGGCTCGGGGTTATCTCGGGACACAGATCAGGCCGAGAGAAGTCTTTCTCGAGGTGCCGAGACATCACTGGAGTCGGATAAAATTTCTCGAAGAAATTTTTAAAAGGAGCTCGGACCTCGGAAATGCCTACCTCGGATGAACAGTGCTCAGATCAAGAGCTACCGAGTCGATCTGGAAGATGTGCAGCTCGCATCATCAAGCCAACTCAGACTCATATCGAGGAAATGCCACTCAGTCTCGTAACCCACTCGGATGCAAACCGAGGACTCAATGCACGTTTTTCAGATACTGAATCGAGGCTCGGGAGCAAAATGTACTCGATGAGCTCCCGAAGTGACCCTCGCTTGATCCTTAGCGAAGCCTCCATTGAACCAGAGCCCGAGATGGAAGAAAGGCGAGGTGAAGAAGGCGAATGGAGGAGCAAGGGGAAATCGGTTCATCCTTGACCGATACCCCGAGCTCATTTCATACCCCGATCCGCAAGATATATTCTTCAGATTAAGAACGACAGTGTATATCCTCAATCAGACTCTTCCTGAGATGCTTGATATTGCTACATTCAGAGGGGAAGACTGGTGGAATGAGGAGACAGCCTTCCTGACCGACTTCTCAGGGTTCAGAAGGACAAAGCTCAGATTGAAAAATTCCGATTTTGATGAGCTGGTTCAGAAGAAGCTAGCTGAGAAGAAAGCAAATGAGGTTGGTGCCCCGAGCAGCGGAGACAAATCCAAAGATGGAGATGGGGACCAACAGGGAGAAGCTGAGGATCAGTCTCAAACAGAAATAGAGACTTCTGTTGCTGATCAACCTCAGACTGAAGCTAGCACTCTTCAGGTACCTTTTGGCACTATTGATAATGATGCGAGTTCTTTGAAAGTACTATCTTTAATTCTCAAACGTCGACGAAATGCGATCGAGGCTCAATTGAGAAATTTGGAGCTCGGGATGAAGCGAAGCTCGGATGATGATCAAAGCATGAAGGTGCGTATAGGTCTTGAGATTGATCTCACTCCCCGTAATGGAGAAACTTGAGAAGATTGAGCCAATGACAATCAAAATTGCTCGGGGATGGAAGAAACATTGGCCAATCAAGCTCAGATAATGGAAGGACTTAGCCATTCTTCGCTGAATGCGCAGATACAAAACACTCGACCACTCGGATGACCTCCATGGAAGAAAAGCTAAAAGAAAAGTGGAGGAGTCAATGCAAGAGATAAGTGATGAAATGAAACAAAAGCACCGAGAGTCGCATTGAATTCTTTAGAGGTGAAAACCGACAGAGAAATATGAAAGCGGATCAAATCTCTGTTGAGGAAATGAGCTCGGTGCTCATGACCAAGATGAATGAGAGATGCTTAAAGATGCACTCTCTGGCGCTTTGCCCACATTTCGAAGAACTGCCTGCGTGGCTAAGAACCACATTAGAAGAATGGAAGATGAGCAAGATCACCTAGCGGGGAGAGATCCATTTGTGTGAGCAAAGAAAACGATTATCATATGGACACAGCTCTCTCCGGACTTCTTCCAAACTACACGGTGCCGAGAAGGGGGGAAAGGGAAGGTGCTGAGACCTCGGGAAGTTCATGGCAAGTACTTTGGAAAAGAAGGCTCGAAAGATCTTTGAAATGTACAATTTAGCCCAAGCCTTTAAAGAAGTCGATGCTACCGAGAAGTTAAAATTTGCTCAAGTAGAGAAGCTTTGTCTACATTCGAAGTTTCGAAAGCAAAACCAAGCTTGAGGTTGCAAGAGAGAAACCGAGTGTTAGAACTAAGGTTGGAACAAGCGCCGGTGCCGAATATTTTTATGAAGAGGAAAGCCTTGGGCGTTGTTCAACCCAGTGTAAGCAGCGTAAAGCTTCTAAGCCAACCCGAGAGAAAACTCGATTCTCGAAAATGCGTAAGAAATGAGTCTCAACCTCGGAAGAAAGTCTTCAACTCTGAGAGAGGCTCGATGACACTCCAAAAGAACAAGCTAAGAAAAGCTCGCTGGGTCTCGTGAACTTCGGATCGTAGAAAGGAGATAGGCGAAGAGCGTAAACGAAGGAGTGACTTCGTAAAGTTTGCGAGCAAGAGGAAGGAACATCGAAAAGCTGAAGTGGCCCCATGTTGATAAATGGATGCCCATTAAACTCAACGACATGTGGGAAGAAGTGAAGAGAACCTTCCGGTTCAATTTTGATGTTCTCGGGGAATGGAGAAGGAAGGCTCGATCGAACGTAAGCTTTCATTGAACATCTTCTCACCTTTTATCCAAAGTATCTACAAAAGTGGATTAACCTTGCGGATGAAGGTGGAGTATGATATAGTAGCCCCGGTCCATATTCCTATCCTCCTCCGAAACTTGGTAATGGCTTAGTAAATGAAAAAGGCCATTACGCAAGAAATTGCTTTCAATCTGTTGGTCGATGGGACTAATCGAAACAAATCCGGACATCATCGGGAAAGAAATGAGTCAAGAAGAGATATGCCGGAATGTTTGATCCGGAAGTGCCCATCGATGAAATCGAAAATGAAGCAAAAGAAGAGCAGAAGATCGAAGAGCCAAATCAAGACTAAAAAGCGAAGACTCGAAGATTTTGTGTTTCTTCAAATGTTTGTCTTTTTGATTTTGTTTGATAAATTCATTGTAATCAAAAGCTACACTTATCATCAATGAAGATTTATCATTATGCTCAAAAGATAATACCTCATTATCTTATTTTACATGTCTTTTGATATGCCTGATTACTGATTGTTTGGTGATGAAATTCTTGGGAGACTCTCTGAAATTTTTTTTGGGAGATTCTCTGATTCAGGAAACTGTTGGGACATAACCAATCTTGTAATAGATAAAACTGAAACCTGAGAATAGGTTATATACTTGTAACAAGATAGGTTTGTCATCATCAAAAGGGGAAATTGTTGGGAGATGAATTTAATAAAAGATTATATGATTTTGATTAAGATCCCAAAACCCCTGAGTATGACATGTTCAGTAATGATCTTGATAGTTGAGTCAGGATTCAGTTTTAGAGTATTCAGGATGTTATCTGCAAAATGTATAAGTCAGCAGATATAGTTTCAGAATAGTCTCTGAAGACTCAGTATGAAACTGAGAGATCAAGACTCAAACATGAAGACTAAAGATATAAA
This sequence comes from Stenogyne calaminthoides, assembly GCA_037126765.1. Classification (NCBI taxonomy): domain Eukaryota; kingdom Viridiplantae; phylum Streptophyta; class Magnoliopsida; order Lamiales; family Lamiaceae; genus Stenogyne; species Stenogyne calaminthoides. The sequence goes on along the minus strand of JBBCBC010000009.1, from coordinate 22,138,100 downwards.
ATCGAAGATAAATCAAGACTCGGAAGACTCAAGACACAAGATCAAGACCGAGTATCTCAAGATCAAGAATACTAAAAAGCACATGAATTATCGAAGACTCATTAATATCTTGAATGCTCGAGATGAACTGAATGTTCCGAGGCTTTGAATATATCTATCGAAGGATGCAACATTTGAGAGAAACGCGATGCCTTAGAAAGTTAGATATTGCCAAGACATTCAAATGCGACAAAAGGAACTAAGTCAAGTATTGTTAAGGTTATATCAAACTCGAGTTTGTAATCAAAAAGAGTTAAAGGTGTCTACCCTTAATCGAAGACAAAAGTCAAAAAGAGGAAGATGACACTGCATACCATACCGACAATAGCGGTGACAAGTTTGAAAAAAGATGTCAGATGTACGAAAGTTCCAGACTGCAAAAAGTGAAGACCGGCTACATGAAAGGTTATTGCCTAAAACGTGTTAGGGAGTTTCAAACTCTAAATATAGCCGTTTCTCACACACCATAAGAGGGAACTCACGGCTATCTCTCCAACGGATAGTTTTCAAGAGTGACCTTGGTGTATGCCTATAAATCTTGGTGACCCTCTACATAGTAAGGTTACGGAAATTTATACATAACAAGAGCTCAAACTTATTCTTGCAAAAAAGTTAAAGCACTCGAAATACCTTGAATTTCCCAAGTGCTTTTATATTGAAGAGAGCTCACTTTACTAAGCCTAGCTTGATAAGATTTATCCAAAGCTTAGTCGAGATATCCTAACCCTTTGCATTGTGCTTTATTGTAAAGGATATCTCATCCTAGTTGGAAACCAACCAAGAAACCCCAAACCCTTGAGAAGGTAGTTGGAGTGTGTTTGTTGGTGAGTAGAGTTGTAAAGAGTTAGTAAACTACGGCGGAGTAGTCGAGAAAACTCTAGAGAAGAAGTTAGTAAGCCGGGGGGTAGTCAATAAAAAGCTTGTGTGTGATTGAGTAAAGTAAACTACGGAGGTAGTCGAAAAAACTCAAGGTCGGGTTGAGTAAGTAAACCACGTGGAGTAGTCGAAAAACTTCGAGGGCGAGTTGAGTAAGTAAACTACGAGGTAGTCGAAAAGCTCGGTTTGATAGTGAATTTCTCTCAAGAGTCGGGGAGAGTGGATGTAGGAGCTTGAGTCTCGAACCACTATAATCTGCTTGTGTTCTTTATTGCTTTTCTTTATCTGTGGCTTAATTGTTGCATCAACTTGATTTTGAAAGCATACTTTTCACTGATATTCAGTTGGAATCAATCCACTGAAAGTTGCATAAGTGATTCACAGCCTAATCACTATTTCATAAGGGGAAGGTTTTCAGCAAAGCTTAAAACGAGTATAATCTAAGGGCCAACCATTTCCGACAATCGAGTAAGCTAGAACAGATAGTTACCAAACCGAACTCTCATCCGAGGATTGATAAGTTAGTTATCTGATCCAAGCAACTCGGGATCTCGACACTCGAGGACTCGGTTGAGATTATCTAAGGTATCTGAAAAGATTTCGGGATCTTTGTCTCAATGAGACTTTGACTCGGAGCGATCTGTGCTTCTCGAACCTAATCTTTAGGATTTTTCGACCCCAAGCCGACCTCAAGAAGAAAAAAGTTTTAAAATCACTGAACACGTGTGTTCCCCCCCCCATACACGTGTAAGACTCGTTCTCACCGGGACCAACAACCTCCTCAATGGCCATCAGACATATGTCATCACTTTCACTGTCTGAAAATATCTCATCGAAGAGCTAGATTCCTCTTGAGTGTTCTTCTTCTCGCAACCATGGCCTTTTGTTTGAGAACTTCGGTCTCTTTTAGCTTGTCTTTCTCTTCTCTCCTTAGACTCAATTCGGACAATTATCTTTGGAAGTGACCTTTCTTCGACAATTATAGCATCTGTTGGCATCATCATCACGATCATTTTCTTCTTTGGACTTGGAGTCCTTCTTTTTGCGGATGAAGATCCTTGAACTTTTCAGTCATTCTTCTTCTCTCGTTGTTGATATGTCCTCGGGTTTCTTCTCCGGTACTGTAGTTCTGTAAAAGCTTTTGTATTTTCCAAATCTATTATTAAGTCTGTCAAACCTCCTTGCCATCGAGTGCTAGCTTTTCCTCAAGCTCATCCCGATGTTTGGCATGGGGGGTTCTCGAACTCTTTAGTTTCTGAGGTTTTATCTTTGGCTTTTAAAGCCACATTTTTACTTGATGAAGAATCATCTTTCTTTGTCGGCCTTTTTGGATTTCTTATCAATTACAAATTCATAGGCTTTCATTTCGAGAGAAGACTTGTTGGTATGGCATTGAACTAATGTTCTTGGTGTTTTCAATCACCCTTTGCATGAATATCCCATTTCTTAGAAAGACCTCTAAGAATTTTCAATGCCACTTCTCTTTGTGGATATTTCTTTCCAAGTGCATTTAGATCATTCATGATGCTTTAGTGAATCGACTTCCAATTTGTCTATTGATTCACCATCATCCATTTCAAAAGCTGTCAAACTTTCCAATTGCCCTTTGAAAGTTTGTTTTCTTTTATATGATCTGTGCCTTGGCACATAACAACTAGTGTATCTCATATCTCTTTAGCAGTATTACAGTGAGAGATCATTCCCATCACACCATTATCAATTGTACTATATAGTGTGTCTTTTGCAATGCAGTCTAGATTGACTAACTTTCTCTCCTCAGGAGTTAGTTGGTCATCGACTTAGGAAATTCTGCTTTCTAGGATCAATTCTCTCATCTTTCATTTCCTCCGGGATTCACCACAAGAAATTTGAATGGTCCTTGAGAAACCACTCTCCACATACGCTCATGTTTGGAATACAGATGTGCCTGCATTCTCAGTCTCCATAGATCATAGTTCTCTACTGAGAACATGGGAAGTTTTTTAGAAGACATTTTTTTTATCTTTTTGAAAAGAAAAAATTTCAGCAAATAAGATCAGTTCAGATAGACCACAAGTATTTTTGAAAATAAAACTTTGGTCAACACAGCAGGTGGTCAAGTTGAACCACTGCTCTGATACCACTTGTTTGTCCCGGTGGGAAAACCTATTTTGCTTCCGCACGCGCAAAATAGGTTTTCCCACCGGGACAAACATATATACATAGTATTTATTAATTTTTATTATATTTAAATAATCACTTTTTGCTGTCCTTCACCAATTACTTAATTATTAGAATAATTTATTAATTCATGTAAACTCTCCTTTTCAAGTGTCATACATTTTAGTAAATAAATAATCACCTATTAATATATGAAGTATATCATCTTTTAAAAATATTTATGAAAGAATTTCGTCTCATCTAAAAGTTCGAACTTTGTCGAGAGGTGCAAAATTAATTCGTTTATTTAATTTTCATCAACACTCCCCTCACTCGTGGGCCGAATAATTGTCTCTACCCTCTGGGGTGGAGGCCCAACGAGTGAACAATTTTAAATGGATGGAGTGTTTTCCACGGGAATCGAACCCAGGATCTGGGCTGAGCTAGAGGCTCTGATACCATGAAAGAATTTCGTCTCATCTAAAAGTCCGAAGTTGTAGAGAGATGCGAAATTAATTCGTTTATTTAATTTTTCTCAACAGTTTAGTTTGATGTATTGTGTTTCTCAAAATTAATAAATAATGATATTTTGCATTAATCATTCTGACACTTTGTATACTAAATTAACAACAATGAAGGAGAGTTCATAGAATTTTTGTGATAATAATGAACATAACTTTGAAGACACACTTTAATAGAAAGGAATATTCAAGTGATGGAGGCTTACAATTTTTTTACTAGATTATTATTATGATATAATATTATAGATAAATATTAATTAATAAAACAAAAACAAAAATAAAAAGCAATATTTTTTTCATAAAGAAACTAATTAGATAAGAAACGTGCATGTAGCTAGGATTCACGTAGATGCCTTCATTATTTGGTTGTAACTTGCAAGTTGCAACTGCTAGTAGTCAATAATAATATTAATTAATATATATGACTGTCTACAAACAATATATATATATATATATAGTGGTGGAACAAGCTGGCCAGCTTCCTAAACAGCTTAACTTTGCTTTTAAGTTTAATACAATTTGTCAAGTGTCTAGCATGTAATGAGGCATATCATTTGGTGCATGGTTGTCTAAATTCAGTTGGTCAATATACCTAATAATAGACTAATACTAACATTATTATTTAGGATAATTAATTAAAGTCAACACTCGCTTTCAATTTTAAGATTTTCATAAATTCTGAAGTTGTGCATATATATTAAGATTATATCATGAAGTATAAAATCTCAGCGGCTAGCTAATATATTGAACTAATTTTTATAATATATTTATTATATATTAAGAAAATATTAATTAAGCCGACCTGCAAAATGGATTCATCCTTAGCATGAATAATTTTATATAAAAAAAAGTACTTAAAAGTTAAATTATTAAATATAACGAAAGACCATGGTCTGCGTTAATCAACAATAATCATTTAATAATTGTATACCGATTTAGTTTACCTATTGAGTTTACAGAAAAATTTATATGCAATATTGCATACTAGTGTTATGTGCAATTGTAGTTTAATTGAGTTTTTTTTTTTTTTCGGGTCATATTTGGGTCGGATTAGGGCAAAAGCGAGAATGGCGGGTCTTATGGGCCTTCTTCCTCGCGTCAATATAACTGCAATTTCTTCTTCTTCCTTGCGGCGCTTCCAAATTCTTCTTCTGTCGCCGCAACAGACGAATTCTTCTTCTTCCTTCCGTCGCTCGTGCCCTAATTTCTTGTCCAGTTTAATTTTTCTTCGATTTGTTCCGATCATTGGATGAAATCAGGTTATTCAATTTGAATTTCGATGTGGATTCTACGAGAAGAAGAGAGAATAGGTGTGTGGTGTTGGATCACACGTCAACACAAAGTGTGTGTTAAAATTCAGATCCTTCTGCTCTATTTTCACGCTATTCTGTAAATTTATAATTTTGGATTGAAGATTTTTGTTCGCGTTTGTACTAGTTTTTGTTCATGTAGTAACACATTAAGTTGTTCTTTAAATTTGTAATTTTGGACTGGGGATTTATTTTTCGCGCTTGTATTGATTTTGTTCATGTGGTAATACGTATTTCTTCATAGGGTAACATTTTTTTGTTCATGTAGTAACACATATTTTTTTAGTAATATTTAACACTGTTCACATATAGTCGTAATACTATGTGAATACTCATGTGTTACCATATGAACAATAATGTGTTACCTTGTGAATATTTATGTGTTACGATATGTTCTAATATGTGTTATATAAGATATGAAGTTTTTTCAATATAAAAATGTAGTAACACTTATACATAGATGTAGTAACACATAAAAATTTGACAAAAATTTTTTTTAAAAATTATGTGTTCAACAGGAATTGAACCTACAACCAAAATCATTAACAACAAACCTGAACCACTAGGCTACAACATATATTTGATAAAGACATCCTTATATAAATACATATGTGCCCGCCCAACATGAAGCCCACAACCCACAACCCATGTCCGTCCTGCCCGACCTGCCCGCGCCCGACCCGCCCCACCAACCCACGATTTTTTTATCAATTTTACCTTATTTATGTTGTATTGTACATAACACTAGTATGCAATATTTCACACAAGACCTTCTCTTGAGTTTATAGTTCGCATTTGTATATTTTTATCATGAGTGGGTCTCATATGCACAAGATGCACATTTTAAAACGTGCAATTTGTGTTTCGAAATGTTCAATTTATTTACACTAAAATGTACAATTTATCCAGTGTAAAATCAATTGAACGTGTCACAAGCTTTAAATGTTTTTAAAAAAATAATTACACGTTTTAAAAATACACTTAAATTGCACAGTACACCCAGTGTATAAAAGATTTTATTTTTTGTTATAACCACTTGTACGCAATTATTTAAAAATACATATGCATTTATCGTGAAACACCCCCAATTATATATTAGTTATGTCACGAATGATGACTGATAAAAAAAAGTCGTCAAACTCGACCTACTTAAGATTTCAAGTTTCAACTAATACACGTACTATTTTTCTTAAACATAACATTTTATGTTGGTTAATTAGGTAATTGTTTCTCCTCAAGTTCCACTTACCTTTGAGGATTTGAGTTTGCTTCCAATTCTTTTATTATTTTATTAATTCTCTAAAAAGATGGTGAGAATTCAGCACTCATTTTAAAAGCGGTTAAACATAGTTTTTTAAAAAAATAAGTGTTTCTCGGAGCCTTGCCTTTATTGAGTCAGACGAGTTATCCAACTCAGGCCCAAAAATTTTGTCGACTTTTAGTGGCCCACAATTATATATGCGTAAGTGATATATAACCAACTATCTGATTTTTTAACCAGATTAATGAGGTGTCATGTCAACTCATCATCCACATAATTAATTCTACTTAAATAAATTATAGAATATTTTATAATATACTATACCCTAAACCATGAACCCTAAACCCTAAATCATGAACCATTCGGGTTGGGTGAACCGTGAACCACTCGGGCTGGGCGGGAAAAAAATTAGTTTTTTTTTTCAGTTTAGTTCAAAAAAAAAATTATCCGGCTCGGACCCAACCCAGCCAGACCCGAACCTGGCCCGAGTGGTTCATGGTTCACCCGACCCAAATAGTTCATGATTTAGGGTTTAAGGTTCATGGTTTAGGGTATAGTATATTATAAAACATTCTATAATTTATTTGAGTATAATTAATTATATGGATGATGAGTTGGCATGACACCTCATTAATCTGGTTCTATAAAAAACCAGATATTTATTTATTTATTTATATAATATTGTATATTTATACTTGTAAAATTATTGATATGTTGTGAAATCGAGTTGTCCGACTTTTTAGGGGCCCACAGTTCTATATGCGTATATATATATATATATATACTTAAAAAATTATTGATATGTTGTGAAATATCTTAGTGGAAAGAGAAAGTACTTTATTCTATGGGTTTGAACCCGAGTCTCTGGATCACCGAGAAAAAAGCTAGACCGCTCTGTTGCAATAACTTATGTTTTAAAATTGAGTTTTTCTATATAATAACTAGTGTTGTTCCATTTTAATTAAGGATGTAATTTAATAATAAAAAGACAAATAAGAAAATTGAGTTTTTATATATAATAACTAATGTTGTTCCATTTTAATTAAGGATGTAATTTAATAATAAAAAGACAAAAAAGACGCCCTTTGCAGGGTTCAAACCCAAGTCTCCGAAGCACCAAGAAGAAATCTAGATCGCTACAGAGTCGCCTACAGGGGTCGAACCCAGTTCATTATGGTATGAGGAAAAATTCTTTACCACTATACTACAATCCATTAAATATTTTAAAATTAAGATTTTTTAAATAATAAATTGTGTTTAAACCTTTTTACTTAGGTATATATATTTTAATTATTTGATGATTACATTCACAATTGATTGATGAATGAAAAATAGAGTTAACTCTAGTTATCTAGTTGATTCATGTATATAAGGAAATATTTTTTATAATTACTTCTGTTTACAAATTATACGTATAATATATTTAAAATTTTGTTTTTTTATTATAATATTGTTATGTTTTGCATGTAATACTGTTCCGTTTTGATTAGATAATTTTCATAACTTACTATAAATTTTCCTTATGTTTAGATTGTAATATCGTTATGTTTTTTTTTTGTAGTACTGTTATATTTTTTTATGTAATATTGTTATATTTTGTTTATAATATTGTTATATTTTGGCTTGTAATACTGCTTCAATTTCTTATTTCAAATCAAAGTAAAAGACATTATGAATTTTAATACTGCTTCAACTATGCATTTAATAACTTAAAAAAAATTCTTAAGTTTGGATGTAATACTTTTATACTTTTACTTGTAATACTATTACATTTAACATATAATATTGCTTCAATTTTGCATGTACCCTTCATAACTACAGAGCAAAGCTAAATAAATTAGTAAGAAAGTTATTTAGTAAATATTCAATGTTTTACATATTGGTGAGTCTACTTTTAAATTATTTTTATGATTAGGGTTAATTTCAAAGAAGAGCAGATTTTTAAATTTTTTATTAGCAAAGCTAAATAAATTAGTGAGAAAATTATTTAGCAAATATTCAACGTTTTACATATTGGTGAGTCTACTTTTAAATAAAGTTTTTTGCTGCTATCAGGGATCCTTCTCGGATCCCCTATTTCATCTACTATTACACATCTTAGATTAATGACAAGTGTACATATCATAATATATATGGATATGAGAATAACACCCTAACATAACAAGATAATTTATTTAGAAAATTATATCTATTTAAGTAAAATTAATTAATTCCTACCAAATCTCATTTCAAAGAATCTTATAAAACTATTTATAATTAACTAATTAAGCCCACACACACACACATATATATATATATATATATATATATATATATATATATATATATATAATTTTAAAAATAACAAATAATTCAAAAAATTTGAAACCACGTAACTTTAAAAATATAAAAAATAATTTACGTGCATTTTTTTTCTTATTAATTATGTAAATTTTGATTAAAAAAGTTACGTGCATTTTTTGTCTTATTAATTATGTAAAAACAATTTCTCTTAAATAAACATATATTTAAGTATTAAATAGAGTGAGAGATTTACATAAAAAGCAATAAAAAAAATTAAAATTCATTTACAAAAATACAAATGAATTATGAAAAATTAAAAATTTTAGCCCACTTATCGAATTGAAAATATTAAATTTTTTATACGGTAATAGTATGTATATTCTAAAAATTTTATATTTCGATTATATTGAGGAGAAGGAGATCGTTCGTCTCTTGCTCTTCCCTCAGAATGTTCTGGCGAGCTCTGAACTTGAGAAGCCTGCCTGTCTGATTTTTCGGCTGATTTCTGTGGCGCATCAGGTTGCTCTGGCACTTCTTCTTCATCTGACTCGTCTTCCAGAAACAAAGTCATTGTGGCTTGTTTTGCCTTCTTCGGCCTCTTCTCCTGAGCCTTTACCAGTTTTCTCCATTTCTTTTGGGGAGCATCTGGTGTAGACGTGGCTGTCTCCTTGTTCTTTCCTTTCTTCACCTTTGGAGGGGTGGGCCGCATATCATCATCAGGTGGCCCATATATAGCAGACGTGGTTGTGAGAAAGGCCTTGTAGGACTTCAATCCATTCTGATCCCATTCGGCATTTGGCATTTTGTCCTTCAGAATCACTGCAACCTTGTTGAGATTGTTGATTCTCTTCTTCAGATAGACTTGCCTACGATCATTAACTCTAAATTTTTCATGTTCTTGGAGCAGAATGGCCTTCAGGAAGCCATGCCAATTGATATTCTTGGCTTCATCGATTATCGCAGCCATGCTGTATATTTTCACGGATGTTAGAGCATCTGGGCTGAACGAAATACCCATGATCGTTTTTGACAATATGTCAAACAACAATCGGTATTTTCTTTTCAACATCGGCCTGACAAAACCTGCGGTCTGTTGTTTGTCAGCCTCTCTGAAGAGTTCATTTCTGATCAGCTCATCTTCATTCTCCCTGTAGTGCGCAGGTGAGATTCTTCCTTTGGGCAAGCTGAACAGACGAGTTATGTCAGCATTCGACAGTCTGATTTCCTCTCCGTTAACTGAAGAAATCAGTTCATCTCCAGGATTGTCCGTATCCACCTTCAAATTTCTTAAGAACTCCAGTGCTTCATACTGCATTACTGGATTTCAGTTTGCAGCACAGTATTTTTCAAGACCTCCCTTCTTCAGAATATGCTCAACCTCCATGGATTCTGGATCCTGCGTAACACCAAACTTTACAAATTTGTCATCGACAATTTTTGTTGCCAGATCCGCATAGTTGCACATGATTTTTCCCATTCCGTGAGAGGCCATCTACAACAAGATAGACTCGATTAAAATTGTGCATAATCATAAAGATATCAAATATTGATTATCAGACCTATTCTCAGGCCTAGTAATCGATAAACACATACAGATACCAAGAAAAGATAAGACATATCACAGAATAACATATATAGACAAATCTATGTGATCAAAGGAATTTGGAATAGAAATTCATCAAATAACCAGAAATTACCAGATTCTGTTTTTCGGAAAATAAGTTTGAATCACAAGAAAACACTTTGAATCGCAGAAAGGTAATGTTGAGTTTTCATAGAATAAATCGCAAGAATTTTGAGAAGAAGAAAACTCTGGTAGGGTTTTGATGAAACTTATAGGATGAAGGAGGGAAAATCGAGATTGGAAGATCAAACGTTTGAAAGGTTAAACAATTCAGATTGAGCAGTTTTGATCGTGTGGTCAGGAAATACACGCACGATTGCCTTTTGGATTTAAAAGCACATATAGTGGCATTTAATACATGTACCCCACGTCCGCATTAAATATTTTGCAGGATATACGTCACAAAAAAAAGTAGTGTGTGTAAGTAAAAGGCAAATATTATCGAGATAAGTTCGGATAAATAAGCGATAAACAAGGAAAGCAATCGATTCGGTTGATCGATATTGTAATCAGTCAATACCACTTGTAGATGTTGATTCCACTTGTTGATCTTAGTTTTCTGCCTAGTCCTTATAATTTCCCAACTGTACTTTACAACTGATCCGCTTCACTTTGCGTCTGATTTTTTCTTTTCTGATCCTCCTCGATCAGTTGAAATTCCCCCTTCAACTGTTATTTCTGATTTCTTATTGACTGATATATCTGATTTGTTGAGATATCATACTCAACTGATCTTCCTTATCAGATCAGTTTTTCTATCTAATCAGATTCCAGTTGACCTAATCTGATTCTACTCAGACCAAGTCAATTTTTGGGATAAGTGTTACTGCCAAAACTTAGTTCTTGAAGAATTGAATAGTAGTCTCGATTCCCTAAGTCGGCACGATTTGACATTTGTAATGATAGTCCGGATACTTGAATGTCAAATCGTAGTAAATTTATCAATTATCGATCAAGCGTGATTCCTACATTTGTCCTTCTTTGTCTTAATTTCTCTAAGAGGCTTTGAGAAATCAGATTTGCATTTGCACCCTTGTTTGGCCTCTATAAATTGGACCAATGTTTTACACAACATAACCAATTCACCATACTTATCTTCTTTGTAAATCATGTATTCTGGTGAACCCTTATTTTAAATTGAAACTTCCAAAAAAACCTTTACCCTTTTTCAATGATTTCAAACTTCTCAAATCAACCTCATGTATCCTTATTATCGCTTTGTTGTCATCAAAGATTGCACATACAATCATTGCAAAGTTTCTACCACCAAAGGCGGCGGATCTGCTATCATGAATCGAGAAGACACTTCTCCTAACCGTATGCACCTTGTGTGTCTATCGAGATGACAGAATTAGCATCAACAGACTCAGTCTGATATAAAACATGAGTTTGATACACGGTCTAGATCAGATAATAGCTGATCTTCGTATATCAACTCTATTTTTTCATGTGACACATGTGGCCATATGATCTTTGGATCACTTTCTTGGCACTTGTGTCCCATTTAACAGCTGGAGAACCCATTGATTTCAGGTCTAAGGGCTCCTGGCTTAGAAATCCTTTCAACGCCGCTCTCTCTCCTAACTCTGAAGCTCTGAGGGTGGCTTTAGGATTATTTCAAAGCCTTCACACCCTTGTTAAGTGGGGGAAAATGGGAGCATCAGATTTTAAAATCTCTCTCTCCCCCTCCTTCTAGGGTTAGGGTTAGGCTTAGGGTTTTTGGTTTAAGGTTTAGGGTTAGGCTTAGGGTTTTTGGTTTAAGGTTTAGGGTTTATGGCTTATGTACTGACCTCCGGGTCCTTTTGTACTTGTAACTTGTAATGTAAATCTGACCTTCGGGTCTTTATCAATGAAAATTTCTATTATTCCATTGTTGTGTAAATTTTCTGTTTTCATATGCGATGTAAGCTTTAATCTTGTGAATCTTGCTTGTTGAATATCAGCTTAATCGACTTACAAAGTATGAAATAACCAAACTGGTTTAATCAGATAATTCTTTAAACTGATCAGTTCCTTTAATCTGATAATCCGTAAATCTGATCAGTACCTTCTCAAATCAGTTCCTTGACTGATCTTCTGATCAGTTGAGATACCAAACTCACCTGATTCCTCTTAAACTGGTTAGTCTTTTAACCAGCTGTTTCTGGAGATCAGTCCATCAAACATTTTTGTTGCATTTTCTCCAAGATCCAGAAGCCCTAGCTCATTGCATAATTCTCTGAATCTGATCTCAGCTAGTGGCTTGGTTAGAATATCGACTACGTATATCGGTATGAATCTTTTCCATTCGATATTCTTCTTTTCTACATGATCTCTTATGAAATGGTGTCGACATCCACATGCTTGCATCTTAGACGAGAAACGAGATTTTGAGTGATTCTTGAATAATAGCACTATTATCATCACGTAATATAGGTACATTCTTAGCTACAATGTTATAATCCCTCAATTTCGGGCCGACTAAGCGGAGCAATTGGGACACTTGACTTCACCATGACCATATAATGCCTTCAATAGTAGATATACATGAATCGATGTCGATTCTTTGAAAACCACGAGATCGCTTTTCTTCCTAAAACCGACATGTTCGCGAGGTTGATTTCCGTCAATTTTGCAACCTCCATAATCGTAATCGAGAATACCCACTAAGTTTCTAGATTATCTCGATGGGTAAAATAAACCAAGGTTTATTGTTCTTCAGATACTTAAGAAATCCGCTTAGTTGCTTCTAGGTGACTTTGCATTGGATTTGCTCGAATCGCGCATACACCCTCTTGCCAAAAGTGATGTCCGGTCTGGTTTGGCGATCGGGTATAGTAGAGATCAATGAGAGCCCTATATTCTTTTCGATTGGTTTTCTGACCATCCTCATCTGGATCCATCTTGAATCCAGTCATCATAGGAATTTTGTCTTCCTTACAGTTTTGAACTCCAAACTTAGCCAATAAACTCCTAGTGTACTTTGCTTGGCAGATGAATATCCCTTCTGTATTTTGCTTAACTTGTAGACCCAGAAAGTAACTCATCTGACCCATCATGGACATCTCGAACTTCCCTTGCATCAAAACTTCTTGCTGAATCTTTCACATAGACTCTTGTTGGGAGATCCAAGGCGATGTCGATCCACATAAATCGGAACCATCAGAATATCTTCTCCATCTTCTATTCTGAATAAGGTTCTGTCCACTATTCCTTTAGTGAAACCACTGTCTATCAAGAACTGGGATAGTGTATCATACCAAGCTCGAGGAGCTTGTTTCAGGCCATAAAGAGCTTTTCTTAAACGGTACACTTGGTTGCCTTTTTCAAAGCCTAGAGGTTGTTAGACATAAACTTCCTCAGCTAGTACCCCGTTTAAGAATGCACTCTTTATATCCATCTGATACACAATAAACCCCGTAAAAAAGATATGCCGTAAACAAACCGAATGGCTTCTAAGCGGCGGCGGTGCAAAGGTCTCATCATAATCAATTCCTTCCGACAGAATACCCCTTAGAAACAAGTCTTACCTTATTCCTGGTTATGACATTTTTCTCATCTCTCTTGTTCTTGAATACCCACTTTGTGCCAATTACGTCTTGATGAGTTGGTCTGTCCACCAATTCCCAAACTTGATTTCTCTCGAATGATTCCACTCCTCTGCGCATGGCTAGAATCCAACTTGCGTCCTGTAGAGCTTCCTCGACTGTTGTTGGTTCCTTCATAGACAGATAACAGCAATACATGACACTTTCACCAATCTGATGTCTAGTTTTAACTCTATCAGATGGGTCTCCGATTATCAGATCAGTTGGATGACTGGTTATCCAGGTCCTTCTTGTTCTGAGGTAGATTTCCCTTGATCAGAAGATGCTTCATCAAAGACTACATGGGGTGTTTCTTCCACAACTAGAGTTCGCCTGTTGTAAACCCTGAAAGCCTTGCTAGATGAGAAATATCCTAAGAATATACCCTCATCTAACTTGGCCTCAAAAGTCTTCAACTGACTCTTCCCATTGTTGTGTATGAAACACTTACACCCAAAAACATGGAAGTAAGAAACACGAGGTTTTCTGCCCTTCCACAGTTCATAGGGTGTTTTGTAGTGAGCTTTAGTTAGAAGACATCGGTTTTGAGTATGGCATGCAGTATTGATGGCTTCTGCCCAAAAACGGCTTGGTATTGCATGTTCAGCTAACATCGTGCGAGCAGCTTCTTTGAGTGTTCTGTTTCTCCGTTCTGCTACTCCATTCTGTTGTGGCGTTCTTACGGTGATGTCTCATCTTGTCAGATACCAAACTTAGAGCAAAAATTAGTAATAAAAAGAGTTGTAAATTTCGCACCTTTATCGATCCGATTTTTACTACACTGACACCCTTTTCATTTTGTAATCTTTGGCTTGATTTCGGGTATCTTTGTTGTCGTCTCATTCTTCTTATGTAAGAATATAACCCAGGTAAACTTGGAATAGTCATCCATGATTACCAGAGTATATTTGTGTCCGCTGAGACTGACTGGTGTAACTGGTCCAAATAAGTCCATATGGAGCAATTTGCAATACTCTATTTGGATCTTTGGTCTAGGAATTCCCTTGAATGAGGCTTTAACATGTTTACCCTTCTAACATGCGACACATGTCTGATCCTTAGAGAATACCTCATTCGGAAGTCCCTCCACTAAAGACATCCTTGCTATCTTATTAAGAGTTTTAAAGTTCATATGACTCATTCTTTTTTGTGCGAGCCAATTCGCTACTTTTGGAACTCTTAACAATCGGGGCATGCATTTTCTTGGACAACTGTTCCAATCTCTTTGTGTAGATCATCCCTTTCCTTGAACGATTAGCAAAATCTGTTGAGTGACTCGATTTTTGATAGTGCATTGATCGATCGACAACTCAACACCGAATCATTGTCGCAGAAATTGGATCTTGATAGCAGATTATGCTTTAATCCTTCGACATACGAGACTCCAGTTACCTGTACATCATCATTCTCTAAGGTTCCGAATCCTCTGGTAAAACCAAAGTTATCCTCACCGAAGAGTACACGAGGGCCTTTTTGTTCTATGTAAGAGCTAAGGAGATGTTTGCTTCCAGTCATGTGCCTTGAGCATCCACTATCGATGTACCAGATAGTTGCTTGCACACCTCCTTTGTTGGCTAGACCCAAGCGAACCTGCAATCAAATAAGGCTTTAGGTACCCCTTTTGGATTGGGTCCTGAGGGGTTAGGGTTGGTTTTGGGGATCCATACAAACAGGGCACTTCTATTGAAATTAGTTAGATCAGAAGGCCTGATTTGTCTCCCATACCTATCAACATAATCATACGTCTCTTTATATGCTTTCTGATTTGTATGATTATTAGTGTGAACCTTGGGTGACTTTGAAGACTTGGGATTTTTCTTTATATTTTATCTTCTTTTAACCCAGTGGGGCTCAGGTGCAGCAACCCTAGGTTTCTGGTTGTAAGGGTAGGTACGACTGCTACCATCAAAAGATTCATATCTTTTTGGCATAGGTGGTTTTTGCAGTTTACCTATAGCTTGCTTATTAGGCAGTTGACCTTGATTGGGTCTCAGATTAGACTTCCCTTTTACAGGTTTTCTTTTCTGATACCTAATCTGTTGATCAGGTTGAGGTTTCTTCAGAAGAACTGGGTTCTTCTGGTGATTCCTCGGCTGATGTTTTACCGATTAAGTCTATTTCATTTCCTTTTCGATTAGGCTTTGCCTTAATTGCTCAACAGTCTTTTTCCCTTATCGGATACAAGTTTAGCTTTTTAGTGTATCTTTTTGTCGAGAAACTTCGTTTGATTACACCTTTTTGAAGTGAATCAAGCGGGGCTTTTTGAGGATGTGGAAGGGTTCTCATACCCAAGTCCCTTCTTGTTAGTCGTTGTTCGAAAATAGTCGTTCATATCTTGAGCGGTTTTTAGATGACTTTGTGAAAACCTCTATGTTCTTTCAAGAAATTGTCCTTTTAAAATTTTAGACTCTCATGTAGTCGGGATAGCTCATCAAATTTAGCTTGAAGGATTTTGAAGTCATCGATTTTGTTGTTAGTTGATTGCTAGGCGATCTTTGATCTGCTTCTCCCGATCGAAGATTTAACTTTCGAATGTTAAGTTCCTCGGTTACCTTCGAAAGCGTTTTTGGTGATTCGATTCGATAGTTTTCTTGAGGCGTTCTCTTCAACAAAGCCGATTATTTCGATCCTTAGCTTGTCATTCTCGACTTCCACTATAGCATAAGTGTCTCTTTGCGTTAGAGATCATCAGCAATTGCTCGAGTAGATTTGCAGTCAATCTCACCGGCGGTGTGCTAATAATAACGGTGTGAAAGGAACCATGCGAAGGTTTGGAGGTTACCTCAGATTGGTCCTCCTTGGCCGCCAGTGATTTCATCGTCATCGAAGAGAATATCGAGATCTTCATTCTCATAGAAGTCAGCAAAGATCGCTTATCGGGCGAAGTCTTCTCTGAGATGAGTACCTAGAATCCTCGGAGGCGGAGATGGGAATCATCAATTCGGATATGTGTCGGCGACCATGGCTTTCTGTCCTATACGCGTTGCTCTCTTACATTCGCTTTTTCTTCTCTTTCTTTTGGCGTCGATTACGGGCATCTCTTGTTGTAGTGACCTAGTTTCTCACAGTTGAAACCGCTCCATGATCCACTGGAACCTTTTTCTTCGCGGTGAGTCATTAAAATCAGTAGGATCTATCGGTGACTTCCCTTTCGATAGTGTCCCGAACTCATACATCAGATCTGCTATCTCTTCTCTCATCGGTCAGATTATCTCTTTTCTTTTCTTCTCTGTGATCTCTTGATCATCGGATCGGTTCTTTCTAGAGATCATCGGTGATCTCCTATCTCTTCCTCTATTTATGTTGATAATCTTTATAGAATCTCGATACTTACCAAGTTGAATATTTGATTTTTCAAGTTTCCTAGTAAGAAAAGCGTCTGTCCGCTCACCGACTTATTATGTTTCCAACGAGTTCGGTGGCCTTCGATCTGCTTCTTTGGTTGCTTTAAACACAACCGATTTAGGCGTTGAGGCTTCAAAGTGAGCGTCTCGTCTTCATCTGCTTGTCCTCTTTTCGATTAAGTCGAAACTCGTGAGCTTTAAGGCTTAGTAACAAGCTACTCGGCTTCATCTTTGAAATGTCTTGGCAATCCTTGATTACCGTGACTTTCATGTCCCATTTCTTGGTGAGAGATCTTAAGATCTTGTAGTTGTTATCTTTGTCGGACATCTCTCTACCAAGTTCTCGTAGCTTATTTACTGACATAGTAATCCTTCCATCGAGCTCGTTGATGGTCTCATTGGGCAACATCTTGATTTTTGAACTTCACCGATTCGGCTTGTAGTCGGTTTGTCTTTGATCGATCATTTCTTCGTGATATCTCAGCTAGAGTATCCCACATTGCTTTCGCGATTTTGAGATATTTTATCTTCTCCTTGGTGACTTTATCCATCGTCTTCATGATTATATGCCTGGCGATTGTATCTAGAGTATACAGCTTTCTTTCCTCTGCATCCATCAAGGCTGAGCTTTTTCGCACAAGACTTCTCGTGGCAAAGTCTGGATCTCCTCCAACTGCAGGGTTGTCATAATATATGATGATGGGTCCTCTTTCAATGACTTCCATCATTCTGCCGCTTATCGAACCTAGATGGTTTCACATATATATGGCCCAATCTGCATACTCATCAATTGAGAACTTCGGCAAATCATGATACATACCAGAGGTATTATCCATGCTGAGTGATTTTGGAAATAGCAAATGAGTTTTAAAAACGGTTTTTCAAGATCTGTTCAAATGACCACAAAGATTCTTCCTCAAGAATCGATGATACTCAAACCAAGTGGTCTGTAGAACCACTGCTCTGATACCACTTGTAGGTCCCGAACGGGTTTTGTGAGGGCAGAAGTCTAGAGGGGGTGAATAGACTTCTAAAAAACTTTTTGTCTTGGATCGGTGTGATGGCGAGTTAGCCCGATCGAGTCTGAAGTGAATCAGTTTGGACTGATATCTAACTTACTAATCGCCTGAAGGCAGATCAGTTCGGTATCTATCAGTTTAACTGATTGTGCGGAAGCTAAGTTTTACCCGTGTGAAAAACCTATTTTAATAAATCGATTCCAAAGTCGTGTCCGTATCCACCTTCAAATTTCTTAAGAACTCCAGTGCTTCATACGGCATTACTGGATTGCAGTTTGCAGCACAGTATTTTTCAAGACCTCCCTTCTTCAGAATTTGCTCAACCTCCATGGATTCTGGATCCTGCGTAACACCAAACTTTACAAATTTGTCATCGACAATTTTTGTTGCCAGATCCGCATAGTTGCACATGATTTTTCCCATTCCGTGAGAGGCCATCTACAACAAGATAGACTCGATTAAAATTGTGCATAATCATAAAGATATCAAATATTTATTATCAGACCTATTCTCTGGACTAGTAATCGATAAACACATACGGATACCAAGAAAAGATAAGGCATATCACAGAATAACATATATAGACAAATCTATGTGATCAAAGGATTTTGGAAAAGAAATTCATCAAATAACCAGAAATTACCAGATTCTGTTTTTCGGAAAATAAGTTTGAATCGCAAGAAAACACTTTGAATCGCAGAAAGGTAATGTTGAGTTTTCAGAGAATAAATCACAAGAATTTTGAGATGAAGAAAACTCTGGTAGGGTTTTGATGAAACTTATAGGATGAAGGAGGGAAAATCGAGATTGGAAGATCAAACGTTTGAAAGGTTAAACGATTCAGATTGAGCAGTTTTGATCGTGTGGTCAGGAAATACACGCACGATTGCCTTTTGGATTTAAAAGCACATATAGTGGCATTTAATACATGTACCACACGTCCGCATTAAATATTTTGCAGGATATACGTCACAAAAGTTGTGTGTACAGTAAAGGCAAATATTATCAGATAAGTTCAGATAAGTAAGCAGTAAACAAGGAAACAGAAATGCGTATCTTGTTGACTGATATTGTAATCAGTCAATATCACTTGTAGATGTTGATTCCACTTGTTGATCTTAGTTTTCTGCCTAATCCTTATAATTTCCCAACTGTCCTTTACAACTGATCTGCTTCACTTTGCGTCTGATTTTTTCTTTTCTGATCCTCCTCGATCAGTTGAAGTTCCCCCTTCAACTGTTATTTCTGATTTCTTATTGACTGATATATCTGATTTATTGAGATATCATACTCAACTGATCTTCCTTATCTGATCAGTTTTTCTATCTAATCAGATTCCACTTGACCTAATCTGATTCTACTCAGACCAAGTCAATTTTTGGGATAAGTGTTACCGCCAAAACTTAGTTCTTGAAGAATTGAATAGTAGTCTCGATTCCCTAAGTCGGCACGATTTGACATTTGTAATGATAGTCTGGATACTTCGGAATGTCCAATCACCGTAAATTTATCCAATTATCAGTCGCGTGATTCCTACACGCTGTCCTTGCTGTGCTAATTTCTCTAAGAGGCTTTGAGAAATCAGATTTGCATTTGCACCCTTGCTTGGCCTCTATAAATTGGACCAATGTTTTACACAACATAACCCATTCACCATACTTATCTTCTTTGTAAATCATGTATTCTGGTGAACCCTTATTTCCGGTGAAACTTCCGGCAAAAACCTTTACCCCTTTTTCAATGATTTCAACTTCTCAAATCAACCCTGTGTATCCCTTATTACTGCTTTCGTCGTCATCAAAGATTGCACATACAATCATTGCAAAGCTTCTCTACCACCAAGGCGGCGGATCTGCTATCGCAACTGAGAAGACACTTCTCCTAACCGTATGCACCTTGTGTGTCTATCGAGATGACAGAATTAGCATCAACAGACTCAGTCTGATATAAAACATGAGTTTGATACACGGTCTAGATCAGATAATAGCTGATCTTCGTATATCAACTCTATTTTTTCATGTGACACATGTGGCCATATGATCTTTGGATCACTTTCTTGGCACTTGTGTCCCATTTAACAGCTGGAGAACCCATTGATTTCAGGTCTAAGGGCTCCTGGCTTAGAAATCCTTTCAACGTCGCTCTCGCTCCTAACTCCGAAGCTCTGAGGGTGCCTTTAGGATTATTTCAAAGCCTTCACACCCTTGTTAAGTGGGGGAAAATGGGAGCATCAAATTTTAAAATCTCTCTCTCTCCCCCTCCTTCTAGGGTTAGGGTTAGGCTTAGGGTTTTTGGTTTAAGGTTTAGGGTTTATGGCTTATGTACTGACCTCCGGGTCCTTTTGTACTTGTAACTTGTAATTTAAATCTGACCTTCGGGTCTTTATCAATGAAAATTTCTATTATTCCATTGTTGTGTAAATTTTCTATTTTCATATGCGATGTAAGCTTTAATCTTGTGAATCTTGCTTGTTGAATATCAGCTTAATCGACTTACAAAGTATGAAATAACCAAACTGGTTTAATCAGATAATTCTTTAAACTGATTAGTTCCTTTAATCTGATAATCTGTAAATCTGATCAGTACTTTCTCATATTAGTTCCTTGACTGATCTTCTGATCAGTTGAGATACCAAACTCAACTGATTCCTCTTAAACTGGTTAGTCTTTTAACTAGCTGGTTCTGGAGATCCGTCCATCAAACATTTTTGGTGCCTTTTCTCCAAGATCCAGAAGCCCTAGCTCATTGCATAATTCTCTGAATCTGATCTCAGCTAGTGGCTTGGTTAGAATATCAATTTTCTGTATATCAGTATGAATCTTTTCCATTCTGATATTCTTCTTTTCAACATGATCTCTTATGAAATGGTGTCTGACATCCACATGCTTGCATCTTGTAAGTAGAACAGGATTTTGAGTGATTGCAATAGATTATTATTCTTTGTCACGAGAATATAGGTACATTCTTAGCTACAATGTTATAATCCTCATTCGGCCGACTAAGCCGAGCGGTTTTGGGAGCAAATAAACTTCTGCGACCATATATTTACGCTTGGTAGTAGATGTCGAATCGATGTCCGCTTTCTTTGAAAACCACGAGATCGGTTTACTTCCTAAAACCGACATGTTCACGAGGTTGATTTCTGTCAATTTTGCAACCTCCATAATCGTAATCGAATACCCACTAAGCTCTAGATTATCATCGATGGGTAAAATAAACCAAGGTTTTCTTTGTTCCTTCAGATACTTAAGAATCCGCTTATTCGCTCCTAGGTGACTTTGCATTGGATTTGCACGAAATCGCACATACACCTCTTGCAAAAGTGATGTCCGGTCTCATTTGGCGGTCGGTATATAGTAGAGATCCAATGAGAGCCCTATATTCTTTTACGATTGGTTTTCGACCATCCTCATCCGGATCCATCTTGAATCCGGTCATCATAGGAATTTTGCCTTCCTTACGATTTTGAACTCCAAACTTAGCCAATAAACTCCTAGTGTACTTTGCTTGGCGAGATGAATATCCTTACGTATTTTGCTTAACTTGTAGACCCGTAAAGTAACTCATCGACCCATCATGGACATCTCGAACTTCCCTTACATCGAACTGTGAATCTTTCACATAGACTCTTGTTGGGAGATCCAGAAGATGATGTCGCCCACATAAATCGAAACCATCGTAATATCTTCTCCATCTTCTATTCGAATAAGGTTCATCCACTATTCCTTTAGTGAAACCATCGTCTCATCAAGAATCGAGATAGTGTATCATACCAAGCTCGAGGAGCTTGTTTTGAACCATAAAGAGCTTTTTTTCTTAAACGGTACACTTGGTTGCCTTTTTTCAAAGCACGGAGGTTGTTAGACATAAACTTCCTCGCCTAGTACCCGTTTAAGAATGCACTCTTTACATCCATTTGATACCCAATAAACCCCCTCGTGGGCAAAGATATGCCGAAAATACCCGAATGGCTTCTAGGCGGCGATCGGGTGCAAAGGTCTCATCATAATCAATTCCTTCGATTGTGAATACCCCTTAGAAACAAGTCTTGCCTTATTCACCGTTATGACATTTTTCTCATCTCTCTTGTTCTTGAATACCCACTTTGTGCCAATTACGTCTTGATGAGTTGGTGCGTCCACCAATTCCCAAACTTGATTTCTCTCGAATCGTTCCATTCCTCCCCGCATGGCTAGAATCGACTTGCGTCTGTAGAGCTTCCTCATTTGTTGTTGGTTCCTTCATAGGCGGATATAAAGAATACATGGCACTTTCACTGTCGATGTCTAGTTTTAACTCTATCGAGATGGGTCTCGATTATCGATCGGTTGGATGACCGGTTATCCGAGTCCTTCGTTTCGATTTGCGTCTCATTTGGAGAACATCATCCATTTCGATAATAGTTCATTACTAGCGATTGGGAGTGGTGCGTGATTTATGATCCACTTGATAAGAACATGTCTCGGTGATGTTGGACTCATCATGTGTTGATGTTGGTGGGAACTTCAGATGTTCCCCGAACCGAGATAGTTCGGTTGATCTTTGTGGGTACCGGCTTCTCCATCGACGGTTATTGTTCGTACCTTAGGATCCGATTGACTGGTGAATGGCTAGATCTGGAATGTATCTTTATTACGAGTTTCGATCCTTTTCCTTGATCATTAGCTGATCCATTTTCTGTGCATCAGGTACTGGTTGATCTGGTACTTCTTGTTCTGAGGTAGATTTCTGTTGATCAAAAGATGCTTCATCAAAGACTACATGGGGTGTTTCTTCCACAACTAGAGTTCGCCTGTTGTAAACCCTGAAAGCCTTGCTAGATGAGGAATATCCTAAGAATATACCCTCATCTGACTTGGCCTCAAAAGTCTTAAACTGACTCTTCCCATTGTTGTGTATGAAACACTTACACCCAAAAACATGGAAGTAAGAAACACGAGGTTTTCTGCCCTTCCACAGTTCATAGGGTGTTTTGTAGTGAGCTTTAGTTAGAAGACATTTGTTCTGAGTATGGCATGCAGTATTGATGGCTTCTGCCCAGAAACGGCTTGGTATTGTATGTTCAGCTAACATCGTGTGAGCAGCTTCTTTGAGTGTTCTGTTTCTCCGTTCTGCTACTCCATTATGTTGTGGCGTTCTTGCAGCTGATGTCTCATGCTGTATACCAAACTTAGAGCAAAAATCAGTAATAAAAGAGTTCAGAAATTATGTACCTTTATCTGATCTGATTTTTACTACACTGACACCCTTTTCATTTTGTAATCTTTTGAGCAGCTCGGGTATCTTTGTTGTCGTCTCATTCTTCTTATGTAAGAATACAACCCAGGTAAACTTGGAATAGTCATCCACGATTACCAGAGTATATTTGCGTCCGCTGAGACTGACTGGTGTAACTGGTCCAAATAAGTCCATATGGAGCAGCTGCAATACTCTGCTGGACGCTGGTCCAGGAATTCCCTTGAATGAGGCTTTAACCTGTTTACCCTTCTGACATGCGACACATGTCTGATCCTTAGAGAATACCTCATTCGGAAGTCCCTCCACTAAAGACATCCTTACTATCTTATTAAGAGTTTTAAAGTTCAGATGACTCATTCTTTTGTGCCAGAGCCAACTGCTACTTTTGGAACTCTTAACAATCAGGCATACATTTCTTGGACAACTGTTCCAATCTGTTGTGTAGATCGTCCCTTTCCTTGAACCAGTTAGCAAAATCTGTTGAGTGACTCGATTTTTGATAGTGCATTGATCAGTCGAGAACTCAACACTGAATCCGTTGTCGCAGAATTGTGATACTGATAGCAGATTATGCTTTAATCCTTCGACATACGAGACTCCAGTTACCTGTACATCATCATTCTCTAAGGTTTTGAATCCTCTGGTAAAACCAAAGTTATCATCACCGAAGAGTACACGTGGGCCTTTTTGTTCTATGTAAGAGCTAAGGAGATGTTTGATTCCAGTCATGTGCCTTGAGCATCCACTATCGATGTACCAGATAGTTGCTTGCAGACCTCCTTTGTTGGCCAGACCCACGCGAACCTGCAATCAAATCAGGCTTTAGGTACCCCTTTTGGATTGGGTCCTGAGGGGTTAGGGTTGGTTTTGGGGATCCATACAAACAGGGCACTTCTATTGAAATTAGTTAGATCAGAAGGCCTGATTTGTCTCCCATACCTATCAACATAATCATAAGTCTCTTTATATGCTTTCTGATTTGTATGACTATTAGTGTGAACCTTGGGTGACTTAGAAGACTTGGGATTTTTCTTTATATTTTATCTTCTTTTAACCCAGTGGGGCTCAGGCGCAGCAACCCTAGGTTTCTGGTTGTAAGGGTAGGTACGACTGCTACCATCAAAAGATTCATATCTTTTTGGCATAGGTGGTTTTTGCAGTTTACCTATAGCTTGCTTATTAGGCAGCTGACCGTGATTGGGTCTCAGATTAGACTTCCCTTTTACAGGTTTTCTTTTCTGATACCTAATCTGTTGATCAGGTTGAGGTTTCTTCAGAAGAACTGGGTTCTTCTGTTGATTCCTCGGCTGATGATTTACCAGTTGGGGTCTATTTCTGTTCCCTTTCTGATTAGGCACCTGCCTTACTTGCTCAACATGTCTTTTTCCCTTATCCGATACAAGTTTAGCTTTTAGTGTATCTTTGTCAGAAACTCGTTTGATTACACCTTTTTGAAGTGAATCAAACGGGGCTTTTGAGGATGTGGAAGGGTTCTCATACCCAAGTCCCTTCTTGTTAGTCATTGTTCGAAAATAGGCGTTCATATCTTGAACGGTTTTAGATGACTTTGTGAAAACCTCTATTTTCTTGCGCAAACTGTCCTCAGAAGATTTTAGACTCTCATGTTGTCGGAATAGCACATCAAATTTAGCTTGAAGGATTTTGAAGTCATCTGCTTGTTGTTAGTTGATTGCTAGCTGATCTTTGATCTGCTTCTCCTGATCAGAAGATTTAACTTTCAGAATGTTAAGTTCCTCAGTTACCTTACGGCGGTTTGGTGATTTTAGTTCAAGAGTTTCTTGAGGCGTTCTCTTCAACAAGCCGATTATTTCGATCCTTAGCTTGTCATTCTCGAGATTCCACTATAGCATAAGTGTCTCATTGCATTTAGAGATCATCAAGCAATTGCTCGAGTAGAGCCAGAGGTCAATCTCTCCAGCAGGTGTGCTAATAATAGCAGGTGTGAAAGCAGACAATGCAGAAGGTTTGGAGGTTACCTCAGATTGGTCCTCCTTGGCCATCAGGCAGATTTCATCGTCATCTGAAGAGAATATCAGATCTTCATTCTCATAGAAGTCAGCAAAGATCTTTGCTTATCGGCCCGAAGTCTTCTCTGAGATGAGTACCGGAGAATCCTCGGAGGCGAGATAGGAATCATAAATTCGGATGTGTCGGCGACCATGGCTTTCTGTCCCTATAACGTTGCTCTCTTACATTCGCTTTTCTTCTTTTCTTTTTTTGGCGTCGATTTAAGGCAATCTGCTTATTTGTAGTGACCTGGTTTCTCACAGTTGAAACACGCTCCATGATCCACGGAACCTTTTCTTCCAGGTGAGTCATTCCATCTGTAGGATCTATCAGGTGACTTCCCTTTCTTATAGTAATGTCGAACTCATACATCGGATCTGTTATCTCTTCTCTCATCATCGATTATCTCTTTGTTTTTCTTCTCGTGATCTCTTCGATCATCGGATCTGCAGTTCTTCGGAGATCATCATTTGATCTCCTATCTCTTCCTACGCTATGTTGATAATCTTTATAGAATCTACGATACTTACCAAGTTGAATATTTGATTTTTAAGTTTCGTAAGAAGAGCGAATAACTGCTGCTCGACTTATTATGTTTCCAACGGAGTTTGGTGGCCTTAGATCTGCTTCTTTGGTTGCTTTTTAAACACAACCGATTTAGGCGTTGAGGCTTCAAAGAAGCGTCTGCGTCTTCATCTGCTTGTCCTCTTTCGATTAAGTCGAACTCGTGAGCTTTAAGGCTTAGTAACAAGCTACTCGGCTTCATCTTTGAAATGTCTTGGCAAACCTTGATTACCGTGACTTTCATGTCCCATTTCTTGGTGAGAGATCTTAAGATCTTGTAGTTGATATCTTTGTCTGACATCTCTCTACCAAGTTCTCGTAGCTTATTTACTGACATAGTAATCCTTCCATCGAGCTCGTTGATGGTCTCATTGGGCAAAGCATCTTGATTTTTGAACTTCACCCGGTTAAACTTGTAGTCGGTGTCTTTGATCGATCATTTCCTCGCATATCTCGGCTAGAGTATCACATTGCTCCAGATTTTGAGATATTTTATCTTCTCCTTGGTGACTTTATCCATCGTCTTCATGATTATATGCTGGCGATTGTATCTAGAGTATATCTGACTTTCTTTCCTCTGCATCCATCAAGGCCGAAGCCAAGACAAGACTTCCGTGGCAAAGTCTGGATCTCCTCCAACTGCAGGGTTGTCGTGATATATGATGATGGGTCCTCTTTCAATGACTTCCATCATTCTACCGCTTATCGAACCTAGATGGTTTCACATATATATGGCCCAATCTGCATACTCATCAATTGAGAACTTCGGCAAATCATGATACATACCAGAGGTATTATCCATGCTGAGTGATTTTGGAAATAGCGAATGAGTTTTAAAAACGGTTTTTCAAGATCTGTTCAAATGACCACAAAGATTCTTCCTCAAGAATCGATGATACTCAAACCAAGTGGTCTGTAGAACCACTGCTCTGATACCACTTGTAGGTCCCGAACGGGTTTTGTGAGGGCAGAAGTCTAGAGGGGGGGGTGAATAGACTTCTGAAAACTTTTTGTGCAGATCAGGTGTGATGGCAGTTAGCCTGATCAGAGTGCAAGTGAATCAGTTTGGACTGATATCTAACTTACTAATCGCCTGAAGGCAGATCAGTTCGGTATCTATCAGTTTAACTGATTGTGCGGAAGCTAAGTTTTACCCGTGTGAAAAACCAGTTTTAATAAATCAGATTCCAAAGTCAGTCTTTCAACCAGTTGACTAAAGTGTCAAACTTGATCAGATCAGAAGCTTGGTACTAGCTGATCTTAACTTAGAATATGTATGCAGCTTTAATTAGGTTGTGTGCGATTGTGTAAAACAGTTAATCAAAGCAGGTAAGTGCACACAAGATTTATAGTGGTTCGGACAAACCAGTCCTACGTCCACTCTTCCCTATCACAAGGGGTACCAACTAAACCAACTGGACTTAGATTGTTGTGTTAGTCCAACACAGTACACCAACAAATATTTAAAGAGTTCTCACTCAACCGATCCCAGAAATCAGAACTAGAAACCCTAGTCTGAAATCTTGCTAAACAACTTAACCTAACTTTGGGTTTTGGGTGAGATTGTTTTTGTTCCAACTTTGAAATCTTTTCTAGTTTTTAAGTAGCCTATCAGCTAGATGAAAAGATTTATGTGCTAAGAACTTATGGGATGAACACTTAGAAAATAATCTTCGAGTTTGTGTTCTTCGTGCGAAAATTTGATTATAGCTTGAGCATCTTGATAGTTTTTGTGTCTTCACTCTGAATAGCAATCCCATATTTATAGACCTCGAAATCAAAGAGCCGTTGGAGAGAAATTTGAATTTCCGGCTATATTTGGTAGACTTGCAGGATTGATGTGACGTGCTTCAGAAACGGCATGGCCGAAATCATGAATAGTGTCTTTTATAGCCGTTAGAGAAAGCAGCACCAAATCCCATAATTGTCGGCTCCGATCATACGTGTCTTGTTCTTATTGGTTAACAGAAGAACTTTTCAGTGTTGTTCTACAAACTAAGGTTGACATTCTTCTTGTTCAGATCATCGACGTATGATTAGGTGAAACATCAGTTTTCACCGGGTGAGCTGACATGATCAGCCACAACTGATCAGTCTACCTGATAGAGTCTTCTGGTGCCAGTTGTCTTAGCTTCAACTAGCATACTCGGCTGATGTAGATCTTCTGGTCTGATCTTCTGGAAGTCATCTGATCTTCAAGTCTTCTGAGTTTGAACTTCATGACTTCAGCTGATATGTCTGACTTTATCAGATCAATCTGATCTTCTGTCCTTCTCTTGCCTTCTGGCCTGTCGGATATCAGCTGTTCTTTAAATCTTCAGATCTCACCTATACATATTGAGGTTCCCCCTCAATATGTGACCTATCTTCTACATCAGTTGTTCTATACAATAATTATCAACTGGTATTCTATAACTGGTAATAAAAACATCAGTCAGCTAACAGGTCTGACTGGTCCTATTACATGTGTTTTAGAACTTTCATCAAAACTCTAAATTTCCCAACAATTTCCCCTTTTTTGATGAAACCAAAACACTTGAGAAACCAAGCACAGTTGATAAATATAGAACAGTAAGGAGCACATAATCAGAAGACAATGAGATTTTGTCTTAGGATCAGAAAATAAACTTTTCTTTCATTAGATTTATCGAATACATATTACATCAGAAAAGTTTGAGTTAAAAAGCAGCTGATCCTAAGTAGTCTTCTGATTCTTCATTCCCTTGGCTTGTATCCTTCTGGCATTTCTCTTTGATCTTGAGGGATGTTGAAAATCTGGTATAGTTTCCATTTGACATCATTGATCTGCTGAGGATCAGTTATGCGCGCTTTGCTCAGGATGTCAAAATAGAACCTTTGAAATGCCAGTCTGTCAAATGAGCCATCTGCCTTCTTCGAGTAATCCATCACATCATACTCTTGGCGAGATATTTTTACATTGATTATTTTGGCCTCATTTTCCAGATACTTCAGAAAATCTGGATATTTATTTTCCAACCAGTTGAGGAATTCTGCATCTGGAGATTCTTCATGTGGAACAAGATCTAGAACAAAAGCATCCAGAAGCCATTCACTTCTGATCTTATTCCATTCCTCAAACCTATCAGCATGTGCAGCAGTTTTTGGAATGATCTCATCAACTCTTGCTGGCAGCTGAGGTTCTGGTCCAGATTTTCCAACTTTTCCCTTCTTTGCCCTCGATCTGTATTTCTTTTTCAGATCTTCTGCCTCTGCCAATTTTTCTGCCCTTCTTTCTTCTTCGCTTATTCGGGCTTCTTCAGCAATCTGCTCTTTGGACAGTTTCTCAACCAGTTTCTTATCGGCCTGTATCTGGCTAGCTGTGCTTCTTGTGGCTTTCTTAGTCTGAGTGACTGGTACAAGTTGTGATGTCCCAGCACCCGCAGCTACCTTTCTTGCCTTTGACTTTTCCATCTTCTCAGAAATTTCGTTAGCAAAAAGATCCAGATGGTCTAGTCTTTGTCCATAGGATTCAACTGTCTGAATCAGGTCTTCTGTTGTTTTGATAGTGTCAGTTGGTTTCTCAATCTGTCCTTCCCCCTTTTTGGTTTGATCAAAAAGAGCAGTGAGGTGGGAAGTCAGAGATCCAAAGCTGACTGATATTGCCTTGTTAAGATCTTCAACAGATAAACCTTGAGCTTGAGCAGATAGACTTTGAATCTTCGAGATCAGCTCAGTCTTGACAGATTCCACGGCAGTAGAGAGGGTAAGAATTAGTTTGTCAAGTTTCTCTTCAGTCATTTCTAGCTTTTCAGTGACCATCAGAATAGAAACTTGTTGTTGATCAACCTGGACTAGCTTGTCATCAACTGTCTTTTTAAACTCAGCAGTCAGGTTGGTCACAGTTTGAGAGAACTGATCTTTGATTGCCTCAATCTGGGAAATAGTCAATTCCCGTTGATCCGTTATTTCTTTGAGGCCAATATGCCTCTGATCAGCTATTGTGTTGCTAAGTTGATTAGCCAACACTCCCTCAACTTCTTCTTTCAGGAGATCTTTAAAACACGATCGATCTCACGAAGTTGATCGTGATGATGTGAGTTGTAGGAATATTTAGCATCACCTGATCATTTTCAGTTGTTTGCGCCTCCAGTGACTGGTCATGAACTGCAGCACCAGTTCCACTATCATCGGCAACTCCCACATCCTTCATAGGATCATCTGCTTTAGGAGTTTCTTCAGCAGGCTCCAGTTCACCTTGTTCAGTCAATCCCAGCTTCCTGTGGATCAGAGCTTTGATCGATTCAGCAGTTATCAGCTCAGCTGGTGATCCTACTTGAGCAGATTTCTTCATATCGAAATCAAAATCTACGAATTCATCAGCACCTCCCATCTGTTCTATAATCATCATAAAATCTGAGAAGCTCTTTAACCGAAGATCTTTCCAGGTGAGGATCTCCATTACTTCCTCTCGAATAACAGGATGGGCTACCAGCTCTGGATACAGCTCATCAATATCTCGTTCAATTTGCATTCTAACAATTTTCCCGGTGATGGTCTTGGATGATCTGGACTCAGGAATTATCTGTTCAGATCGACCAGATTCCGGTTGATGAGATGTAGAGGGTTCTGGTGGTGTCTGAGTAGGCGGAAGTTAGCTGATTGGCTGAATCTGCAGAGGTTCTGTTGTCGAAGCAATTACGTCCGGCTCTGCAGCAGGTGATCTTTCTGGTTCGCGAACTGATGAACTTTCAGGTGAAGGAGGAGAAGGAGAAATATGCTCAACGGCCAGAAGTCTGAGTGGTGAATCAGCTCGAGATTGAGGAGAAGGAGATTGTTCGTCTCTTGCTCTTCCCTCAGAATGTTCTGGCGAGCTCTCAACTTCGAGAAGCTTTGCTGTCGATTTTTGGTGATTTACGTGGGCGTCGGGTTACTCTGGTACTTCTTCTTCATCTGACTCGTCTTCCAGAAATAGAGTCATTGTGGCTTGTTTTGCCTTCTTCGGTCTCTTCTCCCGAGCCTTTACCAGTTTTCTCCTTTTCTTTTGGGGAGCATCTGGTGTAGACGTGGCTGCCTCCTTGTTCTTTCCTTTCTTCACCTTTGGAGGGGTGGGCCGCATATCATCATCAGGTGGCCCATATATAGCAGACGTGGTTGTGAGAAAGGCCTTGTAGGACTTCAGTCCATTCTGATCCCATTCGGCATTTGGCATTTTGTCCTTCAGAATCACTGCAACCTTGTTGAGATTGCTGATTCTCTTCTTCAGATAGACTTGCCTACGATCATTAACTCCAAATTTTTCATGTTCTTGGAGCAGAATGGCCTTCAGGAAGCCATGCCAATTGATATTCTTGGCTTCATCGATTATCGTAGCCATGCTGTATATTTTCACGGATGTTAGAGCATCTGGGCTGAACGAAATACCCATGATCGTTTTTGACAGTATGTCAAACAACAGTCGGTATTTTCTTTTCAACATCAGCCTGACAAAACCTGCGGTCTGTTGTTTGTCAGCCTCTCTGAAGAGTTCATTTCTGATCAGCTCATCTTCATTCTCCCTGTAGTGCGCAGGTGAGATTCTTCCTTTGGGCAAGCTGAACAGACGAGTTATGTCAGCATTCGACAGTCTGATTTCCTCTCCGTTAACTGAAGAAATCAGTTCATCTCCAGGATTGTCCGTATCCACCTTCAAATTTCTTAAGAACTCCAGTGCTTCATACTGCATTACTGGATTGCAGTTTGCAGCACAGTATTTTTCAAGACCTCCCTTCTTCAGAATTTGCTAAACCTCCATGGATTCTGGATCCTGCGTAACACCAAACTTTACAAATTTGTCATCGACAATTTTTGTTGCCAGATCCGCATAGTTGCACATGATTTTTCCCATTCCGTGAGAGGCCATCTACAACAAGATAGACTCGATTAAAATTGTGCATAATCATAAAGATATCAAATATTTATTATCAGACCTATTCTCTGGACTAGTAATCGATAAACACATACGGATACCAAGAAAAGATAAGGCATATCACAGAATAACATATATAGACAAATCTATATGATCAAAGGATTTTGGAAAAGAAATTCATCAAATAACCAGAAATTACCAGATTCTGTTTTTCGGAAAATAAGTTTGAATCGCAAGAAAACACTTTGAATCGCAGAAAGGTAATGTTGAGTTTTTAGAGAATAAATCGCAAGAATTTTGAGAAGAAGAAAACTCTGGTAGGGTTTTGATGAAACTTATAGGATGAAGGAGGGAAAATCGAGATTGGAAGATCAAACGTTTGAAAGGTTAAACGATTCAGATTGAGCAGTTTTGATCGTGTGGTCAGGAAATACACGCACGATTACCTTTTGGATTTAAAAGCACATATAGTGGCATTTAATACATGTACCCCACGTTCGCATTAAATATTTTGCAGGATATACGTCACAAAAGTAGTGTGTACAGTAAAGGCAAATATTATCATATAAGTTCAGATAAGTAAGCAGTAAACAAGGAAACAGAAATGCGTATCTGGTTGACTGATATTGTAATCAGTCAATATCACTTGTAGATGTTGATTCCACTTGTTGATCTTAGTTTTCTGCCTAATCCTTATAATTTCCCAACTGTCCTTTACAACTGATCTGCTTCCCTTTGCGTCTGATTTTTTCTTTTCTGATCCTCCTCGATCAGTTGAAGTTCCCCCTTCAACTGTTATTTCTGATTTCTTATTGACTGATATATCTGATTTATTGAGATATCATACTCAACTGATCTTCCTTATCTGATCAGTTTTTCTATCTAATCAGATTCCACTTGACCTAATCTGATTCTACTCAGACCAAGTCAATTTTTGGGATAAGTGTTACCGCCAAAACTTAGTTCTTGAAGAATTGAATAGTAGTCTCGATTCCCTAAGTCGGCACGATTTGACATTTGTAATGATAGTCTGGATACTTCAGAATGTCAAATCACCGTAAATTTATCCAATTATCAGTCGCGTGATTCCTACACGCTGTCCTTGCTGTGCTAATTTCTCTAAGAGGCTTTGAGAAATCAGATTTGCATTTGCACCCTTGCTTGGCCTCTATAAATTGGACCAATGTTTTACACAACATAACCCATTCACCATACTTATCTTCTTTGTAAATCATGTATTCTGGTGAACCCTTATTTCCGGTGAAACTTCCGGCAAAAACCTTTACCCCTTTTTCAATGATTTCAGCTTCTCAAATCAACCCTGTGTGTCCCTTATTACTGCTTTCGTCGTCATCAAAGATTACACATACAATCATTGCAAAGCTTCTCTACCACCAAGGCGGCGGATCTGCTATCGCAACTGAGAAGACACTTCTCCTAACCGTATGCACCTTGTGTGTCTATCGAGATGACGAAATTAGCATCAACAGACTCAGTCTGATATAAAACATGAGTTTGATACACGGTCTAGATCAGACAATAGCTGATCTTCGTATATCAACTCTATTTTTTCATGTGACACATGTGGCCATATGATCTTTAGATCACTTTCTTGGCAGTTGTGTCCCATTTAACAGCTGGAGAGCCCATTGATTTCAGGTCTAATGGCTCCTGGCTTAGAAATCCTTTCAACGCCGCTCTCGCTCCTAACTCCGAAGCTCTGAGGGTGGCTTTAGGATTATTTCAAAGCCTTCACACCCTTGTTAAGTGGGGGAAAATGGGAGCATCAGATTTTAAAATCTCTATCTCTCCCCCTCCTTCTAGGGTTAGGGTTAGGCTTAGGGTTTATGGCTTATGTACTGACCTCCGGGTCCTTTTGTACTTGTAACTTGTAATGTAAATCTGACCTTCGGGTCTTTATCAATGAAAATTTCTATTATTCCATTGTTGTGTAAATTTTCTGTTTTCTTATGCGATGTAAGCTTTAATCTTGTGAATCTTGCTTGCTGAATATCAGCTTAATCGACTTACAAAGTATGAAATAACCAAACTGGTTTAATCAGATAATTCTTTAAACTGATCAGTTCCTTTAATCTGATAATCCGTAAATCTGATCAGTACCTTCTCATATCAGTTCCTTGACTGATCTTCTGATCAGTTGAGATACCAAACTCAACTGATTCCTCTTAAACTGGTAAGTCTTTTAACCAGCTGGTTCTGGAGATCAGTCCATCAAACATTTTTGGTGCATTTTCTCCAAGATCCAGAAGCCCTAGCTCATTGCATAATTCTCTGAATCTGATCTCAGCTAGTGGCTTGGTTAGAATATCAGCTTTCTGTATATCAGTATGAATCTTTTCCATTCTAATATTCTTCTTTTCAACATGATCTCTTATGAAATGGTGTCTGACATCCACATGCTTGCATCTTGTATGTAGAACAAGATTTTGAGTGATTGCAATAGCACTATTACTGTCACAGAATATAGGTACATTCTTAGCTACAATGTTATAATCCCTCAGCTGCTGACTAAGCCAGAGCAGTTGGGAGCAACAGCTTCCAGCAGCCATATATTCTGCTTCAGTAGTAGATGTCGCAACTGATGTCTGCTTCTTTGAAAACCACGAGATCAATTTACTTCCTAAAAACTGACATGTTCCTGGGGATGATTTCCTGTCAATTTTGCAACCTCCATAATCAGAATCAGAATACCCACTAAGCTCTAGATTATCATCTGATGGGTAAAATAAACCAAGGTTTACTGTTCCCTTCAGATACTTAAGAATCCGCTTAGCTGCTTCTAGGTGACTTTGCATTGGATTTGCCTGAAATCTGGCACATACACCTACTGCAAAAGTGATGTCTGGTCTGCTGGCAGTCAGGTATAGTAGAAATCCAATGAGAGCCCTATATTCTTTCTGATTGGTTTTCTGACCATCCTCATCTGGATCCATCTTGAATCCAGTCATCATAGGAATTTTGGCTTCCTTACAGTTTTGAACTCCAAACTTAACCAATAAACTCCTAGTGTACTTTGCTTGGCAGATGAATATCCCTTCTGTATTTTGCTTAACTTGTAGACCCAGAAAGTAACTCATCTGACCCATCATGGACATCTCGAACTTCCCTTGCATCAGCTTGCTGAATCTTTCACATAGACTCTTGTTGGGAGATCCGAAGATGATGTCGTCCACATAAATCTGAACCATCAGAATATCTTCTCCATCTTCTATTCTGAATAAGGTTCTGTCCACTATTCCTTTAGTGAAACCACTGTCTATCAAGAACTGAGATAGTGTATCATACCAAGCTCGAGGAGCTTGTTTCAGGCCATAAAGAGCTTTTCTTAAACGGTACACTTGGTTGCCTTTTTCAAAGCCTGGAGGTTGTTCGACATAAACTTCCTCAGCTAGTACCCCGTTTAAGAATGCACTCTTTACATCCATCTGATACACAATAAACCCTCTGTGGGCAGCATATGCCAGAAACAGCCAAATGGCTTCTAGGCAAGCAACTGGTGCAAATGTCTCATCATAATCAATTCATTCTGATTGTGAATACCCCTTAGAAATAAGTCTTGCCTTATTCCTGGTTATGACATTTTTCTCATCTCTCTTGTTCTTGAATACCCACTTTGTGCCAATAACGTCTTGATGAGTTGGTCTGTCCACCAATTCCCAAACTTGATTTCTCTCTAACTATTTCGAACTTCTCTGCATGGCTAGAATCGAATTAAGTCTCTGTAGAGCTTCCTCAACTTTTTGTTGGTTCCTTCATAGACGGATAACTTGACAATACATGGCACTTTCACCTGTCGATGTCTAGTTTTAACTCTATCGGATGGATCTCCGATTATCGGATCGGTTGGATATTTGGTTATCCGAGTCCTACATTCGATTTTGCGTCTGTTTGGAGAACATCATCCATTTATGATAATAGTTCATTACTAGCGATTGGGAGTGGTGCAGATTTATGATCCACTTGATAAGAACATGTCTCAGCTGATGTTGGACTCATCATGTGCTGATGTCTGTTCGTGGGAACTTTAGATGTTCCCCCTGAACCAGATGGTTCAGTTGATCTTGATCTCGGTATGTACCGACTTCTTCATCGACGGTTGTTCGTACCTTAGGATCGATTGACTGGTGAATCGGCTAGATCTGGAATGTATCTTTATTATGAGTTCGATCCTTTTTCCTTGATCATTAGTCGATCCATTTTTACGTGCATCAGTCTTGGTTGATCTGGTACTTCTTGTTCTGAGGCAGATTTCTCTTGATCAGAAGATGCTTCATCAAAGACTACATTGGGTGTTTCTTCCACAACTAGAGTTCGCCTGTTGTAAACCCTGAAAGCCTTGCTAGATGAGGAATATCCTAAGAATATACCCTCATCTGACTTGGCCTCAAAAGTCTTCAACTGACTCTTCCCATAGTTGTGTATGAAACACTTACACCCAAAAAACATGGAAGTAAGAAACACGAGGTTTTTACGCCCTTCCACAGTTCATAGGGTGTTTTGTAGTGAGCTTTAGTTAGAAGACATTGTTACGAGTATGGCATGCAAGATTGATGGCTTACGCCTGTAAACGGCTTGGTATTGCATGTTAACTAACATCGTGTGAGAGAACTTCTTTGAGTGTTCTGTTTCCGCTCGCTACTCCATTCTGTTGTGGCGTTCTTGCAGCTGATGTCTCATGCTGTATACCAAACTTAGAGCAAAAATCAGTAATAAAAGAGTTCAGAAATTCTGTACTTTTATCTGATCTGATTTTTACTACACTGACACCCTTTTCATTTTGTAATCTTTTGAGCAGCTCGGGTATCTTTGTTGTCGTCTCATTCTTCTTATGTAAGAATATAACCCAGGTAAACTTGGAATAGTCATCCACGATTACCAGAGTATATTTGCGTCCGCTGAGACTGACTGGTGTAACTGGTCCAAATAAGTCCATATGGAGCAGCTGCAATACTCTGTTGGACGCTGGTCCAGGAATTCCCTTGAATGAGGCTTTAACCTGTTTACCCTTCTGACATGCGACACATGTCTGATCCTTAGAGAATACCTCATTCGGAAGTCCCTCCACTAAAGACATCCTTACTATCTTATTAAGAGTTTTAAAGTTCAGATGACTCATTCTTTTGTGCCAGAGCCAACTGCTACTTTTGGAACTCTTAACAATCAGGCATGCATTTCTTGGACAATTGTTCCAATCTGTTGTGTAGATCGTCCCTTTCCTTGAACCAGTTAGCAAAATCTGTTGAGTGACTCGATTTTTGATAGTGCATTGATCAATCGAGAACTCAACACTGAATCCGTTATCGCAGAATTGTGATACTGATAGCAGATTATGCTTTAATCCTTCGACATACGAGACTCCAGTTACCTGTACATCATCATTCTCTAAGGTTCCGAATCCTCTGGTAAAACCAAAGTTATCATCACCGAAGAGTACACGTGGGCCTTTTTGTTCTATGTAAGAGCTAAGGAGATGTTTGATTCCAGTCATGTGCCTTGAGCATCCACTATCGATGTACCAAATAGTTGCTTGCAGACCTCCTTTGTTGGCCAGACCCACGCGAACCTGCAATCAAATTAGGCTTTAGGTACCCCTTTTGGATTGGGTCCTGAGGGGTTAGGGTTGGTTTTGGGGATCCATACAAACAGGGCACTTCTATTGAAATTAGATAGATTAGAAGGCCTGATTTGTCTCCCATACCTATCAACATAATCATACGTCTCTTTATATGCTTTCTGATTTGTATGATTATTAGTGTGAACCTTGGGTGACTTAGAAGACTAGGGATTTTTCTTTATATTTTGTCTTCTTTTAACCCAGTGGGGCTCAGGTGCAGCAACCCTAGGTTTCTGGTTGTAAGGGTAGGTACGACTGCTACCATCAAAAGATTCATATCTTTTTGGCATAGGTGGTTTTTGCAGTTTACCTATAGCTTGCTTATTAGGCAGCTGACCTTGATTGGGTCTCAGATTAGACTTCCCTTTTACAGGTTGTCTTTTCTGATACCTAATCTGTTGATCAGGTTGAGGTTTCTTCAGAAGAACTGGGTTCTTCTGTTGATTCCTCGGCTGATGCTTTACCAGTTGGGGTCTATTTCTGTTCCCTTTCTGATTAGGCACCTGCCTTACTTGCTCAACATGTCTTTTTCCCTTTTTAGATACAAGTTTATCTTTTAGTGTATCTTTGTCAGAAACTCGTTTGATTACACCTTTTTGAAGTGAATCAAACGGGGCTTTTGAGGATGTGGAAGGGTTCTCATACCCAAGTCCCTTCTTGTTAGTCGTTGTTCGAAAATAGGCGTTCATAT
Source organism: Stenogyne calaminthoides (assembly GCA_037126765.1). Classification (NCBI taxonomy): domain Eukaryota; kingdom Viridiplantae; phylum Streptophyta; class Magnoliopsida; order Lamiales; family Lamiaceae; genus Stenogyne; species Stenogyne calaminthoides. The sequence goes on along the minus strand of JBBCBC010000009.1, from coordinate 22,100,096 downwards.
CTTGAACGGTTTTAGATGACTTTGTGAAAACCTCTATTTTCTTGCGCAAACTGTCCTCAGAAGATTTTAGACTCTCATGTAGTCGGAATAGCTCATCAAATTTAGCTTGAAGGATTTTGAAGACATCAGCTTGTTGTTTGTTGATTGCTAGCTGATCTTTGATCTGGTTCTCCTGATCAGAAGATTTAACTTTCAGAATGTTAAGTTCCTCAGTTACCTTCTGAGCAGTTTCAGCTGATTTTAGTTCAGTAGTTTTACTGAGAGCGTTCTCTTCAACAAGCTGATTATTTCTGATCCTTAGCTTGTCATTCTCAGCTTCCACTATAGCATAAGTGTCTACTGCATTAGAGAGATCATCAAGCAATTGCTCAGAGTAGAGCTGCAGGTCAATCTCTCCAGCAGGTGTGCTAATAATAGCAGGTGTGAAAGCAGACAAAGCAGAAGGTTTGGAGGTTACCTCAGATTGGTCCTCCTTGGCCATCAGGCAGATTTCATCGTCATATAAAGAGAATATCAGATCTTCATTCTCATAGAAGTCAACAGCACTGCTTATCAGACAGAAATCTTCTACAGATGAGTACCCAGAATCCTCAGAGGGCAGATAGGAATCATCAATTCCAGATGTGTCAGCGACCATGGCTTTTCTGTCCCTATAACGTTGCTCTCTTCTGTTCCGTTTTTCTTCTCTTTCTTTTTGGCGTCGATTACGGGCAATCTGTATTTGTAGTGACTGGTTTCTCTCCACGGTTGAAACACGCTCCATGATCCACGGAACCTTTTCTTCCGGGTGAGTCATTTCCATCAGTAGGATCTATCGGTGACTTCCCTTTTCGATAATAATCCCGAACTCCTTTCGCCGAATCTGTTATCTCTTCTCTCATCGGTCGATTATCTCTTTTCTTTTCTTCTCTGTGATCTCTTCGATCATCGATCCGGTTCTTTTCGAGAATCGTCACCGATCTCCTATCTCTTCCTCCGCTATGTTGATAATCTTTATAGAATCTACGATACTTACCAAGTTGAATATTTGATTTTTCAAGTTTTCGGTAAGCGAGAGCGATCTATTCTCGCCGACTTATTATGTTTCCAATGAGTTCGGTGGCCTTCGATCTGCTTCTTTGGTTGCTTTTAAACGAATCGATTTAGGCGTTGAGGCTTCAACAGTGTCTCGTCTTCATCCGCTTGTTCTCTTTCCATTAAGTCGAACTCGTGAGCTTTTAAGGCTTAGGAACAAGCTACTCGGTTTCATCTTTGAAATGTCTTGGCAATCCTTGATTACCGTGACTTTCATGTCCCATTTCTTGGTGAGAGATCTTAAGATCTTGTAGTTGATATCTTTGTCTGACATCTCTCTACCAAGTTCTCGTAGCTTATTTACTGACATAGTAATCCTTCCATCAAGCTCGTTGATGGTCTCGTTGGGCAGCATCTTCAGTTTTTCGAACTTCACCAGTTTGGCTTGTAGTCGGCTGTCTTTGATCCGATCATTTCTTCGTGATATCTCAAATTAGAGTATCCCACATTGCTTTTCGCAGATTTTTAGATATTTTATCTTCTCCTTGGTGACTTTATCCATCGTCTTCATGATTATATGCTGGCGATTGTATCTAGAGTATCTGACTTTCTTTCCTCTCGCATCCATCAAGGCTGGGCTTTTTCGCACAAGACTTCCCGTGGCAAAGTCTGGATCTCCTCCAACTGCAGGGTTGTCGTGATATATGATGATGGGTCCTCTTTCAATAACTTCCATCATTCTGTCGCTTATCGAACTTAGATGGTTGCACATATATATGGCCCAATCTGCATACTCATCAATTGAGAACTTCGGCAAATCATGATACATACCAGAGGTATTATCCATGCTGAGTGATTTTGGAAAAAGCGAATGAGTTTTAAAAACGGTTTTTCAAGATCTGTTCAAATGACCACAAAGATTCTTCCTCAAGAATCGATGATACTCAAAGCCAGTGGTCTATAGAACCACTGCTCTGATACCACATGTAGGTCCCGAATGGGTTTTGTGAGGGCAGAAGTCTAGAGGAGAGGGGTGAATAGACTTCGAAAACTTTTGTCGCAGATCGGTGTGATGGCGATTCTTCGATCGAGTGCAAGTGAATCGGTTTTGGATCGATATCTAACTTACTAATCGCTCAAGGCAGATCGATTCGGTATCTATCGGTTTAACTGACAGCGGAAGCTAAGTTTTACCCGTGTGAAAAACCAGTTTTAATAAATCAGATTCCAAAGTTAGTCTTTCAACCAGTTGACTAAAGTGTCAAACTTGATCAGATCAGAAGCTTGGTGCTAGCTGATCTTAACTTAGAATATGTATGCAGCTTTAATTAGGTTGTGTGCGATTGTGTAAAACAGTTAATCAAAGCAGGTAAGTGCACACAAGATTTATAGTGGTTCGGACAAACCAGTCCTACGTCCACTCTTCCCTATCACAAGGGGTACCAACTAAACCAACTGGACTTAGATTATTGTGTTAGTCCAACACAGTACACCAACTGATATTTAAAGAGTTCTCACTCAACCGATCCCAGAAATCAGAACTAGAAACCCTAGTCTGAAATCTTGCTAAACAACTTAACCTAACTTTGGGTTTTGGGTAAGATTATTTTAGTTCCAACTTTGAAATCTTTTCTAGTTTTTAAGTAGCCTATCAGCTAGATGAAAAGATTTCTGTGCTAAGAACTTATGGGATGAACACTTAGAAAATAATCTTCGAGTTTGTGTTCTTCGTGCGGAAATTTGATTAAAGCTTGAGCTTCTTGATAGTTTCCGTGTCTTCACTCTGAAGAGCAATCCCATATTTATAGACCTCGAAATCAAAGAGCCGTTGGAGAGCAATTTGAATTTGGCTATATTTGGTAGACTTGCAGGATTGATGTGACGTGCTTCAGAAACGGCATGGTCGAAAAGCGTGAATAGTGTCTTTTATAGCCGTTAGAGAAAGCAGCACCAAATCCCGTAATTGCCGGCTCCGATCATACGTGTCTTGTTCTTATTGGTTAACAGAAGCACTTTTCAGTGTTGTTCTACCAACTAAGGTTGACATTCTTCTTGTTCAGATCATCGACGTATGATTAGGTGAAACATCAGTTTTCAGGGGGTGAGTTAACTTTGATCGATCTGGCCAATCGATCGATCTACCGATAAGTCTTCGGTGCCAGTTGTCTTAGCTTCAACTAGCAGACTCGGCTGATGTAGGTCTTCTGGTCTGATCTTCTGGAAGTCATCTGATCTTCAAGTCTTCTGAGTTTGAACTTCATGACTTCAGCTGATATGTCTGACTTTATCAGATCAATCTGATCTTCTGTCCTTCTCTTGCCTTCTGGCCTGTCGGATATCAGCTGTTCTTTAGATCTTCAGATCTGACCTATACATATTGAGGTTCCCCCTCAATATGTGACCTATCTTCTACATCAGTTGTTCTATACAATAATTATCAACTGGTATTCTATAACTGGTAATAAAAACATCAGTCAACTAACAGGTCTGACTGGTCCTATTACATGTGTTTTAGAACTTTCATCAAAACTCTAATTTTCCCAACAACTTCTTTCTTCTTATTTCCATTGAAACACTTTTGTATATCAGATTCACCCTCAACTAAATGGATTGTATCATCCCTCCACCTCCCATAATACACCTTCTTACCTAGATATCCTAATTGTTCACACAGTTTATCTAGATAGTCCATTGTGCAACTTACACGTTCCACAAAATCAAATATACTCACAGTGCCTCCAGTGTACTCAAACCTTTCTTCATCAATCTTCTTTCCCCCATGGTACACTTTGAGTGTGTAAAACCCCAATAGAAAGGGCTTTTGAGCTTAAAGAATCATGGGACTCAAATTAGTCACGACTAAAATCATCAAATGCAAAAAAATTGAACACCCAAAACCCTAGCAGGCTACTAAAATCGACCACTAAACCCTATTAAACACTGAAAATCGAATGCCCAACAAATTTATCACTCAAATCGAACAACCCACCACAAATAAACATTGAAAATCGAATGCCCAACAAATTTTATCACTCAAATCGAACAACCCACCACAAATAAACACTGAAAACCGAATGCCCAACAAATTTTATCACTCAAATCGAACCCCCAACACAAAACAATCAAACACATTGAACAAAGTTCATAATAAAATTATAAAAACTTGGAGATAGATATACCATAATTTACAACTCCATATTTAAAAATGTTCTTCCTACACAACATTGTGCGCCTGGAATGTGACGAAAATCTTCACGTTTGCCCAACAAATGCTTCACATTGACGGATTTTCTAGCGATTTTGGGTTTTTTTTCTAACTTTCGCTCGTTTTTTACTCCCAATTTTACTGTGTGTGTGTGTGTGTAGTGTTAAAACCTTAAATCGTGTTTTTTTAGTTTAAGGGTAAGGTTAATTAGTTAAGACAATTTAAGAATTAAGACAAATTAATTATATGTTAAACAGTGTTTATTAGGCGGCTAACGGGTTCCCGTCATGCGCCGTGAGATTTTGGGACCAAGTTTGCAAGTTTTATAAATTTTGGGACCAAGTTTGCAAGTCACAAATTGTTTGGGACTAGTTTTGCCATAGGTTGTACTCGTTTAAAAACATGGTGTGTCCCATGGGACCAAAAGTGCAAAAAACTCGCAAGTCAATGCTTTGGCTGTTCAAAAAGAAAAAGAAAAAAAGAATATATGCAAGTCTGTTGGTCCCGGTGCAAACGAGTCTTACACGTGTATGGGGGGAATACACGTGTTCAGTGATTTTTAAAAAAAATTCTTCACTGAGGTCAGATGGGTCAGGTTGTTCTGATGATTTGGCCCTGAGAAGCACAGACGCCTACGAGTCAAAGTCTACCGAGACAAAGTGATCCCGAAGCCGCTTTCGAAGCCTCCCGATAATCCCAACCCGAGCTCGAGTTTTCATAGATCCTGAGCTACTTGGATCAGATAACTAACTTACTGAACCCTCAGTAGAGTGTGTTCAGTTTGGTAACTATCTGTTCTAGCTACTCAGATGTGCGGAATGGTTGGCCCTAAGTTTATACTCGTTTTTAGCTTTGCTGAAAACCTTCCTTTTAATGAAACAGTGATTAAGGTTGTGATTCAGTTAGATGCAAGTTCAGTGGATTGATTCCAACTGAATATCAGTGAAAATATGCTTTCAGTTAAAGATATGCAATAGATAACAATGCAATACAGAAAGCAAAACAACACAGCAAGTTATAGTGGTTCAGAGACTCAAACTCCTACGTCCACTCTCTCTGACCTTCAGAGAAATTCCTTAACCACTTCCTAAGGTTCTCTGACTACCTCAATGTAGTTTACTAACCTTTCTATTTTGAGCTTTCTGACTACCTCTGTAGTTTACTTACTCAAAACACACACAAGCTTTCTGACTATCCAAGATAGTTTACTCACTTCTTCTCTAGAGTTTTCTGACTACCTCAATGTAGTTTACTAACTCTTTACAACTCCAACTCACCAACAATCACACTCAAACTACCTTACAAAGGGTTTGGGGTTTCTTGGTTGGTTTCCAACTAGGATGAGATATCCTTTACAATTAAGTACAATGCAAAGGCTAGGATATCTCTACTAAGCTTTGGATATATCTTATCAAAACTAGGCTTAGTGAATGAGCTCTCTTCAATGTAAAGCACTTGGGAAATTCTTGGGTTTTTGAGTGCTTCAACTTGCAATAATAAGTTTGAGCTCTTGAGTTGCTTACAAATTTCCCGTAACCTTCAATGTAGAGGGTCACTAGTATTTATAGGCAATCACCAAGGTCACTCTTGAAAAACTATCCGTTGGAAGAGATAGCTTCATGAGTTTCCTCTTATGGTGTGTGATGAACGGCTATTTTTAGGGTTTGAAACTCCCTTGCATGTTTTAGGCAATATGCTTTTCATGCAGCCACTCACCACTTTTTGCAGTCTAGAACATAGTACTACTGACATGCTTGATGACTGTCGCTTTCAAATTGTCGAAGAAAGTCTGATGTTTTTTCTTCTTCTGATTGGCTCTTGTCTTCAGTGAATGTAGACAAACATAACGGCTCTTTTTGGTCAATATCTTTGAGTGATATAACCTTAACAACACTTAGTTTTAGTTCATTTTGTCTGCATGATAATGTCTTGGGCAATATCTATTTTTCTGAGTAATCACATTTTTCTCAGTTTTGTATCCTTCAAATAGATATTATTCAGTGCATCGGAACATTCAGGTTATACTGAGCATTGATGAGATTATCGAGTCTTGATAACTCTTTGTCTTCAAGATATCTTCTTTGTCTTCTTGATATCTTGGTCTTGATATCTTGATCTTGAGTCTTCGAGTCTTGAGAGATATCTTGGCCCGATATATCTTGAGTCTTCATCTTGAGTCTTGATTTCTCGATTTCATCGAGTCTTGATTTCTCGATTTCATATTGAGTCTTGATTCTCGGTCTCATCTTCGAGTCTTGATTTCTTAGTTTCATCTTTGAAACTTGAAACTTTTAAACTTCTCGAGTTCTTTAGAATCTTCAGAATCTAACATGATCTATATCTGCTGACTATACATGGTGCAGATAACATCCTGAATACTCTAAAACTGAATCCTGACTCATCTATCAAGATTATCCTAAACATGTCATACTCAGGGGTTTTGGGATCTAATCAAAATCTTCTTTATTAAATTCATCTCCCAACAATTTCCACTTTTTTTGTTGATGCCAAAATCATCTTGTTAGAAAAACACTTAACCTATACTCAGGTTCAATTTTTCTATTACAATCCAAGAATGGCAAATCTCCCAACAATTTTTCACAACAATTTCATCACATAGGTATCAAAATATAAAAGACATGTAAAAAGATAATGAGATATTATCTTTGAGCATAAAGATAAAGTTTCATTGATTGTAGGAATAGAAGTTACATATTACAATGAACTTATCAAAAACAAAGACAAAAACAAAAGAATTACAAAGAGTCTTCAGTCTTTAGTCTTTAGTCTTCTTCAATCTTCAGCTTCAGCTCTTTACTCTTCTTCAACCTCATCCTCAGGCACTTCCAGGTTGAACATCACATAATATCTCTTCTTCAATGCATCTCTTTCTTTGATGATATCTGGGTTGTTTCCTGTCAGCCCTAATTGGATGGCATACTGAGCAATTTCCTGAGAGATGGCTGTCTCATTTACCAAGTCATTCTCTAGTCTTGGAGCAGGGTATGTGTATGGACCAGGGGCAACAATTTGTGTATTACCTTCATCTGCAAGATTGATCCAACTCTGCAAGTACTTTGGATACAAGGTTAATAGATAATCAATGAAGCTTCATTTGGGTCTGAGCTTTTCCCCCTCCATTCTCTCAGAACTTCATAATAGAACCAGAAGGTTCTATTTATTTCTTCCCAAGCATCATTGAATTGGATAGGCATCCATTTATCAATGTGCGGCCATTTCTGAGTTTTAGCAGTACCCCTCCTCTTTCTTAGGAATTTCTTGAAACCACTTCTTCGCTTCTGCTCTTCTTCTTTCTTCTTCCTTATTAAAGGGACTCCTGATACAGAAGCAGCAGTTTTCTTCACTTGTTCCACCTTAAGTGATTTCAGAGCTTTCCTAGTGTTGAAGACTTCTTTTTCCGCTTCCTCTTCTGACTCTTCAAAATCCATGATTAATTTCCTTTGAGTAGCTTTACAAGCTTTAGCTCCCTTCTTCTCAGGTTCAACAAATGCCACAGCCTTTCTCTTGATTGGTTGTTCAGCACCGGCTTGGCTTGTTTCTACCCTTCTTCTACCACTCAGTTTTTCAGCAATAACTTCCTGCATTGTCTCCTCAGAAACATGAGTGTAGACTAGCTCTTCCACTTGCTTGGACTTGAGCTTTTCAGTGGCTTCAACTTCCTTTAAGGCTTCTGCAAGATTTTTCTTTTATGCTTCCTTGTCTGCCTTTCTCTTCAAGGTGTGTGCCAATAATACCTTCAGCTCAGCTCCAGGTCTTTCCCCCTTCTTGGCACCATACCTTGGAAGAAGTTGAGACAGTACGGTGTCCATGTGATATTGTTCTTTGCTGACACTCCGCACTTCTCCAGCCAACTGGTCATGCTCTTCCTCCAGCCTCATCAAGTGGTTCTTAGCCACAGAGAACTCTTCAGACAATGGTGCAAACTGGTTAGAGAAGACATCTTTCAGCATCTCTGTCAACAGCATTTTTGATCAGTTGATCATTCTTCTCCACCAGCTTGGCTTCAAGAAATGAAGTCCTCTACTGATACATCTGCTTCATCTCTGCACTCAGTTCATCCTTGACTCCATCTACCTTCCCTTCAATGGCAGTCATCTTGTCATTCAGAGATGTCTGAAGCTGCATCAGGTCTGAAGTAGAACTCAGAGTCTCCATCTTCTGGGATTGGTTGGCCAATGCTTCTTCAATCTGAGCAACTTTGTCTACAATTGGCACAACCTTCTCCAGCTTGTCAACTATGGGACTGAAGTCAATCACTGGAGCATATATGACTTGTTGCTTTTCCTGAGCTGGTTGCTCCGCCTAAGCCTCAGCCTCCACCTGGGCTTCAGTCTCCACCTGAGCCTCAGTCTGAACATCAGACATAACAGAATTAAAGATAGAAACTTCAGTAGCCTTGGCATAATGTTTAGTAGTGCCAAAAGTTACCTGAAGAGTACTAACTTCAATCTGAGGATGTGAGATATCAGGCTGTCCAGCATCAGTACTTTCCTTCTCCAATTGAGATTGCTTCTCAGCATTCCCTTGTTGATCCCCTTCATGATCTTTATCTTTTGAGCTCGGGGCACCAACATCAGCTTCTTTCCTTTCAGCCAGCTTCTTCCTGACCAGCTCATCAAAATCTGACACTTTCATTCTGAGCTTGGTCTTCCTGAACCCGGAGAACTCAGTTAACACTGCTGTCTCCTCATTCCACCAGTCCTCTCCTCTGAATGAGGCAATGTTGAGCATCTCTGGCAGAGTCTGGTTCAGAATGTAGACTATGGTCCTCAGTCTAAAGAAGAGATCCTGAAGGTCAGGATATGAGCTCAGCTCAGGGTACCTGTCCAAAATGAATTGTTCCCTCTTGTTGCGCCACTCAGTCTCTTCTGCTTCGCCCTTCTTCAGCTTCGGGCTCTCACGTTCAGTAGGAATGGCTTCAGGTGCTGAGGGATCAAAGAATGGATCACTCAGGAGCATGTCAAGATTCAGCAGCTCCTGAGGCTCAGCTTGATCTGAGGTCTGAGCAGGCATTTCCTCAGTGGAAACCTGAGGTCCCTTGAATATCTCCTGAGAAAATTTGTCTGAGCTCAGTGATGTTTCAAGAACCTCAGATAACACCTATTCCTCAGTTTCCTCTTCTGCGGTAGACACAACCTGAGCCAGTACTTGCAATGGTGATTTCTGACCTTGCTGGCCCTCAGGTTGTACTTCTTCAGGTTCACTCACTTCCTCCTCAGTGGAAATGTGAACTCTTCTGCGCTTGGGAGCCAGAGCTTTCTTTTTCAGGGCTTCGCCCTTCTCCCTCTTCACCTCCATCAAAGCCTTCCCCCTGGCTTGATGGGCTTCTTCAGCAGCTCCTTCAGCAGCAGATTCCACTTTCTTCTCTTTCTTTCCCTTCAAAGTCTTCCTTGTAGTAGTTGGCTTGAAAAGGATCTTAGACTTTGGAAAGGGTGAGGAGTTGGCAAAAATATCCTCTTCCTCCCTGCACATCTCCAAGATGAAGGCTATCTTGGTTGCATGTAGGATTTCGCCTTTGATTACAAGAGAACCATCCTCCTTCTTGATCTGCTTCGCTTGGTCACTCACCACTCTGATTAAATATCTCAACCAATTGAAATCAGTGGTGGGTGAGTCTTCTATAGCCGCCATCAATCTAAGCTTCGGCGTGCTTATTTGCTCAAAACTGTCAGATCGACTCATAATACATTTACTAACAATATCCAGCAAAACTCTATATTTTGGCTTCAAATGCCTTTTATTTTAAGTAGCCTCAAACTTAACAGGATGCTCTGTTATCCTATCAAGATATTCATGTTCCCTACCCATCATATACAACGTAGGGTCTTCTCCTCTATTACATAACTCATATACATCATTTAAATTCTTAGGGATTATGTACAACTCCCTCACAAAATCTACGTATTTAGAGCTATGTTCCAAGTGAGAAACAGTAATTTGGGACTCAATACAGTCATCTTTGTCTATTTTTAGATTTGAGATAAATTCAATTACCTCCTTCGAACATTCCGCCTCCGGTTGGCTTGCAACGAGGTTTGTAAGCTTCGCGACCCGTATCATATGCAACGCCTCTTCTTCGTGGGTTGCATTTGAAGAACTCTCGAGTGATACAACATACTCGTACCGTGGCTTGTTCGAAATAGCGAGTTTATCATAAATGGAGAAAGTCATTTCGAAGGTTTTTTGGTAGAGGGTTTTGAGAACGATGAGGGTTTTCTGGGTGAATGGAAGGTTTTTAGTTGCAGAGTATTTTGAGAACGAAGGTTATGAAATGGGGCTTCGAATGAATTCTCAATGAATATATAGAATTGATTCGTGGGAAATCGTATCGATTGAATAATCAACAGTTGAGATTAAACACCGACTAATCTGGTATATGAAAGGACGATTTCACGAATAATACGCCGCCAATTTAACCTTATTGGTGATTAATTGAATAGTGCAATTAATTACTGTTCCTGTAGACCATTGACCTCCTTCGGGTATTTCAAAGGTCCCGCCCAAATATTCCCTTCAGGTGTTTTGATATTAATTGCCAATGATTACTGAGATTCAGTTAGGAAATAAATGAGTTGCATGAGTCATTACTTCTTCAGACTAATTTCCCTCTATCAGTCTTACTGAGTTTTGACCTTGATAAAATGTCAGTATAATACGAGTACTGAGCTGGTTCAGTATGATACTGAGTACTGAGCTAGATCAGTATAATACTGAGTACTGATCTTCAGTATATCTGAGTTTCCCAAGACTCAGATTTCAGTACTTCCAATTTTATCCTGAGTTTCTCAGTGGAATCCTGAGAAAACTTCATGCATCTGAAAACCTTCAATTTTTCAGATTTGCTCTATACACCTGGATCCAACATCCCTAATTCAACTGATAGTTCCTGAAATCTTGATTCAGCCAAAGGTTTAGTCAAGATATCAGCTCTCTGTTTATCAGTATGAATCTTCTCCATCATGATGTCTTTCTTCTCAACATGATCTCTGATGAAGATTCCTTCCTTAGTCTGATTCACCTAAAGTCCAAGAAGGAAATTCATCTCACCCAACAATGACATCTCAGACTCTCTTTTCATCAGGGCTAGGTTGTCTTCATTCAGCTCAGTGCCCTTGTCTTTCACCTGAAAAACAGATCAGTTTGAAGGTACCCATTTGGTGTAGGGTCCTACCAGGTTAGTTGTACCTTTTGGAATCCAAATCTGCCTAACAACTCTAATTACTTTAGAGTGGTTGATTTGTCTCCCATAAACATCTACATACACATTCACCACTCTAGGTGCCTTAACAGTATCCTGTGTATGAGTGCTAGCCTTAGCATGAACATGAGCCTTAGAGTGTTTCTTGGGTACAGGCCTTTTGTTCCAGTGCTTTGGCTTTTGTGTAGCTGGTCTATGTCTCTGCTGACTTGGGTTCAGGAAACCTTTACCCTTAGGCAAGTGGAGTTTGGGTTTCCTGTACTGAAATTGGGGTCTTTCAGTAATTTTAGGACTTGGTCTTTTCAGTTGAGAATGTCTCTGCTGAGTGTTTCTCTTCTGAAAATTCTTCTGCTGGTTCAGTGCAGATCTCTTCAGGTTGTTATTCTTAGCCTTTTCCTGAGGTCTGGTCTTTCTTCCTTGAACATTCAGTTTTTCTGAAACCATAGGTCCTTTACCCTTGTCTAAAACTTTGGGCAATTCTTCAGTCCGAAGATTGGGTGCCACTTGTTTAACAAAGACAGTCTTAGTGCTACTAGAAGCAGCATTCAGAAGCCCTTGTGAGGTTCCCCCTGGAATGTATCCCAATCCAGCTTTTATAGTGGCAGGTCTTTGATAACTCTGAATTTCATCCATCACTTTAGATGCAGAATTCAATAGAGCTAACTTTCTCTGCGCATTATCCTCGACATCGTTAGAGTTTCATGCTTCTCAAAGAGGTCATTGAACTCAGTTCTGATAAGCTGAATCTCTTCAGTGGATTTCTCTAATTTTCCATTTAGGGTCTCTATCAACTTCTCTTTTTCGAGAGTTGTACTTTTTAACATCTAGTTCATCAAGAATTCCCATCAATTGAGAAGTGATCTCATCATTCACTTTAGATTCTTTCCACTTTTGTTTCTCTTGAGTTTCATTTAGCGTTCTTGTAACACAAAGATAGTCCTTCATAAGACTCTCAAAGAAGAATCCATCAGTCAAAATTATTGTTTTACAAAGATAGTCTTTCCACTTTAGATTCTCGTGATCGGTTTTCGCTTTGAGTTTTCATTAGAAGATTCTTGTAACACAAAGATAGTCCTTCATAAGACTCTCAAAAGAATCCATCAGGTCAAAATTATTGTTTACAGTAGAACTTGATAACTCATGTGCTTGTGTAGGAGCAACAACAGGGATAGAATAATTTACCTCTCCTACAACCATGAGACAGATGTCATCACTGTCACTTTCTGAGAACATCTCATATGAGGAACTGGAACTTTCTTCAGATTTTTTTTCTTCCTTAGCAATCTCAGCAAGTGTATCCCATATTTCCTTTGTAGTTTCACAATGAGAGATCATCCCCATAACACCATCATCAATAGTGCTATATAAAGTATCTTTGGCAATATAGTCAAGATTGACTAACTTCCTCTCATCAGGAGTAAGTTGATCATCTGACTTTGGAAATTCAGTCCTGGGATTATTTCTCTCGGCCAAGAACTCGATTCACAACAGTGAATTTGAATGGTCCTTCAGAAACCACTCTCCACATTCTTTCATGCTTCGAATACAGATGAGTCTGCATTCTTAATCTCCATAAATCATAGCTCTCTACTGAGAACATAGGAAGTTTCTTAGAAGGCATAATGTCTGAGCCTTGTAAGATTTCAGCAAATAGATATGTTTAGTAGACCACAAGAATCTTAAGCAAATTAGACTCTGGCTACCAAATCAAATGGTCAAGTGAACCACTGCTTTGATACTACTTGTTGGTATCAGATCAGAGACGGGTTTTAAAAATGGATCAGTTCAGGTGATAACTCGGTGATCTTTTGAACTCCCGCTCTGATACCACTTGTTGGTCCCAGTGTAAATGAGTCTTACACGTGTATGGGGGGGAATACACGTGTTCAGTGATTTTTAAAACTTTTTCTTCACTGAGGTCAGATGGGTCAGGTTGTTCTGATGATTTGGCCCTGAGAAGCACAGATCTCCCTGAGTCAAAGTCTCACCGAGACAAAGTGATCCCGAAGCCGCTTTCGAAGCCTCGATAATACCAACCGAGCTCGAGTTTGAGAGATCGAGTCGCTTTGATCGATAACTAACTTCATTGAACCCTCAAGAGAGTGTGTTGTTGATTTGGTAACTATCTGTTCTAACTACTCAGATGTGCGAAATGGTTGGCCCTAAGTTTATACTCGTTTTTAGCTTTGCTGAAAACCTTCCTTTTAATGAAACAGTGATTAAGGCTTTGATTCAGTTAGATGCAAGTTCAGTGGATTGATTCCAACTGAATATCAGTGAAAATATGCTTTCAGTTAAAGATATGCAACAGATAAAAATGCAATACAGAAAGCAAAACAACACAACAAGTTATAGTGGTTCAGAGACTCAAGCTCCTACGTCCACTCTCTCTGACTTTCAGATAAATTCCTTAACGACTTCCTAAGGTTTTCTGACTACCTCAATGTAGTTTACTAACCTTTCTACTTTGAGCTTTTCGATCGCCTCTCAGAGTTTACTTACTCAAAAAACACACAAGCTTTCTGACTATCCAAGATAGTTTACTCACTTCTTCTCTAGAGTTTTCTGACTACCTCAATGTAGTTTACTAACTCTTTACAACTCCAACTCACCAACAATCACACTCAAACTACCTTACAAAGGGTTTGAGGTTTCTTGGTTGGTTTCCAACTAGGATGAGATATCCTTTACAATTAAGTACAATGCAAATGCTAGGATATCTCTACTAAGCTTTGGATATATCTTATCAAAACTTGGCTTAGTGAATGAGCTCTCTTCAATGTAAAGCACTTGGGAAATTCTTGGGTTTTCGAGTGCTTCAACTTGCAATAATAAGTTTGAGCTCTTGAGTTGCTTACAAATTTCCTGTAACCTTCAATGTAGATGGTCACTAGTATTTATAGGCAATCACCAAGGTCACTCTTGAAAAACTATCTGTTGGAAGAGATAGCTTCATGAGTTTCCTCTTATGGTGTGTGATGAACGACTATTTTTAGGGTTTGAAACTCCCTTGCATGTTTTAGGCAATATGCTTTTCATAAACCACTCACCACTTTTTTGCGATGCGGAACATATAGTACTACCGACATGCTTCAAATGACTGTCATTTCAAAGGTCGAAGAAAGTACAAGTGTTGTCTTCTTCTGATTGGCTCTTGTCTTCAGTGAATGTAGACAAACATAACGGCTCTTTTTGGTCAATATCTTTGAGTGATATAACCTTAACAACACTTAGTTTTAGTTCCTTTTGTCTGCATGAAAATGTCTTGGGCAATATCTATTTTTCTGAGTAATCGCATTTTTCTCAGTTTTGTATACTTCAGATAGATATTATTCAGTGCCTCTGAACATTCAGGTTATATTGAGCATTCATAGAGATCATCGAGTCTTGAAGAATCATTGTGGTCTTGATGATCTTCTTTGTCTTGATATCTTGATCTTGATCTTCCGAGTCTCCGAGTCTTGATGTCTTACGAGTCTTCAATGTCTTCGAGTCTTGAGTCTTGTCTTTCGAGTCTTGAGAGATATCTTGGACCGATATATCGAGTCTTCATAATCGAAGTCTTGATTTCTCGATTTCATCTTGAGTCTTGATTTCTCGATTTCATCTTGAGTCTTGATTTCTCGATCTCATATTGAGTCTTGATTTCTTGATTTCATATGAAACTTCGTGAAACTTTTAAACTTTCTTGAGTTCTTCAGAATCTTCAGAATCTAACCTGATCTATGTCTGCTGACTATACATGGTGCAGATAACATCCTGAACACTCTAAAACTGAATCCTGACTCATCTATCAAGATTATCCTGAACATGTCATACTCAGGGGTTTTGGGATCTAATCAAAATCTTCTTTATTAAATTCATCTCCCAACAAAGTCAATGCCTCTTCCAATCGTTATAATCGTGAAATTGGATAAATATAGGAGTTACATGGGATTTAAATCAAAATGGTCTCGCAATTTTGCACCTTTATTGAAAAGGTCTCGTATATATCATATGTTTCAATTTAGTCCCATATGTTTTCAATTTTTGCCGATTTAGTCCCAAATCGCTAGAGACCGGTCAAACTACCCCAAAACGATGTTGTTTTCGGGCCGTGTGACACGCGCCCCTAATTTTGATCAGGAAACACTGTATCACGAGCAGGTTTAGTCCCAAATTGGGGGTGCGTGTATCACACGCGCAAAAAATGACATCATTTTGGGGTAGTTTGATCGGTCTCCGGCGATTTGGGACTAAATCGGCACAAATTGAAAACATACGGGACTAAATTGAAACATGTGATATATACGGGACCTTTTCAATAAAAGTGCAAAGTTACGGGATCTTTTTTATTTAAATCCCGGAGTTACATTGTTAAAAGTATTAATCACTATAATTGAAGGTATGACTTATTACTATAGAAAGGGTATACTCGTAATATCGAAGGGTGACTTATATTGCAAAATGCGCATTAATAGTGATAAATGAAATATACGATTTATATTATAAAATATACGAATTGGATCATATTGTTGGGATTGTTGGAGCCTGATCGAAACCGGGGAAGCAGAGTACGGGAGGCGCTCGACCAAGCATGTGGTCGAGCACATCTGCTCGATCGAGCACCTCGTATTCCAGACCGCACAAGGAACTCGAGCAAGAGTTGGAAATGAAAGCGTAACCGCTTCAATTAAAGCCCTGTGTCGAAGCGGTTCACCACCAGGCGCTTGTAATTAGTGCTTCAGCCCAAGTCTTATGTTTAAATACTTTTGACTCATTGTATTTGCCTCTTGTACTGAAAACACACGAAAATAGTAGATCTCCTAGCTTGGTAGTGCCCCCAAACGTAGTCATTCCTGACGAACTGGGTGACCAAATTGTTTGTTCCTTAATTCTTGGTTCCATTATTTTCTCTATAATTGCTGCTTAAATCCTAACAACTGGTATCAGAGCATCGGGTTAAAGGGATCTGTGGAGAGCAATTATGATGGCTGAAGGGAAATCGCCTGTTGAGAAGTTTGATGAAATGGATTTTGGATTCTGGAAATTGCAGATCGAGGATTACATGTATGGTAAAGATCTGTATCAACCGTTGGGTTCACAGCCTGAAGATATGAAGGACGACGAGTGGAAGTTGCTGGATAGGAAGGCAATGAGTGTGGTTCGTCTGTCATTATCCAGGAACGTCGCCCTACATACGGTGAAAACAAAAACCACAAAGGAGATGCTGGAGATTTTGACTGAGATGTATGAAAAACCGTCTGCAGCGAACAAGGTTCATCTGATGCGGAGGTTATTCAACCTGAGGATGGCGGAGGATACTGTGGTAGCCAATCATCTAAACGAATTCAATATGATTATAGCCCAATTGAGCTCGGTTGAAATTGATTTTGATGATGAAGTCCAAGCCATAATTTTGTTGTCTTCTTTACCAGAAAGTTGGAGTGGAACGGTAACGGCTGTTAGTGCTTCAGCGGGTAAAGTAAAACTAAAATTTGATGAGGTTAGAGATTTGATCATGAGCGAAGAAATTCGCAGGAAAGAGTTGGGTGTGGCCACAGGATCAGCCTTGAGTGCGGGAAACAGAGGCAGATCTGGATCCAAGGGGAAGCCAAATCGGGGTAGATCGAAGTCAAGGGGCAAAGATAAGCCCAAGAAGGATAAGAGTAAAGTTGAGTGTTACAAATGTCATGAACTTGGTCATTACAAAAGGGAATGCAAGGCACAAGGGAATGAACCAAAGAAGAATGACAACTCAGTCAACGTTGACACAGATGAGGACTCAGATGCATTGATTCTGAGTGTAAGCAGTCCATTGGAGTCGTGGGTGTTAGACTCTGGAGCATCGTTTCATTCGTGCAGCAGTGCTGACGTAATGGAGAAGTACACTTCCGAGAACTTTGGGAAGGTTTATCTAGCTGATGATGAGCCTCTGGAAATCAAAGGAAAGAGGAATGTTCGGATTAAGACACCAAATGGGATTATGTTACAGTTGAAAGATGTGAGACATATTCCTGGATTGAGGAGGAATTTGATTTCAGTGGGCAGCTTGATGATGAGGGCTACAAGGTGACTTTTGGGTGTAACTCGTGGAAAATATCCAAAGGTGTCATGGTAGTGGCTCGAGGAAAGAAAGAGGGAACGTTGTATATGACAGGCAACACCCGGGACAGCATTGCTCTTGCAAGTGAAAAAGGGAATGTGAATTTGTGGCATTGTCGCCTTGGCCACATGAGTGAAAAGGGGATGAAAGTTATGTGCTCGAAGGGTAAACTGCCAGACCTCAAGACAGTTGACATTGGTTTGTGTGAGGATTGTGTATTCGAAAAACATAAAACGGTGAGTTTTTCGAAGGGAGGCAGAGCTTTGAAGAAGTAGAAGCTGGAGTTAGTTCACAGTGATTTGTGGGGTCCAGCACCAGTGACATCCCTTGGTGGAGCATCATATTACATGACTTTCATTGACGACTCTACGAGGAAGGTATGGGTTTATTTCTTGAAAAATAAGTCTGATGTCTTTAATGCTTTCAGGAAGTGGAAGGCTCTTGTAGAAACTGAGACGGGTCTCAAGGTGAAGTGTTTGAGATCTGATAATGGTGGAGAGTACGAGCTCCGAGAGTTCAAAGTATTCTGTGAGGCGAATGGAATGGAGAAAACCGTGAGAGGAACCCCACAGCAGAATGGTGTGGCAGAACGTATGAACAGGACCCTATGTGAACGTGCTAGAAGCATGAGATTGAAGTGTGGGCTGTCGAAAATGTTTTGGGCAGAGGCAGTTAACACAGCAGCTTACTTGATAAATAGAGGACCCTCAACTCCTTTGGAAAATGGCATACCGGAGGAGGCCTGGTCGGGAAAGGAGGTAAATCTGTTTTCTTCGAGTATTTGGGTGTGTTGCATATGTTCATGTTGATGCTATGAATAGAAGTAAATTAGATGCTAAATCTGTTAAGTGTACGTTTGTTGGATATGACGGTGATGAATTTGGCTATCGATTTTGGGATGAGGAAAACCGAAAGATAATTCGTAGTCGAGATGTCATATTCAATGAACATGTGATGTACAAAGACAGGTTGGGGATATCAAAAGAAGGTGATTCTGAGACTCAGGTTGTGGAGTTGGACATTTCGAACTCGGGTGGGAGCAAGGGGGTTCTAGATGATCATGTGATTGTCACCACCACCAACAATTCTGTTGCGGAGATCCACGAGAGAACGGAGATCTCCTAATAGGTATTCACCTTCTCTTCATTATTTATTGTTGACTGATGTTGGTGAACCTGAATGTTATGCAGAGGCTGGACGAAGTGAGAATTCTGCTGACATGTTGATTAAGGTTGTGACCTTAAAGTAGTTGAAGTTATGCATGACTTCAACTGGCCTTGGAAACTGAGGATAAGGCCCGACACTACTACCAGTGAGAGAAACCGTTGAAACGGAGGAGACAAGTTACAGTTGGAGTCAGTCTCCGGGTGGGAGATTGTTGGGATTGTTGGAGCCTGATCGAAACCGGGGAAGCAAAGTACGGGAGGCGCTCGACCAAGCATGTGGTCGAGCACATCTGCTCGATCGAGCACCTCATATTCCAGACCGCACAAGGCGCTCGAGCAAGAGTCATGGTCGAGCAGAACACTCGACCAAAGCCCCAGGTCGAGCGGTTCTGCAGCTCTGTGCGCGAATTAGGGCTTCGGCCCAAGTCTTATGTTTAAATACTTTTGACTCATTGTATTTGCCTCTTGTACTGAAAACACACGAAAATATAGATCTTCTGGCTTGGTAGTGCCCCCAGACGTAGTCATTCCTGATGAACTGGGTGACCAAATTGTTTGTTCCTTAATTCTTGGTTCCATTATTTTCTCTATAATTGTTGCTTAAATCCTAACACATATGCCTGCAGGTGGGCACAAACTTATATGTTCATCGCTTATGTGGCGCGCCACATATGTAAGATTTTCACAATCATTTAGTTAATTTCTTTAATTAATTAAATCTTCTCATTTATATATATATTTCATATTTTATCCAATTTCATTAATTATATTAAAAAAAATTACCCGACCCGAACCCAAACCCTAATTCGGGTGGTTCATGGTTCACCCAAACTTAATGGTTCATGGGTTTAGGGTTTATGGTTTAGGGTTTATGTTTATATAATTAATGAGAAGATTGAATTAATTAAAGAAATTAATTAAATGATAGAGAGACTCAGATATGCCATTCACCACATAAAACGGTAGAGTATATAAATTTGTCTTCACCAAGCAAGATACGATCAAATCCAACAAAATATATTACTTGTAATAACTAAAAGATAGGTCTATAAATATGGAACCAATTTCGAACAAGTTTTACGGGAGACACACCGCTCTTCAAAGCACTATAAATAGTAATTGTACTAAAAACTTTAAAAAAGGATAACGACAGTGGATATTCGAAATTGTCTTACATGATTAACACACTATTAACTTTTGTACGCGATAATTAATAATTTGATTAAATACTAAAAAAATTAAAAAGTAAAATGAGTTACAGATATTGTCTGGGGGTGTAATAAAAATGAAAAGTTTTTTTTTTTCGAAAATGGATGTATTGTTAGAACCCATATTTTTAAAAATTTGGCTACGCCTTTAATATATATTTATTTTATAAATTGAGTTGGCCCCAAAATTTACTGTTTGGCCCATTGTTAATTTCTATAATAATTATCTGCTGTGAACCGGGCCGGTAGTGGTACTGGCCCACCGACAAAATCAGTGTTTTTGTGCTGGACCCGACCTGGTACCTAACTGGTCTACTATTTTAGGCCCAACCAGGCTTAAAGAGCCCAACTTGTATAATTTATTGTAATTAGTAAATGTTTTCAGGGTTAATTCTATACTAATTCGCGACAATTAGGCTTAATCAATTTAATTAGGGATTGTACATAAAAGTTTAATCTTTGATGTTATTGTACTTCAATATATTAAAAATCAAACCTTTAATATAAAAATATGATCAAATTGATACTGATGCTAATACAAAATGTGTCTTCGGTTGCGATAACATTAAAAGTTGGCGAACTCAAAGAGTCGTGATTAATTGGCATTGAGTCTAAAAGTCGTGATTAATATAAATATAATCCTATTTCAGTGAAATAAATTAATTTTTGGATGCAATAAATTCTTAAAATCATGGTTTAATTTATTCTGAGATATAATTTTGATTATTAACGAACTATTTTAAACTTGACAACTCGTTATAATAAACACTTTTTGATGTAATATATATTGATGAACTATTTCACCCAGGTAACCACAATAACACTATTACACGTCCTGAGGTTTTATGGATGTTACTTCACAAATAAGTGAATTAATGGTAATGCTAATGTTAATCTGGTCCAACTTATTTTTTAATTTATTAATATATCAGAATTAATTTGTTAATTGAAAAAATCGATTCATATGTTAATAATTTCGACAACACACAATATGTATGAGACTTAAGAGTGTGCTCTTCACTATATCTCAGGTTCGAACCTCCTAAGGTGTAATTAATTTTTGAGATGTGTCAATCCATACAGAGATTAGGTCTAATTTGAAGTGAGACCTGCTAGTGGACAATGGATTCTGAAACCCCAAATTAGTTTGTCTTTGGACCGGATATCAAGTTATCAAAAAAAAATATATGGTACTCCCTCCGTACTAATTTATATTGATCATATTTCTTAAATAGACGTCCTTATTTAGATTGGTCATTTCCTTATTAGTAAATAAAATAATTTTATTTACAAAACAATATTCTTTACAAAGAACACTTATTTACACCACATGTCACTATACTACACACACTAAATCCACTTTACATTATTTAATACTAATAAACAATATTTTTTTAAAAGTTGAATTGACATTCATACCCCTCCACCAAATCCACTCTACACCATTTAAAACTAATAAATAACATTTTTCTTAAAACTTGTTTATACAGTAAATGATCAATCTAAATTAGAACGGAGGGAGTAATAATTTTGACAACACAATAGATATGGGAATTTACTATGTAGGATTCAAACGAGACTAAATCGGCAACATCAACACCCAATAGATATGGACCAATTTGTAATTTACTCTGTAGGAGAAAGTTATAAACTATACAGCTCATTTGGTAGCAGAATCCTTACTAGCACAAGTATACAGCACCAGAAAACGGTCGACTCTGTAGGCGTTCCTGTTTGAAATCACGATAGTGGCAATCTGTTACACGTTATTACATATTACTGTGGCGAATCGAAAGAATGAATATGAATGTACATGATACAAAAACAGGCTTCTGAATTCTATCTCCACCAATCTGATATTTTCAGCCTCCTATTCCGGTGTACAGCAAGCTTAACGGGAGGTACCTTGTTCTTCACCTGTCTCCAGATCATATTGACTGCGTCATCTTTCAAAGGAGGATACTGGAATTCAAAGTGGTGAGAAATGCTTTTTATTCGTAACCACATTTTAATCCATTTCTCTTTTGAAACGTTCCTGAGCTCGTTGATCAAGTAGCCAGGTTTAAGTGCCTCTTTAGTTGAGAAGAAAACAGAGAATTCTTTTGTAGTCTAATTCACTTTCATAGGGCAGCTCGATTTTGTCACTCACGATAACGGGAATACAGTGGCTCACGATAGCATCGAATAGACGACATGATGACGGTGTGTCGCCAGCAGGATGTAGACAGAACTTCGACAGTTGCATTTGTTCAGAAGACTAGTATAAGCATGTGAAAGATGAAGTGTGAGGTGGGAAATTAATTAAGCATGAAAAAAATGATTTCATTATATGAGATGCAAACCATATGGATAAAGAGATTCTAGAAAAGGGTGTCAATTGTAGATTCAAAGAAATTGTCTCAATTGAAGAAAAGTATTAGTTTATGGTCGAACAGTATCAGTACTCATTCAATATAGTGAGAAGTATTAGCTTATATGAATTAAAGTATTCATCTATGGCTGAACAGTATAAGTACTTTTTCAATATAATGAGAAGCAATAGTTCATATGAAGAGAAATATTACTATTGCTGAACAGTATTAGTATTTTTTTCAATATGAAGAGAGTGTCTCAATTGAGAGCAAAGAATGCAGCCTCAAATGTTGAAACAAGTAACCAGAAATTGAAGTTAAAGACAGAAAAGGCAGAGACCATGGATGAAATTTGGAAAATAAGACTTACAGTTTTGAAGCCTTCTTCTGATGCATGAGCCTCGTCGTAAATGACATCTTTTGTTCCATTTAACATCTTGTGTAGTTGAGCGCGAATTATCCCTTCCTGCCAGATTAGCATGTCAGGAGAAATGTTCAGCTTAACAAAATGTCTCATTCAATTGCTTACATCTTTTCTCACAGTCCTCCCACGGAAGAAAAGGAGTGTTTTACGAGCCTCATATGCATCCTCATGGTCTTCACTATAAGATTCTACCATGTGCGGATATGGGGCAACAACATCTTTTGCCAGTGTAGAGATGTCCATTATGCGGCCAAAATCAGCAACGATGAATATGGAAGTATTAATTTCATTACGATAATGTCTGAAAGCATTCGGATGATGCACAGGAATTACGTGGTCTCGCCCGCCAGATCTTTTCCAGTAATCTGATGCCCGTAACATATTTACCATTTCCAGCTAAAATTAGAAATAATTCATCAGCTAGATAGAATGAGAAGGATTGAGTTTTGTAGCTATAAAGGAATACAGTTACTCGTCTATTCTATCTCTCAGTGGAAGTCAAATAAAATAGGCAAAATGCTTCTATGCACCAGTTGCACCGTGCAACTCTAATGCATTTTTAAATGGTACTAGTTATTTTACTAAAAGGTATTAGTTGGTCAGTATTAGTTGTTTTCACTGAACAGTATTAGTTGTGTACCAATTGCACAGTGCAACTGGAGCACCAAAGGGATAATAAAATATAGATGGGGGAGGAGCTGAGGCAACAAGATGTGAGGAACGACTTTTATACTCCCTCCGTCCCAATTATATAGGTTGATTGAGTTTTGCACATAGATTAAGAAATTTTATGGAAAGGTAAATTAGACTAGTAAAATAGTTTCCAACATAATTAATGAATAGGGTTATATTAGTAAATTAATTAGAAAAAGTTACTCTATAAGGAAATAAGCCTATATAATTGGGACACCCATAAAAGGAAAGTAGGCCTATATTATTGGGACGGAGGGAGTAGTATGCACTCTCCCCATATCCTGGAGCTACCTACTCACACATTCAAAAACAGAGCCCAGTTCAAGCTTTATTATATCATTGCAGAAATGAAGATACAATAGCAAAATAGATTGTATCATTATGATGTCATGCCACAGAAGACAAGCTAGGGTGTTATTCAGGTTGCACGACACAAATCTATGGTAAAGGCTCCATAAGCAAGAGCATTAAACATCTAAGACAAGACCAGTCCACAACTGGTTTCTTGCTTAGCTAACTGTGATACGCCTACGCATGCATTTGGAGAATAAAAATATATTCTCATTAATACTCTCATCATTTAATTGTATTATGAAAAAGTTCCAACTATTAAGAAAACAGCAATTAAAATAATAGGATTATTAACTAATACATCTTTATATTGAGTATTAATTAAGAATTCCAGTAAGTAAGAACTTTAATATGAATTAGAGTACTCGCGAGATGCCCAAAGTCATGCTTAATGAAGACAAAGAGAAATGATCCCCCTTCCCAGACGAAGATATTACTCTAGCATATATTCAGTTTTCTGCATCAATACTACTTAGAATTTGTACAATTTACATGTTATGTCTAGATTTGAGAATTGAGAATATTGTTGCAGAGGGTTCACAAATTAGCAAACCAAATGATAGGTGAAAACAAAAGGATCACACACATATATCAATCTACGAGAACCTCTAGTAAGGTATTAGCTAGGCTCCTACAGATATTTGTTGCTACAACTTTGACCGCACAAATTACAGCGCCAAATTCCCCTTCACTAATTAAAATCCATAACTGAAAGTTCAGTTCAAATTTCAAAAACCAAAGTAACCAAAGTAATTCACCTAGTGCAACATCATAAAAATGTAACTTTCTCGAAGAAAGCCAACTATGAATCATGCAATCAAATATGTGTCGAACCTTGAAATAAAATGACAAAAAAACTTCCGCAAATCAGTAAAGAACAAAGGTGAACAACCAAGTTCACAAAAGAAAAAAAAAAGTCATTTAAAGACATCTCCATTGGATTAAAAAAAAAAAGTAAAAGATAAAAACAAACCCTCTAAGAATGCAACATCCCGTTCCTTCAAATCCCGTTACCTAATCCTCAGATGAGGGTCAGAAACGCTATTAGCATCTTATTAACCAATGAGCGGCCCAATATTTTAGCTTGCTTACTAGATATTGAAGGTAACATCCTCTATGGGCATTATTCTGAAAAGCAAAACAATGCATTTTGCGATCATTGAACAATGATTAGTCCACTCAGCAGTCAGTATTCTTTTAACACTTCGGTAAGACCATTTAGTATTACCAGCAAACTGACTATTTGAAATTTTTGAAATTCTGAAGAATAATCGCCCTCTGTTTCCATAATGCTCCAGATTGAGATAACACCAATAAGTTAATTTTCTGACTACTCAAGTAAACTAAAGGGTGACAAAATCCTCACAAATGGAATAATTAATGTCTCTTCTCCTATCTTAATATGGTTAATCGAAGAATTAACAACTACTTTAACGTTAATCTCAATTGAAGCCTATTAACAGTACATAGGGGAATCAAGTCTATAGATGCTATAGCTAATTAAGATTAACAACTAATAAACAAAATGTGTATGTTTCCATGTATCCAGAATAGTAGTTCACAGTTTCTAAACAACTCAATCAGCAGCAAAACCACGGCATAACAAATATTTAACAGAAATTTCAAAAAACAATTCACCTGTAACTTCTCATCAACAGTATCAGTCTCCGCCATATTCCGAACATGAACATTGAAACTAAGCGACGAAAAAAACGGCACAAAGAACACATCAGCCGAATCCGGATCCGTAACCCGAACCGCCTCCTGCGAATCATCATTCCCCCGGTACAAAAGCGACGCCATCATCCAGTACTCCACGCTGTGCTGCTTCCGGAGGCCATCTCTCCATCTCCACGCCGGCATATTCGCCGGCGTCACCGGAGTGTTTTCGGGAAATTTAGAATCCATCAATCCGACATTGAAGCGCGGCGGCAAATCGTACATGTAGACGCGGAGGGGCGGCGACCCGGTGGTGCAGGGCGGCAGATCGCTGAGCTGGGGGATGAAGTAGAAAAATTGGGATTTGTAATCGAGGGTTCCGGCGAGGAGCAAGGAGGCGAAGAGTAAGGGAATGCATAGTGAGAGGCAAACGAGAGTTGTCTTTATCGATTTTTGCATTGGGGAGTGAGAATTGGAGAGACAAGAGTGGATCGGAGGGAAGGAACCAGGGCTGCTGAATGCTAATGCTGATGCTGCTGATCTTTATTTTGGGAGGTTTTTGGATTTTGGATTTATATATATAGCTTTAGAATATGAATACAAATTGGAAGGTAATCATGTAAGAAAAATGGTATAATTGCGAGAAACACTTGCATGAGACGTCTCACAGTTTGGAAATTAACGCTTTAACATTTTAGAAAGCTTGAGTGTAATTTGTATTAGATTGTATCCCGTCTCATTCATGAGTGAGACGGTCTCATATAAATTTTTATCAAAAATAATTTATTTCATAATTTATAATTTAATACTTCCACTATTTCATAATGTTGTTCCTTTTTTATATTTTGTATAGAATTATGGTATACTCCCTCCATCCGTCCCATAAAAATTTACATATTTAATTTATTTTCAAAAAGAATTTGCACACATCAAAAAATAAAAAATCCTTCATAAATTACATTTTCACAATATTCACAATTTTATCAAATGTTTACTTTTGTATCTACTAGATTTTTACCATGTGCATTGCACATTATACACATGTAGTTAGTAAGAAATGGTAGTAAAATAATTGGAAAAATTACTCTAAGGTACAAAATTTATGGAAAAAATATTAAAAGGCACATAATGAAAAAAAAAAATTTGCACTTTTAGTTCAAACTAAATACTTTAAAGTCAAACGTAATTTTTTACACATCAGTTATCAGTAAAGAATTTTCCCATAAATTTTTTTCAGAGTGAGTGACCCCAAAATAATTTATATCAAACCTCATTTTAAATAAATGCATTTCAAGTTTACATGTTTGTTCTTTTTACATCCCTATTTTTTTTGAGCTTTTTCATGATATATTTTTTCTTTTGTAGTCCATTTTCATCATATTAAACATCTTGGATTTATGGTATATAATAATAGGAGTTATTTTCATGAAGGCATGTCAATCCAAAAGCACGTGAAATTGAACCCAACTTGCAAAGAAGATCAAAGGAAAGCATGCTTGTTTTGGTATCCAAGAAACGTAGATCAATCTTCTGTTCATGTAGATGTCATCTTTATTCCAATAATTTTAGAGCTACATACATTAAATTCACAGGGAGAGAAGTTGAGAATGATAACGAAAGAACCGCAATCTCTGCTTCCTTGAAAGTTAGGAATGCATTTTGAGATTGTTAATATCTCCCTAAAGACAATGTGAGGAAATAATATATATTAAAAAATCACGTATCGAAATATATATACAATCTAAAAATCTATGGTCAAAACATTTTCATTTCAACATAGTGTGTTTTGAAATGCTAAAACAACTTCTAAAAACACTTATTTTCAAAGTTATCTCTCACAACTTTTGAAAATAATTGAAAAAAAGTGTTTTTTTTAAAAGTTGTTTAAAATTTTTCAAAACACTCATATTCAATGACAATGGAGAATGAAAAGAAGTAACGACTCAAATGCAACTTTTATCTGTTAGCAATGCATCTGTTCTCTGCATCATTCTCCAAGAAAATGAATTCTGAAAAATATCATCCAAGTAAATGCTCCAAAAATTAATACCAGAGTAAAACGACATAAACAAAGAACATAGAAAATATTATCTTAAATGCAATACGATGTGTACTTAAATTAGTGTTATGCATTCAAATTTCTCCAATCCAGTACGAAACATTGGTGGGTTCCCCACATTGCTCCCCCATTCTCCAATAACTGCAACCCAAAATTCCTAATTGATTAGAGAAAAAGATAATTCAAACAGAGACCAGGTCTGAGAATCTTGAATTGTTGTGACAACCTTCAATCAACAAAATGCCTTTAATTAAATCTATCACCCCAAAAAATACTAAAAGAACCCTCCAAAAATTCTCTGGAAACATACTTAACAAATATATAAATGTAATTACAAATGCGAACACATAAATACTTAACTAATTCATGCTTCTAACTAATTCATGCTTATGGGACAAATTGGAATTTAGACTAAACCTTGATTTCATTTATAAAAAAAAATGTAAAATGTAAGAAACTTTTTAATAACTTGGCAAAAGAAAATCAAAGTTTCATTTTCTTATTAGTTCCATATTTTCACGAATTAAGTTACAAACTTTAAACAACTTTAACTTCACTTATGAAAAACATCTGAAAAATATTCTACCTACGAAGCAAAGCAAAATCAAGTCAGCTAATAAATGGAATTAAAGGGCATGGGATGAATACGTGCCTACTTTTTGCATTTTCAGAAGAATTTTTTTCCCAGTTCTCATAAGTTCGTCATCATCAGGACCTTTCTCATTAGAAGTCATGAACAAAATATCAGTTTCTTCGCCAAATTAAAAAAAAAAAGAAAAAAGAATAAGCTGAAATTAAATAAAATTTAGTAGAACTTTTTCTAATACAAAAATAAATCAAATTCAGTATAAAATTTTAACCACTTGACGTTTATATGTTGGATGCATTTTATTCATAATGCATTTTCTTCTCAAAGCTACCAAGTAGATGTTTAGATCTATAAAAAATCATCTGACAAAGGATCTCTGGGACTAACAGATAGAAAATACCTGAGACGGAAGATTTAGAAGAGACTCGACCTAATTAACATGTACCCTTAGAAACAAAAAAACATGAGAAGATCTCCAGCCTTTATTGTTATTATAGGGATGCCTAGTCTTCCTCATTGAAACTGGCATGCATCCTTCTACCTGGCATCAGAAAAACAGTCTAATGAATAATCAAACACAATCAAGAAGAGTGTACATTGTTATCTCTCTCCTTGCATATATGCAACTTCGACATAATAATAACCTCCTGAGAGCCTTACCTCATTACATTTAGAATGAGATTCAACTTGGAGGTGAAGAGGATATCTATGTCGGTAGGTACTTCACAACATAGCTTCTTCTGCAGAACAAAATCTTCAATAACAACAAGTAGCTCAAAAAAAAATTGCATGAATCCATAAATATGCTTATGAAAACTGGGTCAGAAAATATTGCATGAGAAAATAAAAGTTTCATAAAAAAATACATGAAAAGAAAATTGTAATCGAGTACACAATATGAGATTTAAAACCATATTATGATATTTACCTAAGTTGATGGGCAAAATCAATGAAGCATGAATATGGACTGAATTATCAGTCAAGGCATTTTTTGGACTATCAACCACAGAAAATTCACACAATATTAATTAAAGAGAAAAATACATGTGTCTTATCCTTGCAAGCACAATCCATAGATAAAATGATTATGATTAGATTCTTCACTGAGCCATTCTAAGCATAGGATTACATAAAATTTCATGCTCAATTGTTTCATTTGCAAAGCACAAGTTTGAAAAAAAAAATCTAATAATATTCACAAATGCATTTGTAACTCATAATGAACATGGCAACAGAAATTGGGTGGTGGGATGGGATGAGGTGAAAAGAGAGATAGGATATTCAAATGGAGGTTGCCCCTCTACTCTTGCCAATGATTTCATTCTTCTTCAGAAATATTAGTTTACCTCTTATAAGAATTTATACTTGGTTTCCACAGATTTATTAGTTTACCTCTTCCAAAGAATTTATATATATATTTGTTTCCCACTTAAAATTCATCACACTCGATGCATTCATTTTCCAGAAGGGGCTCTTACAGATTTCCAGAAAGAAATCCACAGCCTGCAGCCAATGTTGATTTAACATATTCCTTCAGTACCTTTTCAGTCATGGGGAGAAGAACACGTGGGCAAAAATAAATGAGTTCTATAGTTTAGCCACTTAAAGGAAAATGAATAGGAAATGAACTAAAACCTGTTGTCCTTAGTAAGACAATCTTTCCTCCAAAAATTCTCACAGTTCTGCAACCAATGCTGCACATTTTTAAAGATAATCAGTTGAGGAAAAGTCAAAACATTCTTAAAGAGATTAAAATATTATTTTAGAAGAAATTATCTAGCAAAGGCTAAACCCCTCTTCAGAAAGTATATACAAATTTAGCCAAAAACAACAACATACACATAATATATGCAACAATTTTTCAACGATACAACATTTCTCTCGAACATCAGAGGAGAAACTCTACAAAAAACACACCATCATCGGATACAAATTTAACTAGACTAATTTGAAAACATATTAAGATTTTGATTGTATCTACTTCTGAGAACAAACATCAAGATTAACAGGGGACTGAAAACTTTAAACCTTTGTCAATAGGATTCCTCCAAAAACAACAAGAGAATGTAAACAATTGAAATAGCAGACCATATCATCCGTAAAACAACTATTTAAAAAAAAATCACAAATAAAATAATAGAAAGTAATTAATAGGGGACTAAAAACTTTAAACCTTTATTCAACAGGTTTTTTCAAAAACAATAAGAGAAAGTAAACAATTGAAATCACATAAAATTCACAAATAAAATAATACAAAGTAAACATAAAAAGTTAGAACAATTACTCAGAGGAATGACCTGACTTATTGGCTCATTCTTTCTTAATTTATAGCCCCTACTGCGTGTTAGTCTCCCTCAGTCATGACCTACAGCAAACAACATAATATGAAATTGATTATTCATCTATAAATACACAAAATTTGTGCAATGTCCATAAAAAATCGCCTCAAGTTTCATAAATGAATGAGTGTCTACCTTAACAGAGATATATCCGCTAGACTAAATAAAGAAAAATCTGTAAAAGTGAAAATTTTAGGGTCGTACAGAGCTATAGCATAAAGTTCCATCAAAAACACCACCTTGGCAACTTCACTCGTGGCTCCACAAATATATTTAAGTTATTGTGCTCTTTCAGCGATCTGCTTGGAAATAATGAGAGTTTCCCAATATTAAAGTTGGATGACGACAAAATTGCAAGATGAATAGACACAAAACTTACAAATGAATTTGAAATACACATCCAATAATCGATTCACAGAATGAAAAAAAGGATAATTTGTCTATCCCATACACAGTTTTTACAATCGATTTACAGAGGGATAATCGGCGGCAAAGTAAACCTAAATCTATAATAAACAAAAAAAATTAGAAATAAAATCACCATTCAAAGAGGATACCGATAATGGTTACAGAGGATGGGAACTGAAAAATAAAATCAGTAATACACCATGAATTGGACATATAGAGGATGTTGTATCTATGATATACACACCTTTTTAAATCTGGTATCGGTCAGAGGCATTCACAGATCTGCAGCAGTCTCCGCGCCCGTGCACCTCCCTTCGTCGTTTTCCGACCCCTCCCCTCCCTCGAGCCAACGTTGTCCGTTCCTATTATAGATGAATAGTTATATTCCCTCGAGCGAACGTCAAGCGAGCGTTCTCGCCGTCTCAACGTCTCACCGATGTGCCGCTCCCTCGTCATCTCCTCTGATTGTTTTGAGATTTAGCGGCTGTCTATTGAGTTTGCTCTAAGGTTTCTCATCAAATAATCAACAGTCCGATTTTTTAGACTTTAGAGATTTAGTGGGTGTTAATGTTAGATTTGTGCAGATGACAACAAACAATTAATCGTTATTTTTAGGCAGAAACAAATAATTAATCGTTATTTTTGGACAGAAACAAATCTATCATGTGTCACCAATCTGTAATACATAATTTATTATAGGGAAAATGTCTCTAAGGTACAAAAAAATTGGCTAGTGACTCTAAGGTGCAAAATAAGATATTTTTACCGTACATACAATTATTATTACATTGTGTATTCTCACTACGTGAACACATTTTAATTCTAAAGGTGTGCCCACCTTCACACACTCATCACTCTCTCACACCCACCCACCACTCACTTTTATCTGCCCTAATAACCCAAAACAGACGCAAGTGACTCAGTTCTCTCTCTCGTCATTTCTCTCTCTTAATTTCAAAACCCTAAACACCACGCGATGGGACTTCTTCCTGCCTCCTTCCCACGCCACCGCGTTTGTAGTGAAGAGGGTGGGGCCGCGGTTTGAAGAGGGGTGGGGCCGTCGTTTCCACCACGCCGATGGGTGCCTCACTCTTAGGTACAAAGTGTACATTCAAATTACTCTTAGGTACAATCAAATCCCTATGTTACTCTTAGATACAAAATCCATAATAAAATGATCCTTGTGCCCTTACTTTTATCAGCCATCACCTTTTTCTTGCATTGTTCATGATTGACATCCATCAATTTTTGTGCACTGTACATTTTTGCACGAACACAATTTTTTTTGCACAATTTCAAAATTTACTCTATTTTAATAAATTTCAAATTTCATTAGCAAAATTCAAATTTTACTCCATTCTAAAATACATTTCTTTCATTATTAAATTTGAAAATTGCAAAAAATATAAATTGTTTATTTTTGAATTTGTAACCTGTTTATCAAATCTGAAATTTGCAAAATTTAGTTGCATACATTTTTTATAGGGATTAAATTTTTTATAGTCCTGTAATTTTATATTGTTTTGAAATTGGTCCCGATTATTTTGACTTTTTTATTTTGGTCCTGTAAGTTTCTAAAATTTTGAAATTGATCCATTTCACCTGCTGCAGCAGATTACCAGCAGGTAAACACCACATATGTAATTATTTTATTTTTCTCTTTAATTTCGAAGCGTCACTTGAACTTTTTTAATCCTAGTAATTTAGGTCGGGTTTAAAATAATTTGTATATCAAAAGACAAAGCGACTAAGGTCAATTTACTGGGTCTAAACTGATCAAAAAAAAATTAAATCAATAAACGCAGAAAATCACTTTCCCTTCCTAAAAAAATACGAAAAAATATATCGATACAAATTATTTGGATTAAAAAAATTTAGGTGGCATTTCGAAATTAAAGAAAAAATCAAAATAATTAAATAGGTGACAGTTACTTGTTTGGTGACCTGCTATAACAGGTTAAATGACCAATTTCAAAAATTTTGATAAATTACAGGACCAAAATCAAAAAGTTAAAACAATCGGGACCATTTTCAAAACGAAGTAAAGTTACAGGACTACAAAAAATTTAAACCCCTTTTTTATTCATCTTTCTTGTTTAATTTTGCACGAGCACAATTTTATTTTGCACAAAGTGCAAAATAATCCAACTAGAATGCAAAAAATATTTGCTCAACCGCAAAAAATTGGTTTAATCAGAAAATAAGGACTATACATATATATGGCTGCTACAACCCATAAAATAATGCATCAAACTCATTTATCTACCTGTTTTATAAAATAGAGAAGGAAAAGAAAAATGTTTGGAAAAAAATGGAACTCAGTGGTGATAGCAGTGGTATTGGGTTTACTGCTTCAAAGCAATTCAATTCATGCAACAACCTACACAGTTGGAGACTCTACTGACTGGGACTTCAACGTAGCAGGACTCTTTTATAGAATGGGAAAATAAAAAAAGAATTTTTGCACAATACACTTTATACACAAAAAGAAACTAAGTCTGTGCAAAAAAAATATATCCCCCAAACCGCTGCGACTCGTCCGCCACTAAAGCTCTGCTCGAGCTCCGAAAATCTTCGAACTCATCGCTTCCATTTTCACCCTCCCAACACCTCTCCAGCCTGGCCAATTCAGTACATGACCTCCATAACCGCAAGACTAATAAACACACACAACCGCCACAAAAATCGCGACCTCATGCAGGATCTATACAGATCCACAGACCCGGCCACAAGAATTTAAGCCACTACCACTAAACACCATACTGAAACCCCCCACCACTACTATCACCTAAATCGCCGAAACCACCGCTACCAAACACCGCCAAAAAATGGGGCTTTTTCCCACTCCATCATTTTCGGCGGCTAAACCACACTACCATCGCATAGCGCAGGAATGAATAGATCCGGATTACTATCATTATCGGCTCACATCAGAGATCCGACGATCGGGCTACATAGCGCCTACGGTGAATGATTCGATTACACATCGTATTTAAGGGCATGAAGAGTCTGACGATCAGCAAGCATACAGTTTGAAGTGTGAATATCCGATTACTATCATGACTACTAAGGCGTATCAGATTCGATGCATCACCTCAGGGCAGATCCGACGATCACGCCTACGGCCTGCGGTGAATGAACAGATCCGACTACCACCGCCATCGGCCTCGCGGCGAACAGATCCGACGACCACCATAGCAAACAAATCTGATGACCACCTCTGTTTATGGTACCATGGCGTGGAGGATTGATTTTTAGAGAAAGATGGGGTACATTTTAGGGAGAGAATGAGAGAGGAGACCGATTGAATTTTTATAAATTAAAATTGTGAATTGGTATTGATATGAAGGCCATCTAATTTTGATAAAATTGTGGGAGAGGGCAAAAAAAGGTATTTTAAGTGGATTTTTGTACCTACATGTAATTAGAATTTTGGCTTGTACCTAAGAGTAATTAAGTTGAGTATTTTGTACCTGGGTAATTTTCCCTATTTTATTTTGCAGATTTCTGTATTTTGCATATTTGTGTTGAGTTTTTTAATTTTTATTTTAATTTTTAATTTGTAATTTAGGGTTTCTTTAGGATTTTTTTTATAGGGTTTCTGTTTAATTTGGTTATTTTTGTGTATTATGTATTTTTAAATTTTGTGTATTAAATTGGTTGTATCTTGGTCAAAAAAATTAATGAACTCTTGGGCCAAAAACTTAATGCACTATTGTGCCAAAAAATTAATGTACTTTCGGGCAAAAAAAAACTAATATACTTATGGGCCAAAAATATTAATACGCTTGCACTTCTGGACCAAAAAAAATTAATGCACTACTGGGCTAAAAATATTAATGCACTTGCACTTTTGGGCCAAAAAAAATTAATGCACTCCTAGCCAAAATATTTAATACATTTGTGGGCCGAAAAATTTATTAATGCACTTTTGGGCCAAAAAAAATTAATACATTTCTAGGTTTGGCTCAAAATACATTTTTTTTTAACAAAAAATGCACTCCAAATTGACCTAGCAATGTAGAAATATAAAAAAAAATTATTTTCTAAAATTTGCATAATTTATAATTCAATTAATTCAAAATTTGTAATTTTAATATAAATAATTCAAAATCTGGGTGGTGTGGTTCATTTTTAATTAATCTATTATCTATTACTATATTAAAAGTAGCTTGGTGTGGGAAATATTTTTTTTACTCATTTACCCCTTCCATATTTTATGTCATCCACTATAGTCCTTCTCTTATATTTTTATTTTGTATTGTTCACTTTCAATTAATTTTGTATTCTCCACTTGAGAAGAAAAGCGGAGCAGATTAGATGAACGATCGCCTGGCCGCCGTCGCCGCCGCCGCTCCTCTCCGTTCTGCCGCAAGTAGGCGGTCTGGACGATCGCCTTCTCCCATATTTTTATTTTGTATTCTTCACTTTTAAGAAATCTTGATCAGATGAACGGTCGCCCTGCCGCCGCCTCCGCCGCTCCTCTCCGTTCTGCCGCAAGTTGGCGATTTGGATGACCGTGAAACTAATTCCGGGTAAGAATCAGAGACTGGTTTCCAAGGGTTTAAACTATTAGATGTGTAATCTGAAATAATATTGAGTGCTGGGATTTTTGGTATATATGAGGGGGTTGAGTTTCACGTTGAGTGTGAATAAATGGATAGAAAAGAGTCAAAGAGGTCGATATATAGGTTAGGCTTGTGAATTATATGTAATATATCTGGAGTAATCCGTCGATGCAAAAGTTGTGGCGTCTCAGATATGTTATTTAGATTTCTTACATTACCTTCTATATTTTGATTTGTTCGCAAAGAGTCTAATACGAGGAATGCTTATATTTTTTCAATCATGTATGAGGTCTCAAATGGCTTCTCCAGGTGTCACATATGTATCTGCAAAGGTCTCAAATGGCTTCTCCAGGTGTCACATATGTATCTGCAACAGTGGGTGCTACTCTAGCCACCAAGTTCCCTGAAGTATTTGATCTTTTGTTGATGAGGATAATATTACAACTCCAATGACATACATGTGCAAAGATAAGGTTCTTAGATATCA
The DNA here is from genome assembly GCA_037126765.1 of Stenogyne calaminthoides. NCBI lineage: Eukaryota > Viridiplantae > Streptophyta > Magnoliopsida > Lamiales > Lamiaceae > Stenogyne > Stenogyne calaminthoides. Next base: position 22,064,271 of record JBBCBC010000009.1, on the reverse strand, counting down.
TTTATTTGATGTATTGCTCTTTCATATTTTACTACATGATTAGAGTTTCCATCTATTATAATCAGTTATCTTTGGCAGCGATTAATTCCTTGCAGCAGTCAAATTTAGAGCACACCTGGTGAACCAGCAAGTAGTTCATGAGCTCATTGCTCTTGAGCTTCTGTCATTGCTGCACGAAGAGCCAACTGATGATAGTGTTAAGTGGCCTTGAAGGAGCTCAAGGGTTGAATCACATCATTCGAGGTTTGTAAATTGAGATTACTTTTGCATTTTAATGTGACTTACCTCTGTTAATTATTTCTGTTTTATTTTGTATTTTATATTCATTTACTGATTGTCAATTAAGACTATGTTTAAACATATACATTATGTTATAAATCTAACTGCATAATTACATGATCTCAATAGTGTGCTTTATTTATTGTTTCATCCATTAAGATATATTTTATACATTATTCACTTGCCTCATAGATGCTGAAGGTGCACTGTTTTGGAGAATGGTCTGCAAGCACCTAGACATGGATTTACATGTAAGTACTATTTTAGCAAATGATTTACATGGATTGATAAAAAATGTTCTTCTAGGTTCACACAGAGAAAACTCTTAGTATGCATATGCAAATTATCTTAACATGTTTTCTCATCCATATTGTTGAAAAATATTTTTTTTGTATTTTAACTCAGAAGTTAATTTAATGTCTTTAACTGCTACCAGTGATTAACATTTTTCGCTGGTGGTGTTGCTATGGCTATGATTACAGAATAAGCAGTATATGCAGAGGTAGAGCAACATGAGTGGTTGCTAAATCAGAAAGAGAGATGTTATTTTGATCAATAAGCAAAGTTGATCAGGTTTGTGTTGTTGTAGTACACTAAAGTCTAAACTTTATTTTACGTTATGATTAATCAAAGGCAAAATCTTGTGTGGTGAGATGGTCAAACTTGCACAAATTAATACCCACCCCTTCCAGAGTATCCCAAATTACCTACTATTAATAAAAAAAATGTAATTGATTGAAATTTTATTTTTGGCCATCATGAATATAGAACAACTTGCAGCTAAATAGGTTCTATTTTTTATTGGAACTGTTATTTTACTCCGAAAAATAAGTTACATCTTTTGTAAGAAAACTTGTGTTCCTAATAATTTTTTGTCTTGTGCATTTTCATCTCAGGCAAAAGGTCTTATCAGTGAAATCCACATCAAAGAGATGGAGCTGTAGAAATTAAAAGAAATGCGGAGAAAAATAGAAAACAACAATTCATATCTTAAGAAAGCTCGGAATATGTGCTCGAAAAGCAACTCTTACAACAACCATTGTTTTCTAGACTACTCTGTTGACCACCCTGAACACAAGCTCCCCTCTTAATATAGTTGGTCGAAAAGAGACTTTGCAGAGATTGATGCTTCTCAGGTCAGCTCTCGTGCTCTACATTTTGATTTTACACATATTCGTATTTATTAAAATTTCATTTTGAAACCCCTACAACATATTGCTATTATTTACATTTTATTTTTAAGTGATGATAACTTTTTTTTTTTTTTATCAGTAAAGTGATGATAACTATTAGCAACTGTTACTTCTATTTGTCTTATATCTTAGTTAGATATACTTAGAAATGTATCAATTCTACTTTGGTTCCATTTATCTCCTGATTCTAACCTCTTCTATAGAAGTTATGTATGAAGGTGGTTATATTCCACGAGGCCACACCGAGTATGTTAAAAAAAAAAAAAAAGGTTTAAAGATCCATGTTCATCTGTGAATTTCAATTTTATTAAAACAGTTATTGATTTTCATTATTAGAATAGTACATTATTGTTGTTACAGTTCTTTGATGAGGGCATGCAGTGTTGCGTTTTCAGTTAATTCTTTATACTTCTATTTAGCAATTATTAATTAGGCATATGTCTATCCTTTTTTGCTATTGTTTTTTTTTATATGTTTAAGCAAATGGTTTGTCCTACATAAGTAGATAGAAATATGAGCATGAAATTTATGCTTCAATTAGTATAGAGTATAAACCAATACAACTGTGAATTGATGGTGAAGCCAGACTTCTTCATTGAAGGAAATAATTGATTTTTAAATTCCACCACTTTTAATCCATATATCCCCTTTAGTATTTGTATTTAGAAATTTTACCAACAGTTCTCCAATAGCTTGAGAATCAGTGGCAGCTCGAGGACTTACGATTTTTACATTTGATTAATTACTCCATAAGTAACACTCCATCGGTGTGTTGTAATTTTCACCTTGGGGCCCTAGATAACGTGAAACTGGCATACATATTCAGGGATGATCTCATATTCAGTTTCTACTATCTTTATCTTGAAGAGTTTTTTCTAATTTTGTATAGATGCAATTACGTACCCGCCAATGACATCACATTACACTTCTGATATTTTCTATCTAGGTTGTTGCCTCTATCAACAAGGAAGTGGATATTGTTATTTCTAGATATCCTTGCTTGCAGCCTCAACTAATTGAGTTTTTTAGGAAGAAGTAAGTGGAATGTGCCATTTCTTACTTATTAAGGTTTCAGATTTAAATATGTATTTGAAACTCCTGCTGATTACTTATTAGATCTTCTTAATGGGTCATGACCTGCCATTATTTTTTATCAAGTGATCAAGTAGCAAGAGGAAAGGAAACAAGGCGATGATGGGGCTGGGATATCAACACGTATCCATCATCTTCTCTATTGGGAGAGGACAGATAAATGTTCTTAAGTTAATATGCTTAAGATAGTAGCAAATATGAAGCAAGTTATACCGGCTATTGTAGATTACTAAAGTGAAATTCTAGAGCTCTAGATATAATATTTTGTTCTTCGTTCTTTCGTACATTGTAGTTATATGTTACATTTAGTTTGTTTCTTTTAGTCTGTACTCTGTTCTTTTGCAATTGTTATAACTGTTTTTTTTTTTAAATTTCACCATCCAATATTCTTCTTATCACGCCTTTGCGAACCTCAAAGGAGTATTATAACAGTCCTCCTGAGATTGTTAGATTTCAAAGTGAACTTTCCTCCTATTCTTCAATGCACTTCCTGCGCATTCTTTTCTCACTGATTTGATTTGTTTGTTCTTTTGGGTCCTCACCGTTTAACCAAAGAACTATCACAAATTCACAATGATATTCACATAGTTCATTAATAACTTAGCTTAGGCTAATAGCTTGATATACCTTTTATCTGGAATTTTTACCACTTATATTCCCTCTATTATTATCATGTCAAAAAAAAATTATTATCATGTCCTGGAAATTCCATTGCTAGGTTTTTATTAATCTTTATTTGTTCATTTACATGATCTTATGTTAATCTTATTTTTTTCTGTCTACGCTACGGTTGCTGGATTTCAATTAATCTAACATGTTTTTAGTTTGTACGCATTATTATTATTCATTGGTTTTGTCAATTATCATTTAGAGTTATTTATTCTGAGGGCATATGCCCATCTTGGAATATGTGAAATGTTTGTATACAGAAGATTTTACTGTACCTAACTAGTTTTTTGCCCGTACAATGCACGGGACTTTTATAATATTTTTTAATATTTTATGAAACATTAAGTAAATGCATATATTTATATATAAAGTTTTAGTCTCATGTAAAAGATTTCAGCACGCAAATTGAGCCGTATTTTTAAATGGTCTAAAGCAAAATATACATTCAATATTTCAATTTGATACGTCTTATAATATTATTTGTTTACCTATTTAGTATTACATATATAATACTTTAATATGTTAAAAAAATTATTTTATATTAAAGATAAATGCAACACATTAATAATATTTTAAAAAAGTAATATTATTACAATTTACATTGAACAGTATTACATTCAAAAGTATATTCTACCAATTTCATAATTTCCTTTTTAGCTATTTTTTACCACCAAATTTTATCGTTGGAGCATCATCATTCTGTTTTTCCATAACCACATTATCAACCATCCTCTTGCGCATTTTCCTCCCATTTTTTGCCATCCATTGGGTTGATCTTCTCTCACAGTATTACACCTCAAAGCATGCAATATTACTTTATAAGGAAGAGTGAGAGAGAGAGTTAAATGGAATGCACAAAATTACAATGTCACGTGTTAATACATTAAATAGTATTCCCTCCGTCCCAGAAAACTTAACACACTTACTTTTTGCTCGTGTTTTTGCGTGCGAATTGTTTATTAATATTTGAAATAATAAAGTGACTTTTAAGGTAAGGTATGGTAGTCGTACCCCTCCTCTGTCATACGCATTTCGTAAAATTACTTTTCACATTACCGAAGTAGCTAACCGCCTTCGGTTGCTTCGTTTGCCCTCAGGATTATCTTATCGAGGTCTTCCTGAGCCTTGGTCTCAAATTTAACCAGTCCCAAACCCATTCCCGATACGTACTCATAAGGATCTGCAATTCAGCCATAAAAACAACGAAATTCAGGAAAAAGATAGTTACAGCGGCTTTTCTTACTAAGGGTGTTAGAATATGTCAATCCTTCCTTCCTCCCCCTTTATCTGTCTCACCTTTTGCGTCTTCCCGCAACTCACTAGTCTTTCCTGCCAAGTCCTAACTATAGAATTTTTCTCATTTTCTCTTTTTAATTAATAAAACCAGTTTCAAGAATATTCAGCACTCTATTCTACACAGATTAAATCTCGAACGTTCATGTTTGCTTCATGATAATCATTCGGTCACCTTCCCTTTAGATGGAAATCCGTTTTTCAAAAAGTAAAAAGAAAAATAAATCACTCGGCTAATGGATCGTTTTGTAACTGATGTTATTCATGTAATTATGGGCTGCGGTTATGAAGATGTAACTGCTAAGATCATTCATATTCCCTCATTCATTAGTACTCTTAATTCTTGATAACACGTGATACACAAACATTGAAAAAAATATTAATTATAAATTTTTTTTTTTTTTTTATGGAATTATAAATTTAATTTAATTCTATTAGATTTGTTCAACATATTGAAAATGACACATGGCAATATATTAGAGATGACACTTGGCAGCATTTGGGGAGACTAGGTTTCTACCACGTGCGTTGCACGTTGTACATAATTTGTTTATGTAATCATTAGTGTATATTTCATCATGTTTTAACGTGTATATATGCATTACACGTTGTATGCCAATTTTTTATATGACCATTAGTGTGCTTGTTGTGTTGTAATGCATGTTGATTATGTGAAAATATGTTCAAGCTTTGTTAGCATGGACAAATTTTTGTGGGGAGTTGGGTGTTCTATTGTGGCGTGATAGTTGTTTTTTTAAGTTTTAACAAAATAAATTCTTTCAGTTTATAGATTGTTTAATGTAGTTGATAAAGCTGAAATCTTTAATTTTAGCAAAATGGATTATTTAAAATTGTAGATTATCCATATTGGTTAATTTTGTTTTTTCCACCTTCTTCACTTACATTCATCATACCACCACCACCGCTCGAGCCATGAAGTTTAGACAACCTTGAGGAAACACTTGGCGCCAATTTTGATAAACCTCTTTAATGTGATGAGCCACCACGACGCTCTACTCAAGAAATTATAACTTAAAACAATTCAACTCGAACAAATAAATTATGGCATAAATTAATCGGGTCATATTTAAAACTCATATGGCTGACACCATATGCAGGAAGTATTATCTGAAGTAACCATAGAACATTGTATTGACATCTGTCGTTATTTAACCTGTAGTACCCAGATCAAACAGAATTACATGAATGTACTCAAGTATTCAATACATGTTATATCTATATATGTTTAAAAAACACGACTAAACCTACTTCGTATTGGCACACCAAGGAGTTCTGCCAAATGTTTCCGGTGGTCTCCATTTTGCAACCCCTTGGACGACTCCCCCACGCCTATGCCCCCTGTAATTCACACTACCCACAGGCTTCCCTCAGTTTCCAATCCTCGAGCCTGGTTTCCGCCCCTATGTTTTTCGAATTCCTCCTGCAAATCTACTAAAATTCTTGAAGTCTTGCCTCACTCCCCTCCCATCTCCTTCAATTGAAAATTTTGAAATGTTACTCACCAAATGATTGCCTCTCCCCGTCAGCTATTGCCCTCCCCTCTCCTTCAATCAAGATCTTTGTAATGTTTCTCATCAAATGAATGAAAACCTTCTGCTCGTGTACACCTGCAAAGTTTGCAAACATATCAGACTTGAGTGCTTCATTTTCGTTGTGAAGGTGTTATCTCCTCATTAAGCCATGAATTACGTCTCTCAAGAACCTCAGTTCCTGCTCAACTCCATAAAAAAAAAAAAAAAAATTATATTCACATTTTGACACTGAAATAAAATCCAAAAAAAAACAACTAAAAAAAACCACTTATTAATTTAATTACAAATTTCTATGGAAAACAGATCACCATCTAAATAACTAATTTTTAAATTTGTTCAAGATGATTATCAAATTAAGTTCAAATTTACATAACGCACTTTGATAATTTTCATCCTGTTTTGCATAATCTACTTGGATAAAAATTGCTTTTTGAATCCAAATTAGTTACTCAAAGTAATCTATGAAAGTAATGAGGGCAAGTAATGCAACAAATAAGCCTCCTCCTAAAATACAGAAAACCCAAAAAAATATGTTCAAAATTAGGGGCGATTAAATGCTTTTCCAATCTTTCGAGTATTTCGTAAAATAATATCTAGCACACTTTTTCCTTGGATCGATGACCTGATAGCAATGAGTAAAACCTGAAATGATTAACCTAGGTCAATAGATTGAGCAAGCCATAACTCCGATCCCAAAGTCATTATCTATTCTAACAAAGATTTACCATTTCAGGTTTGTATGTCAAGATCTCATCAAAAATAGAAGAAGTTTATATGATTTTCCAAGATGATCCCACCTTCAATTTCTTTCAAATTTTTCTATCTCATGTAGATCTACTACTCACCACCAGGTCCACAATAACATCATTTATCGTCACCTAAAAGAAACAAAAGAAGCAATCAACATTTATAAAATGAAATAACATGAATAAAACAAATGCAAATAGCCACACAGATGCTTGGTAATTTTATGAATGTGAAGCATGTTGTGGGATTCCTGTGGAAAGAATGGTGGTGTCAAGAATTCATTCACAAGTTGTAGGAACCATTGCCACAATATTTTTGGCAAAACCCAAAACCATTAGCAAAACCTAATGCAAGAAACAAATCTTCTATCACTAAGAAAACCAATTATGAACCAACCCATTCAAACACACCAATTCTGAACCAAAACCAAACAATTCAGAATTAACAGTATACTAAATACTGTCATGTGCATTTTATCGTCATGGACCTGATGTTTTGTACAAAAAATTGTAATGTGAGCAGTTAAATTGGAATTGTTAGAAAACCAAACATAATATGAAAACAAACTTCATAAATTTATCCACCCTTACTGAAACGGAAATAAATTACCTGACATGCAAAAGACCCTTTCCCGTTCAAAAGAGCATCCGTAGCAGACTTGTCATCAAATACACTATAAAATATCTGGTAAAACTGACTGCTGAAATCATCAAAAAATTTAATCAATTAAGACTAAATTGGACATCCCTTTCTTCATTTGACCAATTCTTCTGCAAAATAAAATTCATGTTTCAAAACTTATATCTAAGGCCTAATTTAGAGAACCAAAAGGAAATTAATCTATAAGTTGGTCAACCCAATGATACTTTTATCATACGGCTGAATTGATTTTTACTATATATAAAATTTCCCATGGCACAGGTTCTTATTAATTGGCCCATTAGATAAGAACCAAAATGTGAAAAGGGAAGAAATCTCACCTTTCTCAAATTCATAACACATCTTTCATGCCTCTTATGCCGCTTAGGAATTAAAATTGACATAATTCCAGTTCTTTCTTTCTTTTCTTACTTGCTCTACCTCCATCCGATATTTCATCGTTTCCGGCTGCAAATATTTCGATACCACGTGGGGTGGCTAGTGGCTACCGACAGGAGAAGCAGAGCCCACAATGACGCCAAGAGACCATGAATCAACGGTGTAGTTGTTCGGTGAAACGGCCTTAAAAAATCACTGTGACCGTCGGAGAAGAGGAAATATAGTCACTTACTGGTGTCGTGCGCCGCCTCTTATTCGCGTATAAGCCACCGCATTGGTTGTTTTGTTCATGTTTTGCAGCCGTTTTATTACGATTTGCCGCCCTTTGAGTTCCGTCGTTTTTTGTTCACTATCTGGAGCCGCTTGAGTTGAGTTCTCAAGGGCTCTCGCCGTCGATGCTGCTAGGTATTTTTTGAATTAGGTTGTTGTATGTATTTAAGGTTCCATGGATGGGGAGGTTGTATTTGTCGCCTCTCCCCTTCAATTATGTTGCCCTTCCCCTTACCTTCAATTTTAATGTTTCCCACCATATGTATGAGTACCCGTCTGCTCGTGTCTCGTAGTCGAGTTTGTAAGACCTAAATTGTACAATTTAAACTATTACAGGGCAAAGTGGTCTAAAAATAGTTTCCTACACCTAAGTCACTTTTTAATATAGTATGGATACATTCTACTTTTATAATATAAATTTTCTATTCAAATTTATGGTTACAGGAATGCCATCAAGGAATTATCTTTGGGATTAAGTATTGATAGCTCGAATATCGAGTGTCTGTACTTAAGAGCTTCTTGCTATCACGTTATTGGAGAATTTAAGGAGGTTATATAATCTTTTTCTCTGCGTTCCATATTCTTGTTTCTATCAAAATGAGGATTTTGGTTCATACAGTACTTTCCATGGGGCTGGGCTTGCGATGCAGGTTAAAGATTATGATGCAGCCTTGGACCCTGAATTGGACTCGATGGAAAAATTTGTACTCCAGTGCTTAGCCTTTTATTAGGTTAGTTTCATTTCAGTATGTCATGTTTTCAGTGAGTGTTTGACAGTATTCAAGTCTGCATTATTTTTTAAGATTTATTTAATGTTCATGGCTTCATGCATACACACCAGCACAAATGATTTGTTATATCAATTTGGAAGAGATGGAAAATGTGTGTTTAAATTTTTATGTTATTCATGCAGAATTGAGTACATGGTTTAGAATTATTGTCTAATTAATTATATTCACTGTCCTTGATCTTTACTTAAATGCTATTGCAAAGCATAAAACATATACAAGTTATATGCATGTCTTTTGAATGTTGGTGCATGAGTCTCAGATTATTGAACTGATTTTTTAATGGATTTTTAACCCGATTCATATAAATATTGATTTATGTGGTCTTTCGTTAATTTTTTCACAGATGAGACGTACACTTGATCTAGCTTTGATGATTGTATATTTAGTTGATGAATAAATTTTGAGTTTCTTGCATTTATTTATTGTTTACATAAATAAAATGAAATAGATTCAATTTACAAAAAAAAAAAAAAAAAAAGGACTTTTATATGATTTATATTACCAACTTTAATATATGTACTTACTTGTGATAAATTGATGATTAAAATGTAAATTCTTTCCTGTTATTTTCTTTTGAATTAACATGTTTATTTTATCCCCCTCTTGAACAATTGCTTATAATTTTCGTTAACTATTTTAAATTTTGATTTAGGCAGTAGCATCACTATGTTGAATTCAAAGCAAAGATATGATTCTCAACACTTACTCAGAATACTGGTAAGATTATTAAATATTATTTTTATATTTTATAGAAACTATAAATGACTGAATTCAAGAATCTCTGTAGCATGTTATATGTATCCAATTATTTTTTTGTTTTTGGAATCCTTAATTTAGGTTTGTCTTTATATATAGTAAAAGAAAAGAAGAAAGAGCTAATAAGAAAATAGTGATCGAAGAAGTATTGAAGCTGGATAAAGATCCTAACGCAGCAAAAACTTCCCATAAACGTAAGCTAGAAAGCTCAACAAGTCCCTCGGATTCAACCATCATAAGTTGATTAAGAAAATTTGAGTTTACATTAGCTTTTTAAAGAGTTCTTTTACTTTCTTTCTACTCTAATAGGTGCATTTTAAAGACATTGATCTGAGTGAGAAGGGTTGTTTGATGTTGACAACAAACAATAGTTGCATGATTAATTTTATTGAATTTGAATTTACTATATTTGTTCAATATTTAATACTTGACAAATGACGTGCAACGCGCGAAGCACGTGATAAACTCCTAGTTAATATAAAAGGCTGGTGGGTCCAAAATGGCCGAAATTCATGGGAAAGTGGGGAAGTGGTGGGTCCAAAATGGCAGATGTCATTTTCTGGAATTTGGCTCAAATAGGAAAGAAATTGGTCTAATGGGATAGTTGTTGTTACTATCAGTTCAATTATTCAATGCCACTTTTTCGTGTTCCAAAATTATTCAACTTCCTGAATTTTTAACACATGAACTCAGAATTATGGTGGTCTATTGGATATTTTTGTCCAACCCACATGTCATTAATCTAGAATATGAAATACATAGTGGAACATCATTTTTAAAACAGATGATATCATCGCGTGTTACTATAATCTTTTTAACTATTTTTTTGTAACTATGAGTCACAATAAAGTATTTTTATATCTCACAAGCTATCTTTTAAATATTGAAACCGGAAGTTGAGCCGAACGACCCCAAAAAAAGGCTGGACCGGGATCGAATCAGTTGGGTCGGATTGAGCCGGTGTGACGTCATATTAAATATTATATATATATATATATAATATACATGATTTAAAAAAAAATTAAAATATAAAATATGATAAGTGAATATAAAATATCTAAAGACCTAAAGTCACCTCAAAATTAAATTTCTAAATATAATAGAAATATCCATTAACATCAGCAGCCGTGAATTTTTGAGATTTAAGACTTAAATCCATTGAATCTCACAATGTTTTGAGGCACAGAATGTGTTTATGATTAAATTAAAGTGATTGGACTTTATTAATCATTAATAATTCATGGCAAGATTGGGTCTAGAATCAATTAAAATGAGGCCGATAAAAATCTAAGCCCAAGATGTGGGCCTTATATTGCGTCTCCTTTATCCAAAAACCCCCCCAAACTCCCAAAAGAGAATTAAAAAAAAACGCATCTTCTTCTTCAAAGAAATCCCCAAATTGATTCTTAAATCAATTAAGTAAAAACACTTCGCACAGAACACTGAATCGTGCAACCCCCATTGACGTCGTTCACACCGCGTCTCTCTTCCACGACAAGGAATCACAACGGCACCCTTGCCCAGAAAATCTCTCTCGCCAAACCATAGAAGCAGGAATCCCACGCCATCGACGCCAATTTCCAACTTCAGCGCCGTCTTGAGTCTCAAAACATTGTGATTTTTTTTTTTTAAAACCGGCGGTTCACCGGTTCCCAATTTTCACCGATTTTTTCAATTTTGAGGGGGGCGGTCCAATAGCGGTTCTCTACACCTCTATTGGACCGCTAGCGGGCAATTTATCGATCCGACCGGTCGAACCCAAATTTTAAAACAGAGCTCACAAGGGGTTTGAGATTGTACCTTAAAGCATTGACCATTTTATTATATTATACTTAGATTTGTTCAATGACAACAAATAATTAATCGTCATTTTTGAATAGGAACAAATTTGTCAATTGATTCGAAATTGCAAAATAAATTTTATATTAAGATTTTATTTACTAGAGTTAGAAATTTAAATTAGATTGTAATTTGCACAAAAATGAAACTTAATATGCAATTAAACATAAAAAAAGTATAGAGAGGAAAAAGAGATACTTATCAATATATGCATAATACATATGTTAATTTTTTAACAATATTTTTTAATTTCATATTAAAAAAAATGCTAATTGTATCAACTTTAAGTGTTCCAAAGCAATCCGTTAAAGCATAATTTTAAGTTTTTTTTATTTGAGTGTTCTTTTTCACATTTCACTCTATATTTCCTTAAATTGTGGGTGTGTTGAGTGCACGTCCGCGACATACCGGGGTTTGCATGATAAATATATACTAGTGTGGTTAGTTTATGGCTTTAAGCAGATCAGAAATGGTGTTTCAAAAGGTAAAACTGAGGTAGGAACTCCCGCCATTATGGGGATTGTGAAGATAATTCCGCTTTTGGAGATTATGACATGCTAGTTAGGAATCTCTTTACGCTTCAATCTTTTAGGCCATTTTTATTTTCGTTTTGTGGTGAATGAGATAAATGCGGATGGGGAAAATAGGGGGGGCATTCGGTCGGTTCGATTGGTTTTGGGACAGTTTTGGACCGAACCGAAATAACCAAAATTTTAACAATTAAAACCTAAATTGAACTCAATTTTTTTTTGATAACTTGGTACTCGATTCGAGGACCGATTAATACGAGGGACCAGAACTCACCATCTACTAGTGGGGGGCCCATTTCAAGCCAGAGTTAAGCTCTGTATGGACTGACACATCTCAAGTATTGATCTCACCTTAGAGGGTTCGAACCTGAGACCTAGAGAGGAGCACGCTCCTATGTCCCAAGCCTACACCACTAGGCCAACCCTTGGGGGTTTAACCGAGCGCAATTAATTCAAAACCGGATTGCACCGATTTAATTAAAAATTTGGTCGGTTCGGCCAATTCGAATTTTCTGCACAAAATAATTTTTTTTCCAGCAATTAAGCATTTTTCCAAATACGGAATAGTTCAAATCAACCAAAACATAAACCCTCGCTCCGCCGCCGCGGGAATTGCTCCATAATCATAATCAACCAACACTCAAAAAAGAAACTAAATTATTAGAAAAATGAGAAATTTACTTGGTCTTTGGGAGTGGAGAAGCCGACTAAGAGAAGCGATGGAGACTGAGGCGAAGGACACGCACGACGTTGAGGCTTGAGAGAAGGCGGCAGTGGAGAGGAGGTGGTCGAACTGGTGCCGAAATGGAAAAGGTGTAAAGGAAGTTGTCTTGTGTTATGCGTGCAATAATTTAGAGTTTCTTCCCACTTTCCAGACTTGGATTGGGCCCATTGAGATGGATTGATATCAATATTGGTTTCATTCCGCACCGGTGACAGTATTCCTCATACTTCTTCTTTTCTCCATTGTCTCTCTTCTGGGAGATAGTTTGCTTCTTGTCACGATCATGTTTGTTGTTATTATATGGAGTGAATCTACCACGACCGCGACCACGAAAATGACCACGTCCTCGGCTACCACCACATCCACGTCCACGATCACGACCATGATATTGAGATTGAGTCGCATTCGCTTAAGGGAATGGACTAGAACCAGTGGGTCGGGACTCATGATTTTTCAATAACAGTTCATTATTTTGCTTGGCTAAGAGAAGGCAAGCAATCAGTTCAGAATATTTCTTAAATCCATTTTCTCGATATTGCTGCTGCAGGAGCAAATTCGAGACATGAAAAATAGAGAATGCCTTCTCAAGCATATCATCATCAGTTATGGTTTCACCACATAATTTCAATTGAGAAGTAATCCTAAACATAGCCGAATTATATTCATTAACAATTTTAAAATCTTGCAGACGTATCTTGCAGACGTAGGTGAAGCCAATCATACCGGGCTTTTGGAAGGACGACCATCTTCAGGTGGTCGTATCTTTCTTTTAAATCTTTCCACAAGACAAGTGGATCTTTCACAGTTAAATATTCATTTTTCAATCCTTCTTCCAAATGGTGACGAAGGAAAATCATCGCTTTGGCACGGTCTTGATTTGATGCATTATTATTATCATTATCAACAATAGTTTCTCCAAGACCTCTTGCCTCAAGATGAATTTCAACATCTAGAATCCATGATAAATAATTCTTTCCGGTGATGTCAAGAGTTGCAAATTTCAACTTTGTGAGATTAGTCATAATGAAATAACAAATTGACAAGGAAATGTATAACCTCAAGAATTGTGTATGATACTTGAACTTGCCCCAATATCAATAAAGCTCAAGGTAAAGATTCGTGCTGATAACGTGTTATAAAACTAATACTTTTATGTTGTGAAACTAATACTTTTATAGAGTATGAAAAGTAGGCAAAGTGGAAATATAGGGAGAAAGGGAGAATACTTTTACTTCATTTCATGTCATGGGATACAAAGTGAAGTGACATACCACCTTTTTATAAGGAGCAAGGGATGCTCCTAGAATAATCTATCATAATGATTTGATAAATAATTCTACTAGAATAATCTAATAGAAAATGAAAGGACATACAAATTTATTTACATTATTTCATAATACAAAATTATTAGTTTGTAAAATTTTAGAAGGATGTACAATTACTCAACATCTAATTTATTTAGTGGAGGTTACAAATTCATTCAATTTTAGTTATGAAATTAATCTAACCTTAGGATGGTAAATGGTGATGAGTATTTAGTGAAGACCAGGACCAGTTAAAGTTTATTTATAAGATGTTCTCTTGTGCATAAGGTGTACCGTGCACTTTTATAATACTATCTTAAAAATATATAATTTGTTGCTTTGAAACATACAATTTTGTTGGGAGATGAATTTAATATATATGATTTTGATTTGATCCCAAAACCCCTGAGTATGACATGTTCAGAATAATCTTGATAGTTGAGTCAGGATTCAGTTTTTAGAGTACTCAGGATGTTATCTGCAAAATGTATAGTCAGCAGATATAGTTCAGGATAAGTTCTGAAGACTCTGAAGAACTCAGTATGTTTCTGAAGAAACTGAAGTTTCAGTATGAAACTGAAGGTTCTGAAGACTCAGTGTGAAACTGAGATACTGAAGACTCAGTATGATACTGAGGAATTGAAGACTCAGCATAAAGACTCAGTACATCAGTCAGTATAAACTATAAAGACTCAGAAGACTCAGAAGACTCAGAAGACCCTGAAGACTCAGAAGACCCTGAAGACACAAGACTGAAGACTGAAGACTGAAGATCAAGAATACTGAAGGCACAGTAATTACTGAAGACTCAGTAATGTACTGAATGCTCAGTATAAACCTGAATGTTCCGAGGCACTGAATATATCTATCTGAAGGATGCAATACTGAGAAGATCGCAATTCCTTAGAAAATAGATATTTGCCAAGACATTCAAATGCAGACAAAAGGAACTAAGTCAGAAGTGTTGTTAAGGTTATATCAAACTCAGAGTTTGTAACCAAAAGAGCCGTTGAAGGTGTCTACCTTTAACTGGAGACAAAAGTCAAAAAGAGGAAGACAACACTGTACCATACTGACACTGACAGTGACAGGTAGCTGAAAAAGATGTCAGATGTACAAAAGTTCCAGACTGCAAAAAGTGAAGACCGGCTACATGAAATGCTATTGCCTAAAACGTGTTAGGGAGGTTCAAACCCTAAATATAGCCGTTCCTCACACATCTTAAGAGGAAACTTACGAAGCTATCTCTCCAACAAATAGTTTTCAAGAGTGACCTTGGTGTATGCCTATAAATACTGGTGACCCTCTACATTGTAAGGTTACGGGAAATTTATACGCAACTCAAGAGCTCAAACTTATTCTTGCAAAAGTTAAAGCACTTGAAAAACTTAGAATTTCCCAAGTGCTTCTATATTGAAGAGAGCTCACTATACTAAGCCTAGCTTGATAAGATTTATCCAAAGCTTAGTCGAGATATCCTAACCCTTTGCATTGTGCTTCATTGTAAAGGATATCTCATCCTAGTTGGAAACCAACCGAGAAACCCCAAACCCTTGATAAGGTAGTTGGAGTGTGTTTATTGGTGAGAAGAGTTGTAAAGAGTTAGTAAACTACGCGGAGTAGTCAGAAAACTCTAGAGGAGAAGTTAGTAAGCTACAAGGGTAGTCTGAAAGCTTGGTTGTGTTTGAGTAAGTAAACTACGGAGGTAGTCAGAAAACTCAAGGTCGGGTTGAGTAAGTAAACTACGTGGAGTAGTCGGAAAAACTCGGGGTCGAGTTGAGTAAGTAAACTACGAGGTAGTCGGAAAGCTCGAAGTGATTAGTGAATTTCTCCGAAGAGTCAGGGAGAGTGGACATAGGAGCTTGAGTCTCTTGAACCACTATAATTGATGTGTTCTTTATTGCTTTCCTTATCGTGTGGCTTAATTTGCATTGACTTGATTTTGAAAGCATACTTTTCATCGATATTCGGGTTGGAATCAATCCACTAAAGTTGCATAAGTGAATCACAACTTAATCACTAATTCATAAGGGAAGGTTTTCACAAAGCTTAAAACGCAGTATAAACTAAAGGGCCAACCATTCAAGACGATCGAGTAGCTAGAACAGATAGTTACCAAAACCGAACTCTCTTCCGAGGATTCAAATAAGTTAGTTATCGATCCAAGCAACTCAGGATCTCGACACTCGAGGACTCGGTTGGGATTATCCGAGGTATCCAAAGCAAATTTCGGGATCTTTGTCTCAATAGACTTTGACTCAGAGCGATCTGTGCTTCTCAGAACCTAATCTTCAGGATTATCTGACCCAAGCTGACCTCTGTAAGAAAAAGTTTTAAAAACACTGAACACGTGTATTCCCCCCCCATACACGTGTAAGACTCGTTTGCACCGGGACCAACAAGTGGTATCAGAGCGGGAGTTCAAAAGATCACTATTTTAAGGTGATCACCTGGACTGATCCAAAATTTTAAAACCCCGTCTCTGTAGTGGTTCGTTTGACCACTAACCTTGTTGACAAAGTCTAAATTGCTTAGACTCCCGTGGTTTTATAAAACAGAAATATTTGCTGAAATTTTATAAATCTCAGACATCATGCCCTCTACGAAGCTTACAATGTTCTCAGTTGAGAAATATGATTTGTGGAAATTAAGAATGCAGGCTCATCTGTATTCTAAGCATGAAAGAATGTGGAGAGTGGTTACTGAAGGACCATTCCAATTCAATGTTGTGAATCCCAGAGTTACAGAAGATGAGAGAAATGATTCCAGGACTGAATATCCAAAGTCAGATGATCAACTTACTCCTGATCAGAGGAAGTTAGTCAATCTTGACTATATTGCCAAAGATACAATATATAGCACTATTGATGATGGTGTTATGAGGTAGATCTCTCATTGTGAGAATATAAAGGAAATATGGGATACACTTGCTGAGATTGCTAAAGAAGAAAAGAAGTCTGAAGAAAGTTCCAGCTCCTCAGATGAAATGTGCTCAGAAAGTGACAGTGATGACATCTGTCTCATAGCTATAGGAGAGGTAAGTTCTTCTATCTCTGTTGTTGCTCCTACACTAGCACAAGAGTTGTCAAGTTCAACTGTAAACAGTCAATTTGACCTGATGGATTCTTTTGAGAATCTGATGAAGGACTATGCTGTTTTGCAAGGATTGCTAAATAGAACTCAAGAGCAGAATAAGGAACCGAAAGTTGAAAAATCTAAAATGGAAAGACTCTAACAATATCAAATCACTTCTCAATTAATGGGAGCTCCGATGAACTGGATGTTCGAAAGTACAACTCTCGAGAAAGAGAAGTTGATAATGTCCCTAATCGAAAAGCTAGAGAAATCCATCAAGAGATTCAAATTTAATCAGACTAAGTTCAATGACCTCTCTGAGAAGCATGAAACTCTACAGAACTGTGAGGATAGTGCACAGAAGAAGTTAACTCTATTGAATAAAGCATCTAATGTAATAGATGAAATTCAGAGTTACCAAAGATCTGCCACTATAAAAACTGGATTGGGATTTATTCCAGGGGGAACCTCACAAGGTCATCTGAATGCTGCCTCAAGTAGCAAGAAGACAATCTTTGTAAAACCAGTGGCACCCACACTTCAAACTGAAGTAATGCCCAAGGTTGTAGATAAGGGAAAAGGACCTATGGTCTCAGTAAAACTGAATGATCAGGTTAGAAAGCCCAAACCTCAGGTGAAGGCTAGAAAACCTGAGCAGTCAGTTGGAAAGTTTCAGGCAAGTACTTCAAAGCCTCAGGCTAAGAATGCAAACCGAAAGGCTCCACATCGAACCATCAGAGGAATCCTCGATGAGAAACACTCAACAGAGACATTCTCAAATGAAGAGACCAAGTCATCAAGATATGTTGAAAGACCAGATTTCAAAGATGCATAACCCGAACCCCACTTGCCTTAAGGGTAAAGGTTATCTGAACCCGAGTCATCAAAGATTTAGATCGGCTGCACAAAAGCCTAAGCATCTGGACAGAAGGCCTGAACCAAAGAAGAATTCAAAAGCCCATGTTCATGCTAAAGCTAGCACACATATACAGAAAACTGCTAAGGCACCCAGAGTAGTAGATGTATATGTTGATGTTTATGGAAGACAAATTAGCCACTCTAAAGTGATTAGAATTGTTAGGCAGATTTGGATTCCGAAAGGTACAGCTAACCAGATAGGACCCTATACCAAATGGGTACCACATATCTAATCTGTTTTTTAGGTAAACAGAAAAGGGCACTGAACTGAATGAAGACATCATTAGCCCTGTTGTAGAAAGATCTGAGATGTCATTGTTGGAAGATGAATTTCCTTCATGGACTTCAGGAGATATCAAAACTGAAGAAGGAACTTCATCAGAGATCACACTGAAAAGGACATAAGGATGGAGAAAATTCATACTGATAAGCAAAGAGCTGATATCTTGACTAAACCTTTGGCTGAATCAAGATTTCAGAAACTTTCAGTTGAATTAGGGATGTTAGAACCAGGTGTATAGAGTAAAATCTGAAAAATTGAAGATTTTCAGATGCATGAAGTTTTCTTAGAATTCTACTGAGAAACTCAGGATAAAATGGAAATCTTGAATCCGAGTCTCGTGAAACTCGAGTTCTTGAAGGTCAAGATTAAAAGAAAGCATCTTGAACCAATTCAAGATTTTCAAGATTATAATCGACATTTTATCAAGGTCGAGACTCGAAGAAGACCGATAGAGGGAAATTAGTCGAAGAAGTAATGACTCATGCGATTCATTTATTGCTTAAGTGAAACTCAGTAATCATTTGCAATAAATACAAAACACCTGAGGAATGTTTTTGGGCGGGATCGTTTTAAATTCCGAAGAAGGTCAACAATCATTTAATGCTCTGCTACATTAATGACCAATGAGGATGTTTTGGCGGCTTACTTTTCGGAGATCGTCGGTTCGTATACCCGATTAATCGGAGATTAATCTCAACCGTTGCTTTTCACCTAACCAACGCGATTCCCCACGATCTCGAAACTATATATACCCTAAGAAGCCTTTCAAGCAAAATTTTTATCAAACCCTTCGTTCCCAAATCCTCTGCAAATAAAAATCCCCTTTGCCCAGAAATTCCCAAACCCTAAAGCTTCATTTCTTAAATCAAATCTCTAAAATGGCCCCAACCTTGTTCGAGAGATTAGCCGAAACCAACAAGTCGTGGTACGAGTTCGTTGTCTCACTCGAAAGCACAACCAACTCAAAGCCAGAAGAGGAGGCTCAAGATATGATTCGACCGGGCTAAACTCACCCATCTAGTCGCAGCCGAGCACTGGACAGAGTTCGCGAAAGAGGTAATCGAATTCATCTGTAACTTGAGAATAGATGAAGAAGATGGTATGCATTCTTCGATTATCGTATCACATTTAGAGCGGTCGTCCAAATACGTCGATTTTGAGAGGGATTTGTACATAATTTCGAAAAATCTGAATGATGTTTTTGAGCTCTGTGATAGAGGAGAGGATCCTGTGATGTATATGCCAGGTAGAGAGCAGGAGTACTTAGATAGGATTGCTGAAAATCCTGTGAAGTTTGAGGCGACACTGCATAAAAGGCACCTGAAGCCACAATATCGTGTTTTGATGGATATTGTGAGCAAGTGCATCATGAGTCTTGTGGGGAGTTTTGAGCAGATCAGTACCCCGAAGCTCAGATTGATGGCGACGATCGAGGCCTCACCCACCACTGACTTCAACTGGCTGAAATTCCTGATTCAGATGGTGAGTGAGCAGACCAAGGTTTTGAGGAAGGTTGATGGGGCGATCTCAATCAAAGGCAAGATCCACCATGCCACCAAAATTGCTTATATTTTGGAGATGTGCAGAGAGGAGGAGGATATCTTTGTCAATTCGACCCCATTCCCTAAGTCCAAAATTCTCTTTAA
Source organism: Stenogyne calaminthoides (assembly GCA_037126765.1). Taxonomy (NCBI): domain Eukaryota; kingdom Viridiplantae; phylum Streptophyta; class Magnoliopsida; order Lamiales; family Lamiaceae; genus Stenogyne; species Stenogyne calaminthoides. The sequence goes on along the minus strand of JBBCBC010000009.1, from coordinate 22,044,271 downwards.
GCCCATTGCTGCAAAGAAGCAGGCCATCAGGGGGAAGAGAGAAAAGAAGGTAGAATCACCTTCTGCGGCTGCTGAAAAAGAGACCCAACAAACCAGGGGGAAGGTTTTGTTGGAGGCAAAGATGGAGCAGGGAGCAAAGATGTTGAAACATAATGATCTTGCTCTAAAACGCAGAAGATTGGTGGTTCTCACCGATGACGATGGAAGTGATTCTGAAGAGATTCAACCTGAGGGTCAAACCGCTCAGAGTTCACCATTGCAAGTGTTGGCTCAGGTTATCTCTAGGACACAGGATCAGACTGAGGAGCAGGTCTTCTCTGAGGTGCTCGAGACATCGTTTCGCCCAGATAAAATTTCTCAAGAAAATTTTAAAGGAGCTCAGACCTCGAGATGCCTACCTCGGGAGCAAAAAAGGTGCTCGACAGTAAGAGTCACCAGAGTCGATCCAAGATGTGCAAAGCTAAGATCAAGAGCCAACTCAGACTCAAACCGAGGATATGCCACCAGCCTCGTAACCCACTCAGATGCAAACCGAGGACTCGACGCAAGACAAACTTGAGATCTTTGCCGAGGCTCGTGAGCGTAATATTCTTGATGAACTCCCGAGTGATCTCATCGCTGATCCCTCACCGATGCTTCAACTGAACCAGAGAGCCCGAGATGGAAGAAGGGAGAAGCTGAAGAAGGCGAGTGGAGGAGCAAGAGGGAACAATTCATTCTTGACCGCTACCCCCGAGCTCAAATTTCATACCCCCGATCCGCAAGATGTCTTTTTCAGATTAAGGACAACTGTGTTCATCCTCAATCAGACTCTTCCCGAGATGCTTGATATTGCTGCATTCAGAGGGGAAGACTGGTGGAATGAGGAGACAACCTTCTTGACCGACTTCTCAGGGTTCAGGAGAACAAAGCTCAGGATGAAAAACTCCGATTTTGATGAGCTGGTTCAGAAGAAGTTTGTTGAGAGGAGAGCGACTGAAGTTGGTGCCCCTAGCAGCGGAGACAAATCTAAAGATGGAGATGGGGACCAACAGGAGATGCCGAGGATCGGCCTCGGATGGAAAAAGAGACTTCATTGTCGATCAACCTAAAATTGGTCAACCTCAGATCGGTTAGCACTCTTTCAGTACCTTTCGCACTATTAACAATTATGCCAAAGTTATCGAAAAGTTCTATCTTTAATTCTCAATTGTTCGATAAAATGATCGAGGCTCGATTGGAGACCGGAGCTCGGACGAAAGTCAAGCTCGGGATGATCGACAACATGAAGGTGCAGAAGGTTCCTGAGATTGATCTCAATCCCTTGATGGAGAAACTTGAGAAGATTGAGCCAATGATGATCAAGATTGCTCATATGGAAGAAACATTGGTCAATCAAGCTCAAAAGATGGAAGGTCTTAGTCACTCTTCAGAGCTGGTGCTAATCGAAAACACTCTGACCACCCAGATGACCTCCATGGAAGAAAAGCTGAATGAGAAGCTGGAGGGAGTCAAGGCTGAGTTAAGTGCTGAAATGAATCAGAAACACCAGGAGAGTTCTGAATTCCTAGAGGTGAAATTGGCAGAGAAGAATGAGGTGCTAATCAAGTCTGCTGTTGAGGAAATGAGCTCAGTACTCATGACCAAGATGACAGAGATGTTCAAAGAAGCACTCTCTGGCCAGTTTGCCCACTTATCTGAAGAAGTTTCTGTGACTAAGAACCACATCAGGAGGATGGAAGCTGAACAAGATCAGTTAGCAGGAGAGATCCGCTGTGTGAGCAAAGAGCAATATCACATGGACACAACACTCTCCAGACTTCTTCCAAATTACGGTGCCAAGAAGGGGGAAAAGGAAGGTGAAGACCTCAGAAAGTTCATGGCACGTACTTTGGAGAAGAATGCTCAGAAAGATGCTGAAATGTATAACCTAGCCAAAGCCTTAAGAGAAGTCGAAGCTACTGAGAAGTTAAAGTTCGCTCAGGTGGAGAAGCCTATCTACACTCGAGTTTCTAAGCAAACCATGCTTGATGTTGCAAGAGAGAAACTGAGTGCTAGAGCAAAGGTTGGAACAAGCCAGGCTGCTGCTGAAATGCCTATGAAGAGGAAAGCCTTGGGCGTTGTTCAACCTGAAAGCAAGCGTGCAAAGGCTTCTAAGCCAATCCAGAGAAAGCTGATTCTGGATGATGAAGAAACGGAAGAATCTGAGTCTCAACCTCAGAAGAAAGTCTTCAACATGAGAGATGCTCTGAAGACACTCCAAATAGAACAAGCTAAGAAAGTCGGGCCGCTTTGGTCTCGGGAGCGTCTGTGGATCGAAAAAGAAGATAGACGAAGAGCGAAGCGAAGAGTGAATTCGTGAAGTTTATGAAAGCAAGAGGAAAGGGACATCAAAAGCACTAAAGTGGCCCCACGTTGATAAATGGATGCCTATCAAACTCAACGATATGTGGGAAGAAGTCAAGAGAACCTTCTGGTTCAATTATGATGTTCTCAGGGAATGGAGAGGGGAAAGCTCAGATCAGAATGAAGCATTCATTGAATATCTCCTAACCTTCTATCCAAAGTATCTACTGAGTTGGATTAACCTTGCAGATGAAGGAGAGGTACAGATAGTAGCCCCTGGTCTATAATCCTACCCTCCTCCAAGACTTGGTAATGACTTGGTGAATGAAAATGCCATTACTCAAGAAATTGCTCAGTATGCTGGTCAGTTGGGTTTAACAGGGAACAGTCCGGACATTATCAAGGAGAGAAATGAGCTGAAAAAGAGATTTTTCGGAATGTTCGACCTAGAGGTGCCCGCTGATGAAGTTGAGAATGAAGCAAACTGAAGAGCAGAAGACTGAAGAGCCTAAATCTGAAGACTGAAGACTCAGAAGATTCTGTAATCTTTAAATTTTTGTCTTTTTTGATTTTGTTGATAAAAATTCATCAGAATCAGAATGGGATACCAATCATCAATGAAGATTTATCATTATGCTCAAAAGATAATATCTCATTATCTTATTTACATGTATTTTATTTTGATATGCTGAATGAATGTCTCTGAACTGATTGTATGTTGATAAAGAGAAATTGTCTGAATATGGGGAAATTGTTTAAGTATTTAGTAATGAACTACTTAAAGAGATTCATTACTGAAGAAATTACTAATTGATTTAAATTGTTAGGAGTTTCTCTGTTTTTAGAAATTGTTGGGAGACAACCAATCTTGTAATAGGATAAACTGAAACATGAATATAGGTCATATGTTTTGTAACAAGATAGGTTTTGGCATCATCAAAAAGGGGGAAATTGTTGGGAGATGAATTTAATATATATGATTTTGATTTGATCCCAAAACCCCTGAGTATGACATGTTCAGAATAATCTTGATAGTTGAGTCAAGATTCAGTTTTTAGAGTACTCAGGATGTTATCTGCAAAATGTATAGTCAGCAGATATAGTTCAGGATAGGTTCTGAAGACTCTGAAGAACTCAGTATGTTTCTAAAGAAACTGAAGTTTCAGAGATGAAATCGAAGGTTCTCAAGACTCTTCGATGAAATCGAGATATCAAGACTCAAGATGATCTTGAGGAATCAAGATTCAAAGATAAAGACTCAAGACATCGGTCAAGATAAACTATAAAGACTCGAAGACTAAGACTCAAGACTCAAGACCTCAAGACTCGTAAGACTCAAGACGAACAAGATCAAGAACTAAAGATCAAGAATATCAAGGCACAAGAATTATCAAGACTCAAAGAATCATTGAATGCTCAGTATAAACTTGAATGTTCCGAGACACTGAATATATCTATCTGAAGGATGCAATACTGAGAAGATCGCAATTCCTTAGAAAATAGATATTTGCCAAGACATTCAAATGCAGACAAAAGGAACTAAGTCAGAAGTGTTGTTAAGGTTATATCAAACTCAGAGTTTGTAACCAAAAGAGCCGTTGAAGGTGTCTACCTTTAACCGGAGACAAAAGTCAAAAAGAGGAAGACAACACTGCACTACATATCGACCTTTAATCGACAAAGGATGTGTCAAAAAAAGATGTCAGATGTACAAAAGTTCCAGACTGTAAAAAGTGAAGACCGGCTACATGAAAGGCTATTGCCTAAAACATGTTAGGGAGGTTCAAACCCTAAATATAGCCGTTCCTCACACACCTTAAGAGGAAACTTACGGTTATCTCTCCAATGGATAGTTTTCAAGAGTGACCTTGGTGTATGCCTATAAATCTTGGTGACCCTCTACATTGTAAGGTTACGGGAATTTTATCGCAACTCAAGAGCTCAAACTTATTTCTGCAAAAAGTTAAAGCACTCGAAAAACTTAGAATTTCCCAAGTGCTTCTATATTGAAGAGAGCTCACTATACTAAGCCTAGCTTGATAAGATTTATCAAAGCTTAGTCGAGATATCCTAACCCTTTGCATTGTGCTTCATTGTAAAGGATATCTCATCCTAGTTGAAACCAACCGAGAAACCCCAAACCCTTGAGAAGATAGTTGGAGTGTGTTTGTTGGTGAGAAGAGTTGTAAAGAGTTAGTAAAACGCGGAGTAGTAAAAACTCTAGAGGAGAAGTTAGTAAGCTACATGGGGGTAGTCTGAAAGCTTGGTTGTGTTTGAGTAAGTAAACTACGGAGGTAGTCGTAAAACTCAAGGTCGGGTTGAGTAAGTAAACCACGTGGAGTAGTCGTAAAACTTCGTAGGGCGAAGTTGAGTAAGTAAACTACGAGGTAGTCGTAAAGCTCGAAGTGATTAGTGAATTTCTCTCAAGAGTCGGGGAGAGTGGACGTGGGAGCTTGAGTCTCCGAACCACTATAATTCTTTGTGTTCTTTATTGCTTTCTTTTATCTGTGCTTAATCGTTGCATTGACTTGATTTTGAAAGCATACTTTTTCAATCGATATTCGGTTGGAATCAATCCAATGAAGTTGCATAAGTGAATCAACTTAATCACTAATTCATAAAGGGAAGGTTTTCAAAGAAAGCTTAAAACGCAGTATAAACTAAAGGGCCAACCATCAAGACGATCGAGTAGCTAGAACGGATAGTTACCAAACCGAACTCTCTTCCGAGGATTGATGAAGTTAGTTATCTCGATCCAAGCAACTCGGGATCCTCGACACTCATGACTCGGTTGGGATTATCCGAGGTATCGAAAGCGGCTTCGGGATCATTGTCTCAAGAGACTTTGACTCAGAGCGATCTCGTGCTTCTCGTAACCTAATCTTGAGGATTATCGACCCAAGTCGACCTCTCAGAAGAAAAAGTTTTAAAAACACTGAACACGTGTATTCCCCCCCATACACGTGTAAGACTCGTTTGCACCGGGACCAACAAATTTGTTACATTGAAAGATGCAAACTATGTTAATGAAATAAATTGCACGTTTCAGTGAACAAGTTGTATGCTTCAGTGGAATAAATTGTACTCCCTCCTTTTTAAAATACATGTCGTTTTAATTTTTTTTTTATTTGTCATTCTGAATATTTTTTTCCTCTTCTCTCAATTTTACCCCTTTCATTGATCCAATCTTCTAATACTTTTATCCCGATATTATCGAGCGGTTCTATTGAGGTGGATCTTTCTTACCCTCCGTTTTCTTATACTCCATTTACTTCTCTTCCTATTCATGGTTTATCCTCAATTTTTATTTGATCCATCTAAAAGCTGTGAAGACGTCCTTCGACAGATATTACGCGAGGTACATGATGTGTAGTTTTAGAAATTTATGTAATCAGGCAAGCCCATTCTTATGTGTTACCATTCTAAAAACGTAATATTAACAGACACCTACATTAACTCTGAGAGCTACTGGTCCAGAGATGTGGAAATGGGATGTTCAGGTGTAATTTAAATTTGGAGTTTAGGGATTTAATGAGTTATTGCCGGCGATTTAATTTATGTGAAGTTGAATTGTTGTTAGCATTTTGGCTTTTTGATTTTGTGAATTGTTCATTGTTTCGCCGTGCACTTCGCGAGTATTGGACACTTAATTTCGTTTTAAATAATTATTATCTGTAGCTTGATTTTTCGTTTTCTTGAAAGCTTGGAGAAGTGATCTCTCTTATATGATTGTTTATTCCTTGTTTGTTTGGATTTTTTGGTTCCTTCAATTTTTCGATCCATTCTTAGGGTGAATTTTGTGGCAACATACTTAATTATAGCTTTGTAAATCTTTACCAAATCTTTACAGTTGGTACAATAATTATAGCTTGGTAAGCATCACTATTGACATAATTATATGTTTTTATGCGTAAAGAAAATAGAAGGCTATTGCAGAATTTTGGTTTTGGCTATATTTCCTCAGTTTAGTTTGCCAAAACATAATCTAATTATATGTGTATATAGATAGATATATGTATTTGTGTGTAGAATGAATTTTTCCATGATTTTGAGAAGAATGATTTCGAAACGTTTATTAATTTGTTGATTTGATAATAATTGTTAGAGGCACACTTGTATGACACTGTTTCACGATGAGATGGGCCATAAGTTGGGCATTGACGCTTTAACACTTTGGGAGGGAGGAATGTGATTTGTGTTTGGTTGTGCTCCGTCTCATGAATTTACATAATCAAGAAAGGGTATGTATTAAATGTATATTGATAACTATTTCATGAGAAAAATGTTTGATTGATTTCCTTGATTATATGTTTTTCCATGACTTAAAAAGTCATTTTCTTTATGTGCATTTCTTCTACCTGATCATCAGTGTGAGTTTTCTATATGATAATCAAACTTGCATAATTCTAAACTACCAGATTATTATTTTTTATTTTATTATCTGGTTTGGGAGGATTTCCAATTGAAAACTCTTCAATTGTGTAATTCATTCTAGATTTCTGTATGAATTCTTATTTTTGTGCAAGGTACATGGATTTCTTACATCTAGCTATATTGTGCTTGTTATTGATCTAACTGTTTGTTCTAATTTTTATTGTTGCAAGGACGACTAATGATATATTTTTATTATTGAGTGTAAAAAGACTTCCAGAAGTTAAAATTTCATGTATCCAAGTGTTGCATGTTAGGATACTGTTTATGTGGTGTGGAATTCTTTTCAGCATCTGATCTAATAACTAATGGTATCTTTTAAAAACTCAACAGTGTTAAGTTTCTGTGCATAAACTCAAATGGGCTTTTCATTTGTTATAGGCTAATGCTATGCACTTTAAGATAATACTCCTTCAAGAAATTAGTTACACGGATAAGATAAATTGAATAAAAATAAAATGAATAAAATATTGATTTAACCAACAATCTCAAAAAATCACCATTAATTCAAATAATGATTCAATCAACAATCACATGAAACAAAAAATAATTACATGTAAAAAAAATCATAATCACAATCACTCATGCTTCTTCATGTGTAGCTCCACTCGAACCAGTTCCTACAAACACAAGATAACATTATTAGTTAAAGATAGAAAAGAATTGCAAATATTTAAAATTTAACTTACCCATTCGTGTCGCTAACAAGTCTTTAGTCGCTTGTAATAATGTTGGCTCGCATGAAATTTGCGTAGGAAGACGACCTAGCATTTGAAGTCATTTTTTATTTATGTGTGGGATTTTATATCGATTTCCTCCTCCCAATTTCATGGTTTCTTTCATACACAGATGCAATGTCAACCACACATAATTGAGTTTGATAGGTGAATAATCATCGTACGCTTTCTCTACGGCATGCACAAGTTCAGGGATAGTCCTTGCACGCATTTTTTGTTGCAATGATTGAATGACCCTAAAAAAATCCAAGATCGAGTATATTAAGATCGGGAGAATTTGGAGGTTGGCAAGTTAAACGAATGTCAAACCCATTTTGGGAAGCCGCGACTTGAAAATCAGGGTCAGAAGGAGGAACATGTGTCCTAGCATTGTCCTGTTGGATGAAAATGATTTCTCTGTAATCTAATCTTGGCCACTTCTCGTAAATTGCTGGAATAACCTTTTCAACCAGAAATGCTTTTATTGTCTCCCTCTTAACACATGTGATCGCCTTCATCTCCATGGTGCCGGCTTGTCTATTCCTGCTACTTCTCTGTGCCGGTTGTTCAGTGACAAATGCCCAACAACCAAGTTTACCTGAAAAAACCACCCTTCCATCATCGTCAAACCTGGGACAAGCTGTGGCTGCTAAGAACATGACCTTCCCAATGAAATTTTTACTTTGACACGAGCGATCAGGATCGTCTTCATTGGTGAGTAAGTAATATGTTTGGTTCTTCTTTGTCAAGTAAAACCATTTCTCATCGATATGCACATAGTTGTACATGTTCTTAAACTTTGGGTCGTTCGACTTTGTGCTTTCGTCAATCATCGACAAGCAGAACTCGATTCTGGAAATTTTATTTTCCTCTTTAAAATGTGGTTTGATGGCACTTGAATGACGACGGAGAACACCTTGCTTAAAAAGACTATACATTTTAGAGCAGCTAACTCCAAAAGCATTCGAAAGAGATGCTAGTGTTGTTCGTTGATGCAAATCTATTTGTAGCACCCGACTTAAATCAACTTTGGTTCGTTTACAACCACAATTCCCTGTCTTCCTTGACGAGACATCCACATTAGTGCCCGGAGGAGTTCTCTTGTGAATTCTCCAAATTCTTTGAATTGTTCGCAAACTCTCGACATTGAACATATCTTTCACCTGTTTTGTCGTGTTCTTTTTCAATTTACCATTGACACTTTTCTCCAATAAAGCGTGATAAATTATCCATCGTTCGGCGTTAGTTAGCATCTTTTTTTTCTTCTTCTTCCTTGAACATTACATGTTAACATCATAGTGAATTATTTAATTTTTTTTTAATTGTACGTAAAAAGATGTATACATGTACGGTTAATGATTAAAAAATTCCACCTTAAAATTAATTTCATTGTTTTATATTTTCAAATCCACATAAAATTATTGCTAAAAAATGTAAATAAATTTTGCAGAAGTGAATAATTAGGCATCATTTGCAATTTACAGTTTTACATCTACTGCTAAAAGAGTACTGCTAAATTTTACTACAACATTTACAGAAGTGAATTAGGCAACATTCCATCTTAAAATTAATTAACAAGCCTCAGATTTTTCATAAGGCAAACACTTACAATTAATACCATGCTACATCATTTTCCAATTAGTACCAATTATAGACTAAGTCATAGACCGCCAACTATCAACCTTTTTGAATTTGAGGTTTGACAGCATTGTGTCACAAACCATCGGATTTCTAATTGATAAGAAGCACGCGCACACTTAGATCAAATTAAAAAAAAATAAAAATAAAGACTCGATTAGTATATTAAATTGATTAACATAGATTTTTTTTAGAAGCGATTAACATAGAAATTAGAATCATGCCATCGTTGAAAAAAAATCTCAACAAACACACTATTAAAAATATAACATCACGTAGATAGTGTATTTATCCATTAATTATGGGATTAGTTAAGATTTGTTTAGACTTATTCCTATCTTGAATAATTCTAAATTCTCTATATATATTGTTGTAGGAGAAAGTCTTGTGTGAAATATTGCACACTAGTGTTATGTGCAATACAACATAAATAAGACAAAAGTTGCCAAAATTTCGCGGGTCAAAGGCATGGGTCAAGTCGGGGGTGGGTGGGCCTTGGGGCAGGGTGGGGGAGGTATGAGGCGGTGGGGTTCAGGTTTACATAACAACTTGATGTGTTACTACATGAACAAAAGAGTGTTACCCTATGAGTAAAATAGTGTTACTACATGAACAAAAACCAGTACAAACACATAAACAAAACCAGAACAAACGGAAAAGAATTTCTCAGTCCAAAATTATAAATTTACATAACAACTTGATGTGTTACTACATTAACAAAATAGTGTTACCCTATGAGCAAAAGAGTATTACTACATGAACAAAAACCAGTACAAACGCGAAAAATATCATCAGTAAAAGAGTGTTACTACATGAACAAAAATCTATACAAATGCATAAACAAACCCAGAACAAACGGAAAAGAAATTCCGGTCAAAATTATAGATTTACATAACAACTTGATGTATTACTACATGAACAAAAGAGTGTTACCCTATGAGCAAAATAGTGTTACTACATGAACAAAACCAGTACAAACGCGAAAAAAATCATCAGTCTAAAATTACAGATTGTGAAATTGAGAAGAATATGGAAGAGAAAAAAAGAAAAAGAAGAACATGAGAAGAGAGGAGAAGGAAGAACCTGAAAAAGTAGCATTGTGAAAATCAAAAAGAAAAAGAAAGCATCAAGGCTGACGCGAGGAAGAAAGAAGCCCTTGCCGACCCGGGCGTTCACAGACTGCGAAAAAAAAAAAAGCCCAATGAACCTATAATTACACATATGACTTGTATGCAATATTGCATACAAGTTTTTGCGTTGTTGTAGTCCTTTTGCAATAAACCAATGAAACACGATTACACAATTCCTATTCACACAAACTGGAGGTCAATCAAATTGAGAGTAACAACAATTTTTTAAGCATACAAAAATTACCTTGCTGGTCATTGTTATACCCCGTTTCTTGACCGTCGCTATCCTCAGTTTGCTCAGTTTGCTGGCCATTGTTATCCCCTGTTTGCCGGCCATCATCATCATCCCCCGTATGCTGGGCAGTCTCTTCGTCGGATGAATCGGACAATATTTCATCATCTTCTTCATTTAATTGATTTAAGTCAAGCTCTATAGGATTTCGTATCTCATTGTTATCATTATTAAGCACAATTATGATATTTCCCGATGAAGAAGGTGTTACATGAATTGGAATCTCTCCTTCACTGTGTAATTCATGGTTGACGGGAGGTTGGTTTAAATCTATATCCATGTTCGAGATGTGAAGAATTGATAAATTTCATAGTCATATTTGTAGAAAAAAAAATTGAAATTGAAATTCTTGCCTTCATTGTGTAATTCTTGGCTCCATATCTAAAATTTTGGCTCCAATTACGTGAATATGGTGAAATATTTTGGTTCCAATAAAAATAATGGAGTAGATGGAGCTCCTTTTTTCTAGGTCATGTTTAAAAAAAAAAAAAAATTTTAAGAATTAAGATCATGTGTTATTTTCCAGCATATTGATTAAGTCAAAACCCACAACTAATTAAGGGTAATCTTGGTAAAATAAATTATTCTTAATTTAGGAGTTAATCCTTAAAACGTCAAGTAATTTAAAATGGAGAGAGTATATTTTAAAAATACACTATTGAGTGCACCATGCACGGGTAAATATGTGACCTAGCCCTTTTTATAATAATTGAAGAAATTATAATAGTCAAACTTGTGAAATACGCAATGCGACTCATCCAAAGAGACGAAATTCAGCCATGGAAAATTCAGCCATGGAAAATTCAGCTATGTCCTATCATCATCACCTATTCACAATTTCACCTTGTCCAGAATTAAATGCATAGCTAAGTATGTGGATGGTGTATGATCTGAGTTGCACGGATGCGGGTGCAGTCTGCAGATACGATACGATTCGGGTGCGGAAATTCGTATATTTTCAAATTTTTAGGATACGATACGGTTAGAATACGTCAATTTTTTTAATTTAAATATATATCACCTGTAATAATATTAAAAAATTATAACAATTATATATAACACATGTAATAATATCAAGAATATTTAAAACACAAGTACTAATATCAAGGAATTCATCTCATAAGTAACAAAACAACAATTAAATCAAATATCATTAACCTATACAAGTCATAAATCATAATAAAAGATTAATAAATTTTGATATTTAATAAGTTTTAGAGTGTGTCCTTCAAATTATTAATAAGTTTTAATTTTTTACAAAAAAAAAACCCCCAAAATTTAATAAATTTTACAAAAAAATCCCGATATGTATCCGATACGAGTGTCATCGGAACAGGATACGCGTATCCGATAATAAAAAAATTAAAAAAAAGTTGAGATTCGCCACGTGGCGAATCGGGTGCAAATCCCAGACGAATCCCACCCGAATCGCACCTCAGGCGAATCCGATACTGCATACTGTTAATTTTTGAAGAATCCGTGCATTAGAGTGTATGATCCAATCACTTCATATAAGTGAGGTTGAAGTGATACAAAATAAATTACATTAATTAATGCATTATATAAAATTTTCAAAAAAATGATAATTTTAAATTTCTTGTATTAATATATATAATATTATACGTTTTTCTATTGTGCATGAAAGCATGAGATAATTTTTCGACAACTCACTGTTAATGTGATTATTTTCTTACGACTTGGGCTATTTCCTGTTAGAAAATATATTGTTGATAAATTCATTACATTTTAAAAGTTTTACAATTTAATTAGACTTAATTGCAAAAATTAAGTTACCATCTTTCATTTATTTACAATCTAATCTAAAATATCGAATAGTTTGTAAATAAATTACCAATTATTATTACAATTAGTTTTATGAGCAGCTCATTTTTGTCCAAACTTAACGTGGCTTGCCCTTATCTTATTAAATTAAATTAAAAAACGTCGTTTAATTTAGGGGTCGTCGACGAACAACGTCAAATTCGGGCACAAAAAGAGCTACCTAAAAAAACTAATTTGCATCAACATTTAACATTGATGATTTATTTAATTATCCAACTATTTAGATTGCATTGCAAATAAGCGAAGATCATGATTTAATTTGCAATTATGTTATTTAATTATAAGAAACTTTTTAGAGTGTAGTAAATATATTATCTATCTGTAACTTATGAAGTTGTGTGATATTAATTTATTCATATAATTCCCTAATACTCTCATTTACATGTGGACTGAGTTGTCACGTGGGCTGTAAACTCTATCATTAGGAGGACTTAGTAGACCGAACAAATGTGCAAATTTAGGGTCCGCTTGGTTGGGGGTAATGAAAGTGAGTAATGTGAATCACTTCTATTGATGTTGCTTGGTAATTTTGATATACAAGTAATGGGAATAGAAGTACGCAATTGATTATGTTGTGGGAAATTAATTAAACGAATTAATTCCACTCTCTCTACAAGTTCGGACTTTTAGATGAGACATAATTCTTTCATGGTATTAGAGCTTAGGCTCGCCTAGGTCCTGAGTTCGATTCCCGTGAAAAACACTCCACCCATTTAAATTGTCCACTCGTTGGGCCTCTTCCCGAGATGGCAGAGACAATGATTCAGCCCACGAGTGGGGGTGGGGGGTGGGTGTCTAGAAAAATTAAATAAATGAATTGATTCACACCCTCTCTACAAGTTCAGACTTTTAGATGAGACATAATTCTTTCAAATTATCCTCATTCACTCAAATCAACTCACATGATACCAATTGTTTATGTTTTAACCAATAATAACAATGTAATCAATAACTCTTAGTGATTAACCCCTCATTAATACTCATTATCATTCTCACCCTTAATGTAGGTTGGACGTGAGCTTTTTAACTCTAAAAATTAATTCAAATTTATAGAGATGTACAAAATTAATTTATTTATACAAAATTTCCTAATACACACATGATACAACCAAACTTTACATGGGTTTTCAGTTAGAAACTTAAGGGTATGTTTGGTAAGTCTCATTCACTCAACTCAACTCACATGATGCCCATTGTTTATGTTCTAACCAAACAATAACAATATAATCAATAACTTTTAGTGATTGACCCCACATTAATACTCACTATCATTCTCACCCTTATTGTAGGTTGGACGTGAGCTTTTTTAACTCTAAAAATTAATTCAAACATATTGAGATGTACAAAATTAATTTATTTATACAAAATTCCCTAATACACACATGATACAACCAAACGTTACATGGTTTTCGGTTAGAAACGTAAGGGTATATTTGTTTCGGGACTCACCCGGATGGACTTAGAACTTTGAAAATCCCGTCTCATTATAGTTTGAGATTTAAAATTAGACTTCAAAATCTTCTCCTATAAAATACACCTACATTCCTATTTTTCACAAAATTCAATACAATCACATCACTACTTTTCTCACTCTCAACACAATATAATAATACCACATCAATCATTATTAAATATTAGTTTGACATAAAGTAAAATTTCAACCTATCAAAACTTTAAAATAAACACATATTTTTGACTATTTATTAAGATTTTTAAATTCATAAGATTTTGAAGTCATAACTTCTCCCACCCACCTAAATCCGGAAACGAGATACCCTAAAAGTTGGAACAAGTAAACGATAGTTCAGATATTCGAAACCATGACTTAAAGATGGGGCCCACAGAAATTCACTGAAAAATCGTTAGATGGCATCAGTCAACTCAACTCAAGGTCTACAAAGAAACGCGTTACATATGCATACGAATACGATATATATCTAATCCATTCTTTTCGCGACTTAATCCTCAATCAAATTAACTATGTCCTCCATCTTCCTCATCCTTCTCCTATTCTCCCCACAGCTCGGAGTATCAACACCAAAAGACGATTGTACCCCTCACAGACCCCGATGCCGAAAACACGGTCCCGTCATCCGGTTCCCATTCCGGTTCACAGACCAACCCGCCCACTGCGGGTACCCGGGTTTCGACGTCCACTGCGACCAAAATGACCAAACTATCCTCACCCTCCCTTCTTCCCTGCCTCTCACAGTAACCAAAATCGATTACAAATCCCAACAAATTCACCTATCCGACCCCAAGTGCCTGCCCCTAAAACTCCCGGATCTGAATCTATCCGTTTCCCCCTTCAATTTCGTCACCGATTACAAATCCGATTTCATCCTCTTCAATTGTTCTTCTCTGAATCGAGATTACATGAACCCAATCGAATGTTTGAGTGGCTCCAGCTTCAAATCCTACGCCATTGAAGCTAACGAATACATGGATTCGTTTTCGTTAACTCAGTGCACCAGAATTCTTAGCATTTCGTCAGTTCCGAGGGATTTTCCTGATACTGATCTGTATTTGAACTGGACTGAACCGGCGTGTGGGCACTGCAAAGAGCAGGGACAAGGATGTGCGTTGAATGTTACTAGCGCTGGAAATCAAACGCGATGTGTCTACAGAGATAACAAACACACAGGTAGCATATATCTTCCCATCTTCTACTTGTAGACAGGAAAGGGGCGGAATGTATACTTATTAGACAAAAAACTCATATGAGACGGTCTTATGCGAGATCAGATACAACTTAACACAAATAACACGGTACACTCACCATTCCCAAAGCGTTAAAACGTTAATACTCAACTTATGTCTCATCTCACAGTGAGACCGCATCATACAAATGTATCTCTAGATATTAATTTTTTTTTTTTTGAAAAGGACGGAATGCATAGTTTTTAATTATTTATTAATAAATTGGGTTGGTGTTTTGTTATAAATAATAGCGGAATGCATAGTTGTTAGATTATTGTTTGTCAATAAAAACACCCAACCCAATTTATTAATAAATAATTTATTTATCTTATTTACCTGTATAATTTACAAGTCAATCAATTCTCATTTATTTTTGATATTTTATTAATAACCCAACATAACTTAAAAGCAATTTTTTTTCATTATTTAAAATTTACATTAATTTATTATAAATTTTTTATTATATTTATAAGATTAATATTTTCTCCGTCCCAAGATGACTTAAATAGTAAAAATGACACGCAAAATAAATAAAATGGGTTTTAGTGGGTTTGAATGGAATAAAATAAAGGTATTGTGAGTGTATTAATATTATATTTATTTCCATTTTGGGAGTGTTCAAGTAATGTTGAGACGTCCAAATAAGACAAGTGTTCAAGTAATGTTGGGACGGAGGGAGTATTAAATGATTGACAATTTTTTTGTGCATCTTTTGCACCAATTCTAAATTCAATTCAATTTTTTTCTAGTTTTTTTTTAATCAGTTTTTTCTATTGTGCTCGAACCCCGCTCGAGTAGTTCATAGTTCACCCGACCCGAATAGATCATGATTTAGGCTGCGTTTATTTTGGGACTCACACGGATGAACTTAACACTTTGCGCTCCCCGTCTCATACGAGTTTGAGATTTAAAATCTAGTTTTCAAATCCCACATTCAATCCACACCTACAAATACCTATAAAATTTATTATTACTCTTCCCAATATATCACATTTTATACACTTTATTACTCTTCTCAATATAATATAATAATACAATATCAACATTGATTTGACATAAAGTTAAATCTCACCCTAATCAAATCTCAAAACAAACACACATTCACTATTCATCAAGGATTCTAAATCCCTAAATTTTAAAATCTTGACTTGCTCCGCACACTTAAATTCCAAAACAAACGCACCCTTAGTGTTTAGGTTCATGATTTAGAATTTAAGGTTCATTGTTCATCCAAATTAAAATTGAATCAAATTATATCAATTACATAAATACAATTGGTGCACACAAGCATCACTCTAAATGATTTGATATTTAAAATTCGTAATTACAATATCAATAATAAAATTAAAAAAAAAGAAAGAGTATGAAATTGTGATTCAAAATATATTAATATTGATCCCTATTTATAGTGAAAAATATTTATGAATTTTAATATAATTTTTTTAAAAATAAATATAATATTCTAAAATAAAAAATTTAAAAATTATTCACTAAAAATCAAATTGATCAATGATATGAGGACAGGTGGCAGAAAAAGCATCAAGAACCGCGCCTAACTTTGTTTGTTGCGCCGAACCGTTTCGAAATTTATGTTTGAGCGTTTGTTTTGGGTTTTAAGTGTGCGGAGCAAATCAAAGTTTTAGAATCCGGGATTTAAATTCTTAATGAATAGTAAATGCGTGTTTGTTTTGAGATTTGAGTAGAGTGAGATTTAACTTTATGTCAAATCAATGTTTAATAGCGATTGAAGTTGTATTATTATATTATATTGAGAAGAATAATATAGTGTATAAAGTGATGTATTGGGAAGAATAATAATATGTTTTATTAGTATTTGTAGGTGTGGATTGAATGTGGGATTTAAAAATCAGACTTTAAATTTCAAACTCGTATGAGACGGGGAGCGCAAAGTCCAAAGTCCATCCGTGTGAATCCCAAAACAAACATGGCTAGTCTCTTGTGAGCCGGTTCACATGAACTTTTTTTCTTCAAGTATTATTATAATTTAGTATACAAAGAGTCACTGTTTAGAATATAAAATATTAATTGGGTTGAGCACTTGTTTATCTTTATAACCCACTTAGTTTCCAATTTATGAGTTGGTATATTGTGAAACTTGTTCATCGTGAAATTAATTTCTTTTTTTACAGGTATGACCTGTCAGTTATCACGATTAATATTTTTTTGTAATATAAATTACACATTTTTTTTTTGAAAGCAATATAAATTATACCCTTCAGTTATCACTATTAATATCATTTGCTATAATATAAGTCACACTCTTCAGTGTTATGAAAACTAATACCCTTTAATAATATAAGTCACATTCTTTAACAATTTTCATAGATTCTTATGAAACTTGTTCACCCTATACTTTGCCCAAATTTAATTGTTGATATTTTATGTTTCACATAGAATAATAAAGTTATTCAAAATCCATAATTACTTATAAAAATGATTACTATACCATTTTGTGTGTTTTACCTGATAATAATTTTTAACTCAATAAATGTAACATATCACAAAAAATTAAGAAAATGGCAAAGCTGGATAAAAATACCCTTGAAAAAAAGATAACATATATTTTGAAACAATTTTTTGTTTCTTCTCTAGAACAACAATCAAAATTGGTAACGTTTTGAGCATGAATAATTGGTTAGATTCTATCAAATACAAAAATATATTGAAGCTTGTTTCATATTTATATCAAAGTGAGCTTAAATGAGATTTAATGGAACGATTGGTTATAAATATTCTTGTTGTGTTGATTACAGGATTAATAGAGAAGGAACGGAATGCAACTGCTACTTTAGGTTCTTTCGTTTTGTTAATGACAATTGTCGGTGTCATTTTTGGTATAGTTATGTTTATAAGAATCCGAGAGAATCAAAAGAAGGTTGAAAAGTTTATAGAAGATTACAGAGGGCTTAAGCCCACAAGATTCTACTACGCTGATATAAGAAAGATAACGAACGAATTCAGTGAAAAAGTGGGTGAAGGAGGGTACGGAATAGTGTATAAGGGAAAGTTAACAAGAGAGATAAGCGTAGCAGTAAAAGTGCTGAACAATACCAAGGAAAAATGTGGGGAGGAGTTTGTGAACGAAGTGAGCACGATTGGAAGGATTCACCACGTAAATGTGGTGCGTTTGGTAGGGTTCTGTGCGGAAGGGTTAAGAAGAGTGGTGGTTTACGAGTTTCTCCCAAATGATTCTCTAGAAAAGTTCATTTTCCAGACGGAATCCAAACGGACCTCTCTTGGTTGGGAGAAGATGCAAGAGATTGCACTTGGGATTGCGAAAGGAATTGAGTATCTTCACCAGGGGTGTGATCAACAAATTCTGCATTTCGACATCAAGCCTCATAACATTTTGTTGGATGAAAATTTAATTCCTAAGATTTGTGATTTTGGGCTGGCGAAGTTGTGTTCAAAGGAGCAGAGTGGGGTGACTATGACAGCTGCTAGGGGAACAATGGGGTAAGTATGTTTATTAATAAAAAAGTTGTAAAATATTTTTTTTTTCATTAATTAAATTCAACTCCTTAATAAAGAAAAAAAACACGTCTCTTTATAATATGACAAAAATTTCTATACACCAATTGTACCGTGCAATCGATTATAATTTTGGCTAAGGTTTAAAGTTTGACATAAAAACACTGATATTTATCACAAGAAGTCAGAAAAGTATTTGTCCACACAAATGAAAGTAATAGTTTGTAGGCTGAAGAGTATTAGTGCTTTACAATACACAACTAATACTTTTCATCACATGAACTAATACTTTTAAATTGTTTTTTTTCTATGACTCATGAAAAATATAAAAAACTTGTTTGGGTGATTTTTTTTTTTTGTCAAAATTAGTATAACCCTTATAATATATAATAATATAAAGATAGGTAACTTATAATCCTAATATAATAAAATCAAATCTTATCTTAAACATAAATATCCAAATATAAAAGTCAAATGTTGATCTTCATCAATATATTCATCAGGTACATTGCGCCTGAGGTGTTGTCGAGGACATTTGGAAAAGTGTCGTATAAGTCTGATGTTTATAGCTTTGGAATGTTGCTTCTTGAAATGGTTGGAGGGAGGAAGAATGTGGATACGAAGGTGAATACTAGTCAGGTGTACTTTCCGCAATGGGTTTTTAATCATTTGAATTTAGGAGATGAGTTGTGGACGAAGGCACAGAATGAGGAACAAACCGAGGAGGGTAATATTGGAAGGAAGCTTACGATTGTTGGGTTGTGTTGCATTCAGTGGTATCCTAATGATCGTCCCTCGATGAAAGATGTGGTTCAAATGTTGGAAGGAGATGGAACTGATCTCACTATGCCGCCCAATCCATTTCCAGAGGGAACTGTGGCAAGTCTTGTTGAAAAACATTTCCAACCAGAGTTGCCTCTCATATTGGAAATTGATGAGTGAAGTCTTTTATTATGGGCAAATACCTCTATGCATCAATGACATCGTATAACGGTATTAGTTATTTTATTAAAAGTTATCAGTTGTTCAGTATTACTTGTTTCCAATGAACAATATTAGTTGTTTATATTGAATAGTATCAGCTGTGCACTAAAGTGTTAATCTTTTTTTAAGGGTTTAGATGGATATATACTTTACTTTTTTCTCTTGTATAATTACTTGTCATGAGCTCATTAGATAAGTCTACTCTAGCTTTGTTGGAGGGGTTTTATCACTGCGAGCTTTGATCTCGAGAAAATATGTACAATTCAAATAACAATCACTGTTATATAATTATGATTTCTCATCATACTATAAATTTCTTTGCAACCCTTTATATTTGCATGACATAAATTTAGGGGGAAAAACTTTAAGAAGAAAGTCAAAAAAGAAAAAACTCAAAGTTTCTAAATGCAATTTTTTTGGCACAAAGATGCTTTTTTTTCAAACAAAGTACAGTTTTTTTTGTACCTTAGAGTAAATAAAAATTGCATTTGTACCTTAGAATTACTACTTCCTTTTTTTTTACCTTAGAGTCATTAACTCATAAATTTATTGCTTTGGGATATTCAAGTTAGAGTGTTTTCTCTTTATAATTGTATGATTATGAATCATATTCACATTAATTTGACCTCTTTATATTGTTCCTCTAGGCGAATGTGGATCAATGGATGTGTATAAAGAGGAATCAGGGAACTAAGTATGCATTTAAAGTTTGAATTTCAACGTTGTTCTTTTCTAAATACTGAATACGTTTGAATTTATTTGCTATGCCAATAATTTTTTTTTTGTTCCTTTCTTTAGTAAAAAATGAAGACTAGGTGAACAATAAGTTGATTCTTTTGAGGTGAACAATATTTATTGAGAGATGGTTGAGTTTTTGCTATTCACGTTTTATTTTCCCCATGAATGAATTATTTTAGTTGGGTTGTGTGCGCTTGAGTTGTTTAATATTCTCTTAGCTTATAAATTGAAGTAATTTATATCTTATTTAAGTCCAAGCCCACTTCTAATACATCTATTTATATGAGATTTTATCCTAAAATTATTTGTATTCGCTTAAATACGATTGCACTCCTCGATTTTTTTTTACTTCTTCTACAAAAGTATCTCATGGTATTTTCTTCTCTCTTTATTTTTATTATATTTCTTTCAATTATTGTTTAAATTTTTAATGATGAATATTTGATTGTGGTTTTGTTAGAATTTTTTTTCGAGATCAATCGGAATTTATTTTATTTTAAAAGTTTTGCAGATCGGAATTTGATAGTTAAATATTTCTTTCTGGTCATCCCCTTGAACTTATTTATGCACATAAAGATTCTTGTTAAATTATTTTTACACTAGTTATATCACTCCCTAATGTACGAGTTTTATTTATTAAAAATCAGGGTGTGACAGTTGGTATGAGAGCAGATGTACATTCTTGTAGAATTGTGTTGATGTTGCACGGATGTTGTTCCAGATGTTTGACAACATTCTGCACAATATCATAAATTTGTCCTTTCTCCTAATACTGACTCCGGTTTAATAGATGTGTTTCTCCATGTTTCCTACATTGCAGGTTGAAAATAATCTCGAAAATTATCAAGCAGTTGCACTGATGGAGTGAGAATAGAAAGATTATGGGTGGTTACACCAAGATCATGGAGATAGTGGAGGAGAAGTTCAAGGTTGTTCACACCAAGTGGATAGGACAATGCAGTTGGTCCGAAAGTCTATAAATAGATTGCATTGGTCGACATTCAAGTTGGAGTTAAAGTGAAATCCCATTTGCTCTACTCCAAACTTAAGAGAGTAACATCCAAGACACAACCAAGAGTGAAAAATCGAGTGTTTGTAATTCTAGGGGTGTGAGGGTCGATGTTATTCTATGTGTACTGGTCGAGGGAATACAATCTCTCCTATCAGTATTGATTTTATCTTATTAGATCAAGTTTTAGGTTGAATAAGATCACTAGTTACTTGATTGGATAGATTGATTTTGGTGTGTGGTTTTTCACTACACCTTTTAGGATTTTGTAAGAGATTCGTGTGTATCTCACTACTTGTTATAGTGATGTTTTTAACCATGAGGTTTGTATAGTGTGGATTACAGACTATACAAAATTTTGAAATCCTTTGCACTGCGTTTTTATGCTTCTGCTGTCATATGTTGTTTTACATGTTGCATAACATTTTTAACAACACTCTGAAAATTACACGCACACACACGCCAGAGCCATAAACTTGATACACTAAGTTAAAGGTCCTGTGTTTAAAGTGTGTTTTTGCAATGGATTATCCACTGACTCCTTCTTTAAAACCTCCAATTTTGGATGGATCAAATTACCCATATTGGAAACCTAAAATGTGCATGTACATTAAGTCTATAGATGAGAGAGCAAGAACAATTGATGATAGAGATGGAGAATCACAAGTCAAAAAGGAGATTGATTGGTCCAATGATGAATGCACATCGGCCAATTTCAATTCTAAACCTCTTAATGCTATATTTACTGCTACTGATGTTTCAATGTTTAAACTGATATCTAACTGTGTTTCTTCTAAGGATGCATGGGAAATATTGCAGGAACATTGTGAAGGATCAGAAAGTGTTCGAAGGACTAGACTCAGAATGTTGGGAACCAAGTTTGAAAACTTGAAGATGAAGGATGATGAAAGCATTTCATCATACAATGAAAGGATAAGTGAGATTGCTAATGAGTCACACTCACTTGGTGATCAAATTTCCAACACTCGGTTAGTCAATAAGATACTTAAAACTGTTCCTAAACGATTTGATGCTAAAATATGTGCAATAGAAGAGGCTAAGAACACTGATTTATTGAGTTAAAATGAGTTGATCAGTATTTTGAAAACTTATGAGATAAACTCAAATATGTTAGATGATGATAAACATGGGAAAGATAAAGACAAGAAAATACTTGCTTTTAGAGGTGAAACTTCTGATAATGTTGGTAAACATCCTTATGTGACTGAAGTTGATTCTGATGATGATATTTCTGATTTATGTGATGAAAATGTTTCTGAACAATTTGCTCTTATCACTAAGCAATTCAAATCTTATCTAAAAGGAAAGTTCAGAAGACCAAATGGTCAATTTCAATCAAAGGATAAGTTTAATCAAAACTCTTCTCCCTCTGATAAAAAGCTTGTTCCAAGTCAGTCTTCCAGTTTCAATCAACCTAGATAATTTACAAAGGATAACAAGTTCAAATATGATCCTGAGTACAAAAAAAAGGTTAAATGTGATGCATGTTCTGGATATGGTCATTATGCTAATGAATGTGCTAATACTTTGCTTAGGAAGAAGATGAACTTTAATGCCACTTTAAGTGATGATTCTGATGATGAAACTGATGCTGATAAATGTGAACTAAGTGTTATGTCTGCTAGAATAGTTTATGATGATACATTTGATGATGATCTCGATGATTATTGGTCTGAAGCAGATTCAGATGTTATCACAACATCTGAAACAACATTCAGTAAATATGATTATGAGATTAACTGTTTTGCTGGAACTATTCTGAATGTTGAAACATCAAGTTCTGCTAATTGTAACTCTGAATATCTGAAGTTTAAATCTGATTTAGAAACTCAAAAACAGGTGTTGAGTTCTTTATCTTTAGAAAATTCAGATTTGAAAGAAAATCTTGTTAAGCTTGAAATTCTTTTAACTAGAAAAGATGTGGAAATTTATGCTTTGAAAGATGAACTTAAAAGCACTACTCTTAGCTTTAAAAAGTTTTCTACTAGCACTATTGATTTGAATGATGCATTGATGATTGGTAGACATGGTAATGCTGGACTTGGCTTTGAAAAATCTTTTGAGTATACTCCTATATCATGTGAACCTATTTCTTTTGTAAAAGCTGGAACTTCTGTACCAAAATCTTTGAAAGGTAAACAAAAGAAATATGATGGTTTGTTTAAAGACTATGTCTATTTTTATTGTGTTGGAGTAGGTCACATTTGTCCATATTGTTCTAAGTTAAGAAGAGATATAAAAGCTGGAATATTTTTACCTGATAAAGTTGAACATCCCATAAAACAGGTTAACAACACTAAAGAGTTGATTCATAAGAACATGTCTTGTAATGTTGTGTATACATCTTTGAAAGCATGTGTTCCTGGATCTTGGTATTTTGATAGTGGTTGTTCTAGACACATGACTGGTCAAGTTAATCATCTGACTAATTATACATCATACAATGGTGGTCATGTTACCTATGGTGGTGGTTCAAAAGGTAAAGTTGTTGGTAAAGGAACATTGAATGTTTCTGGTTTTCCAAAGTTGACAAATGTGTTACATGTAAAAGATTTACTTGCTAATCTGATTAGTATTAGTCAGTTATGTGATGATGAGTTACATGTGAAATTTGACAAGAATTCATGCTATGTGTTTGATAAGAATGATGAATGCTTAATGACAGACAATAGATCTGATGATAATTGTTATTTGATTGGTTCAAATCATGCTTGTAAAAGTGCTAAAGCAGATGATATTATTTTGTGGCATCAAAAACTTGGTCATTAATTAGAGAAGTATTCAGAGATTGCATAGACTAGGTGCTGTTGTTGGTTTACCTGATCTTAACTTTGAAAAATGAAAAATCTGTGGACCATGCCAGAAAGGTAAGCAAGTAAGGACAACACATCAAATGTTGTCAACATGTACAACAAACAGGTGTTGTGAATTGATTCATATGGATCTAATGAGTCCTATGGAAACTGAAAGTTTAGGTGGAAAGAGGTCTTCTTATGTTCTTGTAGATGATTTTTTCTAGATATACTTGGGTTATATTTCTGAAAGAAAAATCTGATACCTTTTATGAGTTTAAAATTCTTTACAAAAGGTTTAAAACTGTTTTATATTTAAAGATCAGTAGGATAAGATCTGATCATGGAAGGGAATTTGAAAACAGTTTGTTTACTAATTTCTGTGAAAAGAAAGGTATTTTACAAGAGTTTTCCTCACCTAAAACTCCACAACAAAATGGAATTACTAAAAGAAAGAATAGAACTTTGCAAGAAATGTCAAGAGTTATGCTAACCTCAAAAAGTCTTTCTAAGAAATTCTTGGCTGAAGCTTTAAATACTGCTTGTCACATTGTGAATAGAGTATACATTCGTTCTGGTAGTAATTGTACTCCCTATGAGATTCTGAATAACAAGAAACCAAATTTGAAATACTTTCATGTTTTTGGTTGTGTTTGTTACATCTTGAATGATAGAGATCAGTTGCATAAGTTTGATTCAAAAAAGTGATAAAGGATTTTTCTTAGGATATTCTAAGAATATATAGCAAGACATATAGAATCTATAACTTGAGAACTGATACAATACAAGAATCTGTTAATGTGGTATTTTGATGAACTTGCAAGTCTTGCAGGAAAAAGTGCTGAAGACAATGTATCAGATTTGATAGAAGTATCCAAAGATACTGATGACACTGAAGATTGTAAGGATGTTGATCTGAATGTTCCTTCAACATTTGATTCAACATTACCCAAAAGTTCAAATACTAAAAATCTATCACAAGATTCACAGTATTCAAAACAGTTGGTTCCCTCAACAAAGATAATGAAAAGACATCCATCAGATCAGATCATTGGAGAAGCTACCACATATATACAAACTAGAAGAAGAATGGGTATTCATATCAATAACCTTGTAAGATCAGTTTGCATGTCATGCAATCAAGTAACTTTTGAGTGTTATCATTCTGCAATTGAGCCTAAGAATGTGAAAGAAGCTCTTAATGATGAAAATTGGATAAATGCTATGCATGAAGAGCTTAATCAGTTTGAAAGAAATTATGTTTGGACACTTGTACCTAGACCTAATTCTGATATTAATGTCATAGGAACAAAGTGGATTTTCAAAAATAAAACTGACGAATCTGGTAATATTGTGAGAAATAAGGCTAGATTGGTTGCTAAAGGTTATACTCAGATTGAATGAATAGATTTTGATGAAACATTTGCTCCTGTTGCTAGAATAGAATCTATTAGATTACTTCTTGCTATTGCATGTTTCATTAACATTAACTTGCATCAAATGGATGTTAAAGCTGCTTTCTTAAATGGTATTCTGGATGATGAAGCTTATGTTGAACAACCTAAAGGTTTTGAAAATCTAGAATTTCCTGATCATGTTTACAAGTTAAAGAAAGCTTTATATGGTCTAAAACAAGCACCTAGAGCTTGGTATGGTGGACTTACTGATTTCTTACTTGAGTTTGGATTTTTGAGAGGTGAAACTGATAGAACCTTGTTCATAAAAAAAATCTAAGAATGATATCATGGTTGTTCAAATATATATTGATGATATTGTATTTGGTTCAACTAATAATGATATGCTTGAAAGTTTTGTTAAAGAAATGACCTGTACTTTTGAAATGTCCATGGTTGAAGAACTAAATTTCTTTTTAGGTCTTCAAATCAAACAAATGAAAGATGACATTTTCTTTTGTCAAAACAAATATGCTAAGAATCTAGTGAAAATGTTTGGTTTGGAAAGTGCTAAAACTATGAAAACTCCTATGGGTTCAACTCAAAAGTTGTGTAAAGACTTGATTGGAAAAGATGTTGATCCTACTTTGTATAGATCAATGATTGGAAGTCTTTTGTACTTAACTTCTAGTAGGCCTGATATTATGTATAGTGTTTGTCTTTGTGCTAGATATCAAGCTAATCCTAAGGAATCACATCTCAGTTCTGTAAAAAGAATTATAAGATATGTGGCTGGAACATGTGATCTAGGTATTTGGTACTCAAAGGATACTAATTGCTCTTTAGTTGGCTATAGTGATGCAGATTGGGCATGTGACTGTGATGACATAAAAAGTACTAGTGGAGGATGTTTCTACATGAGAAACAACATTATCTCCTGGCATAGTAAGAAACAGAATTGTGTTTCACAATCAACAACTGAGTCTGAATATGTTGCTGCTGGAAGTTGCTGCACTCAACTGCTATGGCTTAAAAAGATGTTTGATGATTATGGGTTTGAAAGTGGTATTTTGACTGTTTATTGTGATAATACTAGTGCTATCAATATTTTCAAGAATCCTGTGCAACATTCTTTGACTAAGCATATAAGTATAAGACATCACTTTATAAGAGATCTTGTAGAGAAAGAAGTTGTGAAGTTAGAACACATTTCTACTGAAAAACAACTTGCTGATATTTTCACAAAAGCCCTTGATAATGAGAGGTTTTCTTCACTTAGGAAATCTCTTGGTCTTTGCTATATCTGAAAATAAACACTAGATGTTGTGACAAATATTTCCAACATTTGAAGCAATATTGTGGTTCTGATAATGAGTTTGTCTGCTGTTTTTGCTTATTTTTGAGCTTTAAATGATAGTGTTTTGATCTTATTGTTTGAATCATGGTTTAGATACAGAGTCCTGGGCATATATCTCTTAAATGCATTAAAAATAAAACACAACTTAGATGTGTAATCACTGAGTAACTATGGGACACGAAGCTCGCTACTACGATGTTCTCTTTTCAAAAGGTGATTAAATATACATCCATGTTTGTTCACAATCCATTGAGTAACTATGGGGCACGGAGCTCGCTACTACGATGCACTCTTTTGAAAAGATGGATCAATGTGAACATGTGTTTAAAGAAAAATTCAAAATATGCAACAAATTGATGATGAATTTCATGCAAAATTGAGTGTTGAGATATATGTGTGCCGACATTTTGTGAAACCTTAAGTGATTTGAACTTTATCTATCATACATGATTCGTTTAATGTTCTGGATAAGTTAAATTCACGGTTTGAACAAGTTATTTGAACTGATTTGTGTCTATTTAATTTTAGATATGGTTTTCTATTTTTCGAAAATGTTTTGGCGGTCACTTACACATCACACGATCACATGACTTTAAAATAGTGGGTGGTTACCTTTGTTCCCACTCATGTTCGGTTTTCTTGTGGATGTGTGTAATAACCTCCATTCATTCTTCTCTACTTAAGTTCGATTTATCTGTGATGTTTAATATTGAAAGCTGAAAACATTGTTGCTGCATATTGGATTCGAGGTTTGTTGTTGTTCTTGTATTATTTCATATTTCTCGGTCATATGCTTCTTTTCCCTCCTATTTTCTGATTTCATTATTTTAATTGCCTATGCTTTAATTTGATTGGACAGAAAAGAGGTGAAATGGCTGAAAAACAAAACCTATATGTCACTCATAATCAGTCACAAACTCACGCAAACCCTTCTCCCTCTAAACCTACTTCTCCTGAAAATTCAAACCCTCTGAACCTTCTAGCTGAAATGGCTTCGCAAAATCCAGATTATGATTCCACTAATGTTGGTGGATCATCTTCTTCATCCGTACCAAAACCCACTCCGTACGAATTTCCTGAAGATACTCCTCAATCTCTTGTTCGACTGATCATTGAACAAATGCTCGAGAAAAATCTTCCTGTTCTTCCTGATGTTTTTGTTGGCAAAAGACAAGTCAACATTAATGAATTTGTTGATCTTTCTGCTAAACCCTTAGTCACATAAATTCTTTAAGAACCTTCTCTAGAAATACCCTCAGAATTGCTGACCCTGTTTCTGAAAACCCAAATCAAACAGCCGATGTTGAAATGAAAGTTGCTGACTCCTCTGATTCAGAAGGAATGGGGGAGAAATTGAAGAACATTAGGCTAAGAAAGAAACAATTGGCTCCAGAAGAGGTGTTGGTAGATGGGGAAAGAGAAGAATGTCACAGAGAAACCTAGGCAAAAAGGTTGATTACACTAGGAAACGTCCTAAGAGAACTGATGGTGGTGTTAATGATCCTATCTCCGTTGATGATTCTGATGAAGAGATGGCTGTTCCAAATGTTTCTGTTGCTGAACCAAAGGATTCAGATGATGACTTAACCATGCAAGAATTGTTGGCTAAGAAGGAAAGGAGATTCAAACAGAAAAATGATCCTCCTGTGAATGCTGCTGCAAATGTTGCTGAATCATCTGATTCTGAACCAGACATTGATCCTCAAGCTGAGGATACTGAGGAAGATGAACCTGAAGAAGAGGAACCTGAAGAGGAAGATGAACCTGAACAAAATGAACCTGAACAAAATGAGTCTGATGATGAACTTGATCAAATCTTTGATGAGGTAATGGAATCTGACTCTGACTCAGATGATAAGGTTGAGCATGATATAAAATCTGTTGTTGTTAAATCCATGCTTAAGATATTCATTGTGGATGAAAGGATAATCAAAATGCTTGATTTTGAAGCTCAAAATCTGATAGGTCTTCTTGAGAGTAGATCTTTATTGCATGCTCTACAATATGCCAAACCTTATTATGTTAGTTGGGTTGCTGAATTTTATGCTAATCTGAAAAAGAGTTGTGGGAATAGGCAGTCTTCAAACTATGGGAAAGTAAGGTTTAGATACAATGTTGTTACCATTACCCCTAAGACTATAAACATCTTTATGAAGACTAAACAAGTGGAAGATGATTCAGGAGAATTGTACATAGGGGAAGTGATGTCTGTCATCACTGGTGGTAGACATTCTGTGTGGACTTTACAATTTTCTGCTGCAAAAATGACCTCTTTATACTCTGTGATGCATAAGCTGCTAGTCTCTAATTGGTTGCCTTCCAAGAATTCTACTGTGTTAACCAAGGAACATGCATTCTTGCTGTACAAGATTGTGCACCTGAACAAATTCAACATGGGTCAAATCATATTTGACAACATTGTATCATATGCTGGTAAACACTCTGAGGAACTATTCTACCATATCCAAGTTTGATCTATCAACTCTTGGATAGACTGGAGTTTGAGAGACCTAGAGGAGAGAGGATCAGTGGGTATATGCGAAGTTTTGGTATCTCACATGTACTGAGGTCTAGAAACCGTACTGTTGATCTACCCTTGAAAGATCCTGCACCGCAAGCCAAAAATGTTTCCCATACTGTTGGCAACATTCTTTATACAGTAATCAGAAAAAATGGTACACCCTCTGTTCATTTTACAAAGTCTTTCATTACTGATCAGATTACTTCAATCCAGCAGAACATAGATGCTTTGATTAAACAACAAACCTTCTGGAGAAACCTGCTTTCTACTCCAACAGGGGGAGGATCACCTAATGATGGTGGTGATGGAGCTGGTCCATCTGGCCATACTGGTGAGAAGGATGATGCATCAGATGCTGCTGAAGATGATGTTGATGTTGCTGCTGATCAGAATAATGCTGAAGATAGAGAGGCGGAGGATGATGTACAAGATGCTGTTAATGAGGCTGTGGAGGATGCTGTGGAAGATGTACTCAATACTGATGCTGCTGCTGCTGAACAAATGGTACCTGATGATGCTGAACCAGTTGATGATAACCCTGATTACACTGATGATGAGGTGTTGGTGACACCTACCAGGGAGAATTTGTCTCCACAGAGCATTGCTATCATTGATCAACTTTATGGAGCTGATAACTGGTGATTGGATTCAAGACAGTTGGGAACTTTGAAGTATGGGGGAGCATTTGCAGATTATGGAGATGCAGTCATTCCTTGGCCCAGTCCTTCCCTTTATTTCTCTATAAATTTCCTATCTGTGTTGTAATATTTTATTTTTGCTCTTTACTTTTTAAACTCTGTTATTGGAAAATTAGATGATAGGTTTATATTTCTGTCATTTACTTTATGTTGGATACTTTGGCCTGAGTACACTGCTGATGTACTTAGTGTTTGTGTTTGTTTTTTAAATTATGATTTGGTTGAATAGTAGTTGTTCTCTGAATGGATATTATTTGTTTCTTTACTGACACAAGTTCGGATGTTGTTTTTAACATCAGGTGTGTTGTAGTAGAAATGCCAAATTGGGGGAGTTTGTTGATGTTGCACGGATGTTGTTCCAGATGTTGGACAACATTCTGCACAACATCATAAATTTGCCCTTTCTCCTAACACTGACTCCGATTTAATAGATGTGTTTCTCTATGTTTCCTACATTGCAGGTTGAAGATAATCTCAAAAATTATCAAGCGGTTGCACTGATGGAGTGAGAATAGAAAGATCATGGGTGGTTACACCAAGATCATGGAGATAGTGGAGGAGAAGTTCAAGGCTATTCACACAAAGTGGATAGGACAATGCAGTTGGTCCGAAAGTCTATAAATAGACTGCATTGATCGACATTCAAGTTGGAGTTAAAGTGAAATCCCATTTGCTCTACTCCAAACTTAAAGAGAGTAACATCCAAGACACAACCAAGAGTGAAAAACCGAGTGTTTGTAATTCTAGGAGTGTGAGGGTCGATGTTATTCTATGTGTACTAGTCTAGGGAATACAATATCTCCCATCAGTATTGATTTTATCTTATTAGATCAAGTTTTAGGTTGAATAAGATCACTAGTTACTTGATTGAATAGATTGATTTTGGTGTGTGGTTTTTCACTACACCTTTTAGGATCTTGTAAGAGATTCATGTGTATCTCACTACTTGTTATAGTGATGTTTAACCATGAGGTTCATATAGTCTGGATTACAGACTATACAAAATTTTAAAATCCTTTGCACTGCGTTTTTATGCTTCTGCTGTCATATGTTGTTTTACATGTTGCATAATATTTTTAATAACACTCTGAAAATTACACGCACACACACTGTCAACTTGTAAGAAGAAAATCTTCTTTTAGAGTCTTTTTTTTTTTTTAAAATAACTTGTTAAAAAAAACCTTTACTTTTGAGTAAATAAAAATATTTTTGCAAAGGAATTTAAATCATGCATTATTAATTATGTGTTACACTAGTTGGCATCATAGCGGGTCTACGTTCTTGTAGAACTTCAAAAAAAAAATATATATATGGTTTTTTTTTTTTTTTTTTTTTTGGGATTGTGAAGTTAAGAAATTAATGATAGTTGCTATCGCATCTGTCCACTTGCTACGTCGGTTCATAGAGGTAAGCAACTTATATGAATTTTAATATTTTTGAATTGAGACTATATTTTATATATTGAGTATGCATTAATTGAAAAACATGTTAGATTAATTTATTTTAGCTACATGACTAATATATATATATTTTTAATCATGGTGTTTGTATCTATGATCTAGATTTTACATTTAGTAAATTAGGCCAATAACTAAAGACTAAAATAGAAAAAAGAAAAAAACCTAAAGACATAAGTTCACAGAGTCGAACCAGAGGCCGGAGCCCCATTAAAAATCTTGCTAGGGTAAAACTCTCCTTAGAGCATAACCCCTTGAACTTATTTCGAGATCAATCGGAATTTATTTTATTTTAAAAGTTTTGCAGATCGGAATTTGATAGTTAAATATTTCTTTCTGGTCATCCCCTTGAACTTATTTCTGCACATAAAGATTCTTGTTAAATTATTTTTACACTAGTTATATCACTCCCTAATGTACGAGTTTTATTTATTAAAAATCAGGGCGTGACAGTTGGTATCAGAGCAGATGTACATTCTTGTAGACTTGTAAGAAGAAAATCTTCTTTTAGAGTCTTACTTTTTTTTTTAAATAACTTGTTAAAAAAACCTTTACTTTTGAGTCAATAAAAATATTTTTGCAAAGGAATTTAAATCATGCATTATTAATTATATGTTGCACTAGTTGGCATCATAGTGGGTCTACGTTCTTGTAGAACTTCAAATATATATATATATATATATATGGTCTTTTGGAACTTTTTTTGGGATTGTGAAGTTAAGAAATTAATGATAGTTGCTATCTGTCAGCTTGCTATGTCGGTTCATAGAGGTAAGCAACTTATATGAATTTTAATATTTTTGAATTGAGACTATATTTTATATATTGAGTATGCATTAATTGAAAAACATGTTAGATTAATTTATTTTAGCTACATGACTAATAATATTTTTTTTTAAAATCATGGTGTTTGTATCTATGATCTAACTTTTACATTTAGTAAATTAGGCCAATAACTAAAAACTAAAATAGAAAAAAGAAAAAACCTAAAGACATAAGTTCACAGGTCGAACCAGAGGCCGGAGCCCCACTAAAAACCTTGATAGGGTAAAACTCTCCTTAGAGCAGAACCCCTAGTCAAGGGAAAAAGGGATACTCCTCTAGAAGGAATTACGTTGCAGCACAAAAGTAATCCTTATTCATATAAGTATAAAGATGTTGGGAAATCTGTAATTTAGTTTTGATGGAAGTTCCAAAACAGGTTGTAATAGGACCCGGTCGGACACATAAGGATCGATGTCTTAGAATCGATTAAGATGACCAAAGCTGAAATGTATAGATAGCTGATGTACAAGATAGGTCACATATTGAGGGGGAACTCAATATGTATAGGTCAGGTCGAAGTATCAGATGACCCAGATAAGGTCAGATGATCAGAAGACTAAGAACAAATCAGAAGACAAGAAGTCGAAGATCGGTGAAGTGAAGATGAAGAAGATGAACTCGAAGACTCGGATGAACTCAAGACTCGGATAGACATCAAGACTCGGATAGACACTAAAGACTCAAATGAACTCAAGACTCGAGATAAACTCAAGACTCAAAGAATAAACTGAAGACTTCGAGATGATCGAAGACATAAGGCTCGAGTCACCAAGATTAGAAGACTACCGTAAGACACGAAGACCTATATCGGTGAGTCGCATATTGAGCTAAGACAATGTGCATCTGAAGACTCAACAAGTTAGACTGATCATTCATTTGATCAAGTCATCTCACACCTGGTGACAATCAAAAAGATACACCAGACAAGCGAATCTTCTACAAAAGGAATATCAATCGTCTAACGGACAAATTCCTGAAGTACAGCCTCACGAAGACAAGAAGAAAGCGACACGTGTACAAAAAGAGCTAACATTGCGGGATACGATCGCTGCGGACAAAAATGGCGCTAATGATGCCTACAACCACGCCTATAATCGGAGCACGTCACAATCATATCCTACAACCTACCTAATATAGCCCGAAATTCAAATTGCTCTCCAATGGCTCTTTGATTTCGAGGTCTATAAAATGGGATCGATCTTCATTTTGAAGATAAGGATCAACGAGTGAGAACAAGCAAAGAACAAACACGGAGACACCACAAAAGAAGCTAAAGCTACATCAAAATCTCCGCTCAAAGAACACTATATTTGAAGATTATTCTTAGAGTGGTCATCCCATTAGTTCTTAGCAAGAAATCCTATCCACTAGCATTTTGGCTACCTAAAATACCAGGATAGATTTCCAGTTGGATCCCTCAAACATTCTTTACCCAAACGCAAGTTAGGTTAAGTCTGTAGAGTGAGAACTCAATAAACATCTCGGCTATCCTTTTGAAGGATATAAGTCCTGCTGGTTATGTTTGTAGAGTGGGAACTCGATTAACATCTTGGCCATCCTGAAAAGGATATAAGTCCCGTAGGTTAAGCTTGAGTGGGAACTCGGTAAACATCTCGGCCATCCTGAAAAGGATATAAGTCCCGCATGTTAAGTTTGTAAGAGTGAGAACTCGGTAAACATCTCGGCCATCCTGAAAAGGATATAAGTCCCGCAGGTTAAAGTAGGTTAAGGTTCCCTGTGTTAAGGGAAGAGTGGGCGTGGGGATGGGTTTAAATCTCGAACCACTATAAAAAGTCTTGTGTGCATTTACTTGATTTCTTATTCCTTTACACAAGTCACACAACTGAGTTTAAAACATCATACATATTCTAAGTTAAAGCTCAGTCTACACCAAGCAACTGATCTGATCAGATTGACACCTTAGTCAACTGGTTGAAAACTGACTTAAGAATCTGATTGATAAAACTGGTTTTTCACACGGGTAAAAACAAGCTTCCGCACCACTTAGTTAAACTGACAGATATCAAACTGATCTGCCCTCAGGCACTCAGTAAGATTGAACATCAGTCTAAACTGATACACTAGCACTCTGATCGGGTAATCTGTAGTTCACACCTGATCCGCACGAAAAGTTTTGGAAGTCTATTCACCCCTCCCCTCTAGACTTCCACCCTCACAAAACCCGTTCGGGACCTACAAAAGAGTTTGCAAAATGAAGTCGGGACAGGCCCCAAACCAAACACAATGAGTATGTAACTTAGTCAGAGCATCTACAATAGAATTACCCTCCCCATGGATATGAGTAACTCTCGGAGAAATATCCAACCGAATAGTAGCAAATTTAGCCCAACAAACACGTATCCTCCACGGAATATTCCGACCACCACTGGACAAAATACGAACTGCTAGTTCAGAATCCGATTCAATCTAAATGTTACGCCAACCACGTTCGTAAGCAAAAAGAATCCCATACAATCCAACCAAAATCTCTACGTCCATGACTAAACCCCTCCCCAGAGGGAGAAAAAAAAACAACAAATAAACCACAAGAATTATAAATAACACACCCAGCATTCATAATACCATCAATGACACTACCATACACATTAAGCTTATAACATGCAGAAGGTGGTGGATGCCATCGTACAATTATAGTAACACGAGGAGGTCAGGGAACACTTGGAACCCGAAGCTTCCTGCAAACAATCAGATCGTCAATACCGTGCATCGAGCCAAGTTTGAAATCTCGGGCCTCACGAACCCGACCGGGAATGAGAATCATGCTATCATGGTGGGAGGGTAGGATATCCTTATGAACATCATTGTTACAATCGACCAGACCGCCCAAACAGTTGTGATGAAAGTAAAACGCCACAAATTATGTATTTGCTTACTACCAGACACCTGTTGAGCCTGAAGAAGCAAACTAGAAAAACCAAGATCATAGGGTAATTGAGAACCAAAAATAAGTCATATAAGGTACGAGTAAACATGAACTCCGTAAGAATGTGCTCAAGAGATTCCGAGAAAGCACAACAAAGCAGGCAAATGGATGGACCTAAATATCCAATCCGACGAAGAGTACCATAAGTGGGGAGTTTCAACCACACCGTCCTTTTGACCGTAGTACTACGAAGAGAGGGAATAAAAGATCACCAAAGCTAAGGAACCCAGGGCATCCTGAGAAGAGGAGACTGAAGAAGATCATAGGCCTTACGAGAAGTAAGCTCTCAAGAACAAGAATCAGGCCAAATGAGCTGGTCATAACATGAATCGGTGTTCGTAGAATGTCAAATACAATGTCCAGATGGCATGTGAAAAAAAGAGCTCGTGAAACACCAAACTCCATCCACCAAGTAGTCACTAACGGGGCAGTCCAATATGAAGCCGATCAGCAATGCGGTAACCCAACCCGTTATCAGACTAAAACTTCACCGAAGAGTGGCAACCATGTTAATGTTAGTGTCCTAGAGACAATCATTTGTAAGGATATAATACTAAGATTATATTCAATATTGATTTAATATTATTGTTTATTTAATAATAAATGTATGGCATTACACTCATTCGAATATTATATTTGATTGTTTGCATTTGTTCTTATCTATGTTCCCATGAGTCATTGCTGTCATTGAGGTTGTGAGAACTCAGATGACTTAAACATAATTCTCAAATAGCTCCGATCAAGGATCATCAAGATGAGATATTGATGATGCAATTGAGATTGGTGTGAGATCTGCATCATACTATTAGAGAGTGTATTAAGATCTCAATTACTATGAGATACTAGGTATCTCAAGATGGATGCACAAATACCTTAGAGGGTATTGGTATACCCACCCTAGAAACCATTTGATGTAGTTCCACTATATGTGTCTACGGGTGTCTCGGTTAGTGGGAGCGATGTGATACTCCTTTGACTTGAAGTCAATACGCATGACATGTGTGGAGTGATGAACTTTGACCATGACCGACGCTTGCACCCTTCCATGGGTAGATATGACTTGAATTGGGTTCATCACAAAATGCATGTGAGTGGTAGTTGAGCCAAGAATATGATTTATTCCTCAAAGTGGATTTAGAGAGAATACTCATCTTCTCGTCATAATTGGATCTAAGTCATTGGCCGAGGCACATCAACTTAGACTTTGTGGCTAAGTATGACATACATGATCAATTAGTGATTAGAGATAGTATGATTAAGTTATTTAAATAGACACTTCATCATGTTCAAGGCTAATCGAGTATTCGTGAATGAAAGGAAGATATCACAATAGCCCATATTTCAGTTACAGGTAGTTGCACGTTTCTCGCAACGTACCTCATATATTGAGAATGTCTGATTTATTATCTAGGGTTCAATTAAGACCGTTAGTTTGACTAATCGCTCGATATATGAGGGTCTACGAATCACACAACAAGTAGTTCCCTTTTGCGAATTATAGTTGTTTGATTAAATGTTAAATTGGATTTAATATTTAATTTATGGAGAATTAATTAATAATAGATTAATTTAGAATTAATTATTATTATCATTTAATTAAATTAGATTTAATTAAATAGTATTCCCAATAATAATATATGGAATATTATTATAGAATTTAATATATATGGAATCAAATCCGTAGAGATTTGATATACATGGAAATTAAATTCGCAGAGATTTTTCTATATGTGAATTAAATCAATGAGATTTAATTTGCAAGATTAGGGATTTTATTTTCTAATCGGGCTAGCTTAGGATTTAAGCTGAGCCTCCCCTATATATATGAGCTCTTGAGAATTCATAACATAAGGATTCATATTTTCTCCATAAAATCTAGAGTTAGAATTTTCCTAGCAAATTCATCTCGGGATTCAAAGCTGGCAAATCTGTGCAAGTCCGTGAACCGGAATTACGTGGATACCATAGTTGAGAAATCTGCCTACGAATTACTATAAGGTTTCTCGTTATGTTTATTCGTACTCATTTATGCAATTAAATGTTCGTTGTTGGTGAACTGTTTATTTCCGCTGCGCATGTATTATGTGTTTACGTGCCTCTATATTCCAATAGTGCTATCAGAGCTTCAGGCTCTTGCGTTTAATTGCATAATAAAAAGAAATTTTTGAAGCAAATTTTTTGGCAAATTTTTTGGGGCACTGCTGTTTAGAACAGACCGCACCCCTTTGGTTTATTTTATTTGGGGTTTTTTCGTGTGTTAATTGAATAAACCCTTTTGGGCTCTTTGTCCTCTTCCTTAGGCTGCTCCGTTCGATTAGGGTTTTCTGAAAACCCACCGCTTCCGCTCACCTTCGTCCTCGCTCGAGCCGGCGGTGCAAATCCGCGGCTCACAATGCTCGTGGGATGCCGCGATGGGTGAAAGCCCAGCGAATTTGACCTGCGGTGGCGAAACTTGGTTCAGTGCGATTCGGTTCGGCGTTGGTCGCGTCTTGTTGTCCTAGGTGGAGGCATCTTCGTTTTTTTGTCGATTCGTTGATTACGTCCCTGGTTCGGTGCGACTCGCGATGGAACACCACCATGTCATCTCTTTGCTGCGTCTTTCGCCTTGTGTCGATTCGCCGGGGGTTTTGCGTGGTATTTCATTTGACAAAACTCACGATGTGCCGCCGTGCCGTTCACCTTCGTCACCTCTGGTTTGACCACGAATGGCGTCGTGGGTCTCCCTTGCATGCGCTATGACTCGGCTGCAACATCGAGTGAGGCGCGCGCGGTGGCGACTCGATTGCACGCCGATTGTTGTTGGTCCGATTCATATAAATATGTTGGTTGTGTCAATACAGTTGATTTTGGATGATGCTCTTGAGATATTTGTTTTTAGTTGGACTGATTCGAATAACTTGAGTAGACTGTTGACTGTTTATGATTGAATTGGATTGAATCTAATAATTGATGGATTGTTGGTTTCGGTTGTCCCGATCGGAAGGCAGTTTCTGGGCAGTGATAAGGGAGGGGCTGTTTTGCAAATTGGATTTCAAACAGGCCCCTCCGTGCAAATTTCAGAAATTGCACTTGAGCCCATACAAATAAAATAATTAATAAGTTTGTTTTTAAAATGAAATTAAAAGTTGGACTTTTAAAATTAAAATTAATTGGATTAATTGTTAAGATTTAATAATTGGTTAATATTATAATTGAATTTAAAATTGGATTTTAAAGTTCAATAAATATCTTGAAAATTATTAAGTTCCCACTTGTTTAACTGATTTTAATTAAATTTGTTAACGCATTTTATAGTCCACATTATAACTGTTTGGGTAGGCGGCACCCAATAATTGATGGACCGTATTAATTATTTGGGTAGACGGCGCCCATATAAGTGTTAGTCCGTATAAAATCATGTTTGGGTAGGCGGCGCCTAATAATTTCTCAAATGTGATGTAGATTAACATGATGGATCTCGATTAAGCAATTAATACCCCTCCTTTAAACGTTCCTCACTAAAAATATGGTTTTCTCATTAGTTTGATAAGATGTCTCCCATCAAAGTTAAAAGTAAACCGAGGATTTCGTTCCAATGGGTATTTAAGACCAAAGTCTTTTGCTCGGATCTACATCCAACGGGACTTTTATAGGGACACGTAGTGTCGCCGCTTGATGGTTGTAAACCAACTTAACTTTGTTTCAACAGCCAAAGCAGGGAAACGAAAGTTAAGGGACATCCGATTAAACTGGGTTTAATCAATTATGAATTGCAGTTTTTGCAATTGGTTTAGAGACCTACCAGTTTTATTATTACAGTAATCATCCAAAGCAAATATTGTAGTAATAAGAACGTGGATCCTAGTTCATTATAATTTATATTAGATATAAATTCGTACTCTTTAGATGAGATCGTCGAGTATGTGAAAATAATGGAGATGAAATAAATATAAAGGCCATGTTTATTTTGATTGTTAAATATTGATCATAGGAATTATGTGTTTTAATTCCCATTTTATTTTATTTCTCTAGGCTTGTTGAAATGAATAACTTATCACTGAGAAGCGTTTTGGAAACGAACAAATTAGCTGGGCCAAATTTTCTCAACTGGCACCGAAACGTGCATTTGGTGCTTAGACAAGAAAAGATTGAGTACGTGTTGGACACTCCAATCCTTGCTACCCCTGAGGCTGGTACTGAAGAGGCTGAAGCATTTGACGCTGCAGCTCAGAAGAAGCATCAAGAGGATGCTTCCCAAGCTCAGTGTGTTATGTTGCTCTGCATGACTCCCGAGTTGCAAAGGTAGCATGAGAAGATGCTCCCCTTTGAGATGCTCAAGCATCTGAAGGATCTTTTTGATTCTGAATCTAGATCCGAGATTTATGAAGTGATGAGAGATTTGTTCAGATGCCGGCTAACTGAAGGAGGGAAGGTCTCCCCTCATGTTTTGAAGATGATTGGGCTAATCGAGAAACTTAGTCGTTTGGGCATCGAGCTCAAAACTAATGTTGCTGGTTATGACATCCTTCAGTCGCTTCCCGATTCATATTCGATTCATAATAAACTTTAATATGAATAAGAAGGAATCGACCATGCCCGAGCTTCATAACATGCTCAAGACTTTTGAGTTTTCCACTGCTAAGGAAAAACCCGTACTTATGGTGAGTGCCTCTACGTCTTCTGCTCAAAAAGGAAAGAAGAAGCGAAGGGGCAAGACAAAGAAGGGCTCCAAGCCCAAGGGTGGAATTCAAAAGAAGGAGAGGGTGGACAAGGATGTATGCCTCTACTGCAAGCATAAGGGGCATTGGAAGAAGGATTTCAAGGTTCTAGCAGCTGAAAAGAAGACACAAGGTGTCTTAGCCACTGGAACAGGTATGTTTGTTATTGAGATAAACATGTCCACAAATGATACTAACTGCTGGGCATTAGATACTGGTTGTTGCTCACACATTTGTACTAATGTGCAGGGTCTCAAGCAGAGCAGGGCTGTTAGGTCGGGTGAAGTCGCCCTACACATTGGGAATGGAGCAAGAGTTGCTGCTGAACGTGTTGGCGTTTACGTTTTAGATTTACCCTCTGGTTTTAGACTTGAACTGAATAATTGTTATTTTGTTCCTTCTATTACTCACAACATTATTACCGTTCCAATGTTGGACATTGAAGGTTTTTCCTTCCATTTTGCAAACAATAGTTGTTATTTTCGCTTAATGGTGATGTGTATGGAAATGCTCCTTTATCGGATGGTTTATACTTGTTGCATTGTGGATATAATGTTCTTAATATACAAAATAAAAGACTTAAACTTAGTAATCATGAAAACCCAACTTACTTGTGGCATTGTAGGCTTGGTCATGCAAATGAGTAAAGAATTGCAAGGTTAAGAAAGTTAGACTACTTAACCCCATTCGACTTTGAGTCTTATAGAAATTGTGAATCTTGTCTCAAGGGAAAAATGACCAACAAACCCTTTTCTGGGAAAGGGGTTCGTGCCAAAGAAGTTCTAGAGTTGATTCACAGTGATGTTTGTGGACCATTGCCCACTCTAGCTAGGGTCACTTCGGCTACTTCATCAATTTTACTGATGATTTCTCAAGTACGAGTATGTGTATCTTATGAAACACAAATCCAAATCTTTTGAGAAATTCAAAGAGTATAAAGCTGAAGTAGAGAAGCAACTTGATAAGACTAGCAAGTCTCTTCGATCGGATCGAGGAGGTGAATACATTAGCCATGAATTCACTATTTACTTGAAGTTACATGGAATCCAATCACAGTGGACTCCTCCCGGAACACTGCAAATGAATGGAGTATCCGAGAGAAGAAACCGAACCTTGTTGGACATGGTGAGGTCCATGATGAGCTTTTCTTCTCTTCTGATATTCTTATGGGGATTCGCATTACAAACCTCAATCTACATTCTGAATAGGATTCCATCTAAATCGGTTGAGCATACATCATATGAATTATGGTATGGCAAGAAGCCAACTTTTACACATACCCAGAATGGGGTTGCCCCGTGATTGTGAAAAAGATGCTTACCAATAAGTTGGAATCCAAAGGTGAAAAGGGTTATTTTGTGGGATATCCTAAGGAAACTAAAGGATATTACTTCTATCTACCTGAGAAACAAACATTGAATGTTTCTAGGCAGGCCAGGTTCCTCGAAGAAGACTATGTCTTTAAGGAACAAGGTCATAAGATGATAGAACTTGAAGAAATTCAAGAACCACAGGATAACCAAGAGACTGATAACTTGTCAAAGAAACGTGACAAGGAATCAATGGGAGCATTCAACAGCTCTCATGGTGGAAGTTTATCACTTAGTGATCCTCTTTCAGCCAGTGGGAGTGTGATTGGAGTTGCATTGCCTTCGCAACAAACTCCAAGTGGGCTGAATGAGAACAACATAATTCAAACTCCCGCCCAAGAGGCGTATGTAAGTGTAGCTCTTGAGGACTCTCTGGACATTGATGAAATCGATGCCCCACAAAATTTTCACGATCAGAATGTACAACCTGCACAACTACAACTCCGTAAGTCTAATAGGATTCGTAATCCGCCCACTAGATATTATGGTTTCCTCGTAGAGAAACATGATGACGTGAAGATCCCGGATAAAGACGATCCCATAACTTACACTGAGGCAACATTAGATGTTGACTTAGAGAAGTGGCATGATGCCATGAAATCCGAGATGGATTCGATGTACACCAATCAAGTCTGGGACTTGGTTGAATTGCCGAAAGGGGTCAAACCCATATGTTACAAATGGGTCTACAAACGTAAGACTGATGCAAACGGCAAGATATAAACCTACAAGGCTAGGTTGGTGGCGAAATGTTATAGTCAACGCAAAGGCATTGACTATGACGAGACTTTCTCACCTGTTGCTAAGATCAAGTCCATTCGAATTTTACTTATGGTAACAGTACATCTCGATTATGAAATTTGGCAGATGGACGTCAAAACAACTTTCCTCAATGGCAATATTGATAAGGAAGTGTTTATGACTCAACCGGAATGTTTTATATCTAAGCTAAAATCTAATCTTGTGTGCAAGGTAAAACGGTCCATTTATGGACTGAAGCAATCTTCTAGGAGTTGGAATATCCGATTTGATGAAGCTGTCAAATCCTTTGACTTCATCATAAATTCGGAAGATCCATGCGTTTATCGTAAATGCAGTGGGAGAAATATTATCTTCATAGTTGTATATGTCGATGACATATTGATTATAGGAAACAATATCCCACTCATGCAGTCGGTGAAAGATTGATTATCTAAGACCTTCATGATGAAGGATCTTGGTGAGGCCTGCTACATCTTAGGGATCAAGATCCATAGGGATAGATCCAAGAAGATGTTGGGGCTATCACAGTCCACCTACGTACATAAGGTGTTGAAGCGATTTGCGATGGAGAACTTTAAGAGAGGTTCTTTACCGGCATGTCATGGGATAAAGTTGTCAAATAAGGATTGTCTAAAGAAGGATAAAAAGTTGGTGACAAAAAATCTCCTCTTGAAATCTAGGCATAGGGAGGGTAAGATTGGTGAGGAGATAAAAAGTCAAGACCAAAGCAACCCCACTACTAAGAAAAGTAAAAGAAAAGCAATCAAATGGAATGGTGTCAAAATATTATTAGGTTCGTGTAGGTGACATTAGATGTCACGTAGAACACGAGACGTATTGTGTAGTATACTTAAAAGCAGACTTTGAGTATAAGTGGGAGATTGTTGGGATTATACCAAAAAAGTATGCTTTTTACTTTGTATAACCAAACTGAATTTTGTCTTATTTACTGAAATAAATTATTTATCACTGTTGTATTAAATATGATTGAATGTTACATATATTTACTGCATACCTGTTCAATAAATAGTACGTGTTACATTGTAGTTAATTTAGTGATACCAGATCACAGAAGATCAAATTAACAGTCCCTTATAACCAAGTACAAAATTCACAACCTAGATGGAAATGAACAATCCATCGTGAAAGGTTGAAGTGTAAGGCTCAAATTGGCTTGTCTTGACCAAGAGATTACACTAGTGCATTATGATGCGCTGGATAGGACGTACAGAAGGATAAATTCTTCAGTACTGAATATAGAAGAATTAGACCTTAGTGGTTCGTTATTTCTTAATCTCCGTCCCTTAAATAGGATCGTGTGGAATTAATAATCATTGCTTTGACTTATGATGGTTAGAGAGTCAATATGATTCAATACGTTATATCTTGGACAATATTATTAGTTACATGACGATTGCTAAGATTTAATACGGAGAATCGTGTGCAAGTACGACTTGCGTGATTTATCCCCTTGGGAGGCTCAGAAGTTTTATCATACTAAATCTTGCAAGTGAAATTAGTTTCCGGTATGAATAATAATGTTGAGTCGTTCCTAATCCAAGGAAAAATATATTAATTAATATAAAGCTTTTCAGTGGCTTGAATTAATTAATGGACTGGATAATCTTAAACACGGGAAATAATAACCGGGAACCATATTACAGTAATATGGGTTAAGATGGATAGTGCAATATTAATTATGTAGTGAGATTAATTAATATTAATGGGCTTGAATAATATTGTTGCTCAATATTTATAATTCAAGGTCCATTGGAAGGTCCAATCTTAATTCTCCTAAAGGCCCCTCAAGTAGCCCAAAGATAAAGTCCAATAACTGAAAAAAGTGATTAAAATAAAATAAATTATTATTGTCTTATTTTCCTTTTTTTTTTTCAAAAATAATTAAGGAAGAGTGAGAAAAGATTTTCTTGATTTTCTTGGAAAATTTTTATGGAATAATTATTCTTGGAATATAAGATGTTGGTCCAGTTTGAAAACCCATGACTGCATTAAATACTAATTGTAATTCATATAAAACAGGGGTGAGGGAATAATGACTCCAATTTTTGTTTTTAAATCTATGTGTTTTGCTTATAATCAAATGCATATGGCAAGTAAGAACATAAAGCAGTAAATAACACACGATTTTATAGTGGTTCGGAGTCCAACTCCTACATCCACTCTTCCCTATCAGCAGGGGCACCAACTTAACCAACTGGACTTAGT
Organism: Stenogyne calaminthoides; assembly: GCA_037126765.1. NCBI lineage: Eukaryota > Viridiplantae > Streptophyta > Magnoliopsida > Lamiales > Lamiaceae > Stenogyne > Stenogyne calaminthoides. Next base: position 21,999,910 of record JBBCBC010000009.1, on the reverse strand, counting down.
TTAACGTGTTAGTCCAACACATTATAGATGTTTAATGAGTTCTCACTCTCACGGGACTTATCTCCCTCACGGATTGCCTACCCTCCCTTTTGGGATTGCTTAGATGTTTAACGAGTTCTCACTCGCACCCAGAAAGTAAGCTAGTCCAACTAACTTAAATTCCTTACTTAACAAAACTCAACCTAACTCTCGTTTTGGGTAAAGATTGTTTAGTGTCCAACTAGGGTGAGATTTTCCCTTACATTTGTTTAGTCTTAATGCTAAGGATGAAAAAATATATCTAAGCTTAGGATATTACATTTGTGCTTAGATCTAGGATAGAACACTCTTGAATATATGCGTGTATTTCTTGCTCAGTGTTCTATGGTGGAAATGCTAGATGATTTGGCTTTTTGGATGTTTCACGCATTTTCCCACACGAATAATGAAGGAAAAACTTGTATTTATAGTGTGGATTTGAATGTTACCGTTGGATGGAGTTACATTCAAATCTATACTACTCTGTAGCTTTTGCAGCTTTTTTAGGCTGATTGTCTTCCTCTCATTGGTCCACGTCAGCTGAATCTAACGACTATATTCTTCAGGATCTTCTGAGTCTTCAGTATTCTTCCGAGTCTTCAGGATTCTTGATTTGAGACTTCTCTTGCCGGACCTTGTCTGTCAGTATATCGACACTTCGAGGCTTCTTGAGTTAAGCTCTTTTGACCCGGACATCGACCCTCGGTCACTAGCACTTAAGGCTATCGATCATCGATGGCGTTCGATTCTCGATGAACATGACTTCGGATGGCTTGTCTTACGATTTCTTCTCGCTTTGATCTCGATCGGCTCACCGATCGGATCGATTATAACTATCAGTCGGAAGATATCAGTTTATCTGCATCAGATTAGTACATCAGGTTTGCATATCATGTTGGTTGCATCCGGTTAACTTATCTGATCTCGATCACGTCTGATCTCGATCAGTCTCATCTGCTCCTCTTCTGATCAACAACCTCATCTTCGGATCTGGTCTTCTGATCATATGATTAGCTTATCTTTTCTGGTCATCTGATCAGGTCACTTCTGATCATCTGATCTTCTGATCTCAGGTCCATCTGATCAGGTAACTTCTGATTCTTCTGATCAGCTGGCTTAGCTTTTCTTTTCTTCTAATTTTGCTCAGCTCATCAGTTAACTCCGCAACTCATCTTACTCATCTAATCTCGATCAGTCTCATCTGTAGCCTCGTCTGATCTCGATCATCTACTTCTGATTTCGTGAGTTCCCCCTCAACTTGTTCTCTCGTTCCCCCTCAACTTGTTATCTGTAAGTTAACTTAAATAACACAAGTTGATAATGTTTTGGCATAATTCATCAAAACTAAAATATCCCAACAATTTTTTCCTTTTTGATAATGATGCCAAAACATTAAAATATATGCATATTTACAGAAAACGGGTTTTTTCAAAAAGATCAGTTCAGATGGTCACATTGAAAACAGTGAACTTTTGTACTCCCGCTTTGATACCAATTGTTGGTCCCATTTGAAAACCCTTGACTGCGTTAAATACTAATTGTAATTCATATAAAACAGGGGTGAGGGAATAATGACTCCAATTTTTGTTTTTAAATCTATTTGTTTTGCTTATAATCAAATGCATATGGCAAGTAAGAACATAAAGCAGTAAATAACACACGATTTTATAGTGGTTCGGATTCCAACTCCTACATCCACTCTTCCCTATCAGCAGGGGCACCAACTTAACCAATTGGATTTAGTTTAACGTGTTAGTCCAACAAATTACAGATGTTTAATGAGTTCTCACTCTCAATGGACTTATCTCCCTCACGGATTGCCTACCCTCCCTTTCGGGATTGCTTAGATGTTTAACGAGTTCTCACTCGCACCCAGAAAGTAAGCTAGTCCAACTAACTTAAATTCCTTTCTTAACAAAACTCAACCTAACTCTCGTTTTGGGTAAAGATTGTTTGGTGTCCAACTAGGGTGAGAGTTTCCATTACATTTGTTTAGCCTTAATGCTAAGGATGGAAAAATCTATCTAAGCTTAGGATATTACATTTGTGCTTAGATCTAGGATAGAACACTCTTGAATATATTCGTGTATTTCTTGCTCAGTGTTCTATGGTGGAAATGCTAGATGATTTGGCTTTTTGGATGTTTCACGCATTTTCCCACACGAATAATGAAGGAAAAACTTGTATTTATAGTGTGGATTTGAATGTTACCGTTGGATGGAGTTAGATTCAAATCCATACTACTCTGTAGCTTTTGCAGCTTTTTCAGGCTGGTTGTCTTCCTCTCATTGGTCCACGTCAGCTGAATCTAACTACTATATTCTTCAGGATCTTCTGAGTCTTCAGGATTCTTGATTCAAATGAGACTTCTCTTGGACCTTATGCGATCAGCATCTTGACACTCGGGCTTCATCGAGTTCAACTCTTCGACTTGGACATCCGACCCACGGGTCACTAGCACTTAGGCTATCTGATCATCAGTAGTGTTCTGATTCTCAGTGAACATGACTTCAGATGACTTGTCTTCTGATTTCTTCTCGCCTGATCTGATCAGCTCACCTGATTAGATCAGTACAGCATGATGTCAGCATATCAACTTATCTGCATCAAATTAGTACATCAGGTTAGCATATCAGGTTAGTTGCATCAGGTTAACTTATCTGATCTCGATCATGTCTGATCTCGATCAGTCTCATCTGCTTCTCTTCTGATCAGCAACCTCCTCTTCTCGATCGGTCTTCCCGATCATCGATCAACTTATATTTTTCGGTCATCTGATCAGGTCACTTCTGATCATCTGATCTTCTGATCTCAGGTCCATCTGATCAGGTAACTTCTGATTCTTCTGATCAGCTGGCTTAGCTTTTCTTTTCTTCTAATTTTGCTCAGCTCATCAGTTAACTCCGCAACTTATCTTACTCATCTAATCTCGATCAGTCTCGTCTACAGCCTTTTTTTCTGATCTCGATCATCTACTTCTGATTTCGTGAGTTCCCCCTCAACATGTTCTCTCGTTCCCCCTCAACTTGTTATCTGCAAGTTAGCTTAAATAACACAAGTTGATAATGTTTTGGCATAATTCATCAAAACTAAAATATTTCCCAACACAAGATTATCCAATAAATTCAAGAAAAGTCAAAGATCTTATTTCTTCCCATTAATTATGAGATTTTTGAAATTTCCCTATAGTAATAAGGGGAAAATTTTGTTTGGATTTAATTATGAGATATAGAATATATTTTGTTGGGAGATGAATTTAATAAAGATATGATTTTGATTAGATCCCAAAACCCTGAGTATGACATGTTCAGAATAATCTTGATAGTTGAGTCAGGATTCAGTTTTAGAGTATTCAGGATGTTATCTACAAAATGTATAGTCGCCAGATATAGATGGGATAGGATCTCAAGATTCAAGAACTCAAGATGTTTTCAAGAAACTGAAGTTTCAGTATGAAACTAAAAAGTTTCTGAAGACTCAGTAAGAAACTGAGAATCAAGACTCAAGGAGAAATCGAGAATCAAGACTCAAAGGAGAAACCGAGAAATCAAGACTCAAAGATAAAGACTCAAAGATAAAGACTCAAAAGATATCACCAAGATACATCCAAGACTCGTAAGACTCTAAGACATCAAGACTCAAGACTCAAGACGCAGGAAAGATGTAAGATCAAGAATCAAGATCAAGAATATCAAGGCAAGAAGAATTTATCAAGACTCAAGAATGTAATCAATGCTCAAAGATAAACCCGAATGTTCCGAGACACCGAAAAATATCTATCCAAGGATTCAATATCGGTAAGATCGCGATTCCTTAGAAAATTAGATATTGCCCAAGACATTCAAATGCAGACAAAAGGAACTAAGACAAAGTGTTGTTAAGGTTATATCAACTCAGAGATTGTAACCAAAAGAGCCGTTGAATTGTCTACCTTTAAACTAGAGACAAAAGTCAAAAAGAGGAAGACATCATCGCACTATATCGACATCGACAAATTGACAGTCATCGAAAAGATGTGTCAAGTACTAAGTTCAGATCGCAAAAAGTGAAGACCGGCTACATGAAAGGCTATTGCCTAAAACGTGTTAGGGAGTGTCAAACCCTAAATATAGCCATTTCTCACACACCATAAGAGGAAACTCACGAAGCTATCTCTCCAACGAATAGTTTTTCAAGAGTGACCTTGGTGTATGCCTATAAATACTTGTGACCTTCTACATTGAAAGATTACGTGAAATTTGTAAGCAACTCAAGAGCTCAAACTTATTATTGCAAGTTGAAGCACTCGAAAAACTGAGAATTTCCCAAGTGCTTTAAATCGAAAAGAGCTCATTCCACTAAGCCTAACTTGATAAGATATATCCAAAGCTTAGTCGAGATATCCTAGCCTTTGCATTGTTCTTTATTGTAAAGGATATCTCATCCTAGTTGGAAACCAACCAAGAAACCCCAAACCCTTTGTAAGGTAGTTTGAGTGTGATTGTTGGTGAGATTGAAGTTAAAGAGTGAGTAAACTACATTGAGGTAGTCGAGAAAAGCTATCTTGGTAATCTATCTTGGATAGATGTAAAGTTTGTGTGAGTTTTGAGTTAGTAAACTACAAAGGTAGTCGTAAAAACTCAAAATTAGAAAGGTTAGTAAACTACTGAGAGGTAGTCGAAAAGCCTTAGGAAGTGATTAGTGAATTTCTCTCGAAAAAGATCGGGGAGAGTGGACGTAGGAGCTTGAGTCTCGAACCACTATAATCTGTTGTGTTCTTTTGCTTTTTTTTTTGCTTGATTTATCATTGCATTACTTTGTCTTGAAAACATATTTTCACCGATATTTCAATTGGAATCAATCCACCGAAAAGTTGCATATAAATTGAATCACAAATTTAATCACTATTCCATTAAAGGAAGGTTTTCAACAAAAGCTTAAAACGAGTATAAACTAAGGGCCAACCATTCCGCACATCCGAAAGTAGCTAGAACAGATAGTTACCAAACCGAACTTACTCTTTCGAGGGTTGATGAAGTTAGTTATCTCGATCCAAGCAACTCAGGATCTCTGAAAACTCAGGACTCAGTTGGGATTATCTGAGGTATCTGAAAGCAACTCAGGATCACTGTCTCAGATAGACTTTGACTCAGAGCGATTTGTGCTTCTCAGGACCAAATCATCAGGACAACCTGACCTAAGCTGACCTCAGTAAGAAAAGTTTTAAAAACACTGAACACGTGTATTTCCCCCATACACGTGTAAGACTCGTTTGCACCGGGACCAACATATTTGATATATTCAAGATTGTGTCTTGGAGAAGAAGCAAAGAAATTTCCCATTGAGCATTAAAACCCTAAGTTTTCGTCCCCCTTAGTATTATAAATAGGGGATGAATTTGTCATCCCCAATGCAATTTCGTGTGTTGGAAAAATTAGAAATCCACAAAGGTGGTACAACATAATTTTATTTTTCCCTTTTGTTAATTGTTCGTGAGCATCCTTCCACCGGAATATTGAACAAGGAAGTGTGAATACTTTGAGAAGGACTTTGGGTTTGTTCGTGGAACGTTGCTCGTCTTCTCTGCTGTCTTGATTGTCAAGAGGTTAGTTCAAGTAAACTCCTAGAAATTTCGCATGCGTAGGATTTATGTGGCTTGTTTATATGCATGATTTGTTGTTGAATTATTATTTGAATTAATATATGATTAATTCATGCTAGTAATAATTGTTAGAATTAAATTTGTATTTAAATATTCATCCTGAATATATCCGGACAATTAATTACCCAACAATTGGTATCAGAGCCTCGGTTTCGGGCTCTAAATTTTGAATTGTAATTTAATTCGCTTTTCATTAAATTTGAAATTGGATAGTAGGATTGCTAGATTATTTTTGCAAGTATTCAATTGTCATGGTTTTAGTGAATATTTAATTATGAATGCATATAATTGTGGTTTTTAATTCGATTCGTTCAAATTCAGTTTTGCCTCGTGAGAAAATCTACGAGTAGATTAGGATTTGTTTGATTTGTTCAATGTAATAGACTAGTATAGATCTAAGTTTATTTATTTTTTATAAATAAATTGTAACCATATCGGGAACGAAGATGGAGACGGAGAATTAAAAATGGGTGACCAAATGCCCGAATGTACGCGAGCCAAGGCGCGCGCGCAGGCTAGGCGAAGGCTGGACACGCACAAGGGGCGCGCTGGCGGGGCTTGGCATCGGGTGGTACGCACGAGCGCAGGCATGGGCATGCGCGGAGATGGGCATGAGAAGGCGGCTTTAGGGCGCGCGCGGATACGTCCGGGAGATGCGTTCGCTGCCAAGAGCTACCGGTCGACGGGAGTGGGATGACCGACTCGGACGTGGGCGTGCGCCTGGGTGCATACGGATACGCGTTCCGGGCCATGAGCTATCCGTTGCCGAACGTCGTCTCGAACCTTAACGGAGAACGTATTAAAGAATATGTTGCAGTCGAGTGGGAGCTTTTCGAGATGAACGATGAAGGCTATGAGGACGATTTCTCGAGATCAAGACATGACAAAAATTAATCGTGATAATTGGAAATATGTGTCCAATGTGTTTAATTTTTTGTTTTGATGTTTGCATTATTTTTCATGCTTATTTAATTCTGTTTGAATATGCGATGCATGAGATTTTTTTTTTTGAAAAATCTCACTTTCGAAAATTACTAAGTATGCTTAAATAATTAATTGACAATTTTATTCTGGATAATAAAATTGAATTAATTTTGACCTCCATGATTTATTTATTTGTGAATTATTTTTGATAAATTCCCCCCACAGGACGACTAAAAGGTAGCTTTCACATGAATAAATTCCATAGGATGATTGTGAATTATAATTAGTGGCGACGATGACCCTCCCCACGAGGCTCGTTCAAAATGAAATAATAATTATGTATTTAATCATGGTTATTACTTAGGTATAAAATTGATATGCATATACATCCCCGAAGTCCCTGTCAATTTTATATTGGTCAAGTGGGAGCCAACTATTAATTTTTAATTAAAAGTTTGTAACTGTTCTTGTTTGTAACCTGCTTGAATGTGTTTAAATAATGACCCACCCCATGTGGCTTATTTAAACTGTTTATGAGATGTTGGCTGATGCATGTTCATATTTTATTGGAGATTTTAATATGAATCATGTGATCGAATTATGTGATTTGTTTTTTGTTAATCTCGATATTGACACAAGATGTATGTTTATTTTTAGTCTCAACATGTCACAACCTTTTAATCCACTGTTCAATATACTTAAAGATCATAAATTAACTGGAATGAACTATACCAATTGGAGTCGTAAAATGAAAATGGTCCTAACCGCACAACATTTCCATTGGGTTCTTTACACACCTAAACCCGAAAAACCTACTGAAGATTCTGTATTATGGAAAAGATGGAGCATAATGAATGGGAGTAAGCCAATGAATTAATGAAGGGTATAATCTTGGCATCCTTGTCAGATTTATTGAAACACCTTCACCAAGGATTTGGAACTGCTGCAGACATTATGCAGAATCTTGAAGAGATGTTTTCACATCCAGCCCTTATAGCAGTACAGGACATTAGGCATGACATGATCAAGCTAAGGATGGAAGAAGGAATGCCCGTAAGAGAGCACGTTCTTAGGGTAAAGGTTCTTTTTGACGAACTTGAGATTCTTGGCGAAAAATGTGACCTCAAGACCAAAATTGACTTCATTCTCCATTCTCTACCAAAAAAGCTTTGATCATTTCTATATAGACTACCTGATGAGCAATCATGAGTACACCATGGATGATCTAGTAGAAGCTCTGATATTGGCTGAAGAGAAAATAGGGCGCAAGAATAATGGCTAGGTTACAAATGGACCCTCTACTTCTTCAAGACCAAGGGATGGTAAGGAGGACGCAAAAGGGCTAAACCAAGTCAACTCAATGTCTATCAAACAAGATTTAAACAAGTGGAAATGTTTGGAGTACGGTGAGAAAGGACACTGGAGGTCGGCCTGTTCCAAACCCAAGCGGAATGGAAAGAAAGGTAGCTCTCATGCACTAGTTGTTGAAACTTGTTTAGCGGGGCAAGCTTCCCATTTATGGGTAGTGGATACGGGATCCACTGATCATGTTTGTTTCACTTTATAGGGGTTCAAGCAGACCCGAAAACTTAGTGGGAGTGAGATCCTCATCACACTGGGCGATGCTACGAGAGTGGCAGCTGAAGTAGTGGGAGAAGTGCAATTATCTTTTGAAGATAGAATTTTAATTTTAAGAGATGTTCTTTACGTTCCTAGTTTTAGAAAGAATTTAATTTCAGTTTTTAAACTTTTTCTTGATGAATATTCGATTACTTTTAATAAAGTTGTTACCATTGCTCTAAATAATGAGTTTATCTATCATGGAACGTTGTCGAATAATCTCTATACAATTAACTACGCACACCACTCACGAAATGCATCCTATAACACATCGACTATTTTGAGTAATAAAAGAAAACGTTCAGCAGATGTGAACTAAACACTTCTATGGCTGGGTCATATTAATCCAAAGAGGATCCAAAGGTTGGTTCAAGATGGTTCATTAGAGTCTCTCCGGGTTGAACCATTTCCAACCTGCGAATCATGTTTGGAGGGTAAGATGTGTTGGGAAATTAATTGCCCGGATCTATTTGGGATGAATATTTAAATACAAATTTAATTCTAACAATTATTACTAGCATGAATTAACCCATATTAATTCAAATAATAATTCAACAACAAATCATGCATATAAATAATTCACGTAAATCCTACGCATGCGGAATTACTACGAGTTTACGTGAACGTACCTCTTGGAATGACAATGGTCTTGTATATGAAAACACACCAAAAGTCCTTCCCAAGTATTCCCACGTCCTTGCTCGACAATCCAGTGGAAGGATACTTGCGAACAATTAACAAAAGGAAAAATAAACTTTGTTGCACCACTTTTGTGGATTTACTAATTTTTCCAGCACATGGAATTGCACTTGGGAATGAAAGAATCATCCCCTATTTATAGATAGGGTGTTGGTCGAATTTTTAGGGAAAAAACAATATGGGAAAATCTTTTCTTGATCTCCAAGAAATCTTGAATATATCTCCTATATTCTTTTTCCCATAATTAAAATATTCCACAAAAATCCCACCTTATCTTGCTATGGTGAATTTTCGAAAATAAGAGGGACCAAGAATCCAAGATTTGGATCTTCTTGAATTTATGAGATATTCTTGTATTTCAAGAAATACATATCTTCCATAATATCTTTTCAAGAAAATCAAGAAAATCTTTCTTGCCCTTTATATTTCAAAATTTTCGAAACAAACTATATGAATAACCAAGTGGGAGATTTCTTGAATTTAATGAGATAATCTTGTATTCCAAGAATACATATCTTCATTCCATAACAAAATTCAAAGAAAATCTTTCCCCCCTTTTATCCATAAATTTCGAAAAATGCAAGGAAAAATAGACAACAAATTTATTTTATTTTTAAACACCTTTTTCAGTTATTGGACTTTATCTTGGGCTACTTGGGGGGCCTTTAGGAGAATTAAGATTGGACCTTCCAATGGATCTTGAATTATCAATATTGAGCCACAATATTATTCAAGCCCATAAATATTAATTAATCCCACTACATAATTAATATTTCACTATCCATCTTAACTCATATTACAGTTAATATGGCTCCCGGTTATTATTTCCCGTGTTTAAGATTATCTAGCCCATTAATTAATTCAAGCCCTTTGAAATAACTTTCCATTAATTAATATCTTTTATCCTTGGTAAAGGAACGGTTCAACATTATTATCCATCCAGGAAACTAGTTCCACTTGCAAGATTTGGTATGATAAAACTTATGAACCTCCCAAGGGGGCAAATCGAACAAAGCGTGCTTGCACATGATTCTCGTATTAAATCTTAGCAATCGCGATGTGACCAATAATATTGCCCAAGATATAGGGTATTGAATCTCACCGATTCTCTTCCCATAATAAGTCAAAGCAATAGTTACTAACCAAACGCAATCCTATTTAAGGGGGCGAAGATTAAGAAATAACTAACCACTTTGAGGTCTAATTCTTCCTAGTTCGGTTATGAAGAATTTATCCTCCTCCGTAGGTCCTCTTCAATGCATCATCGGTCATGCACTAGTGTAATCTCTTGGTCAAGACAAACCAATCGAGCCTTACACTACAACCTTTCACGATGGATTGTTCATTTCCATAGAGGTCGTGAATGGTGTACTTTTAGTTACAAGGAACTGTTAATTTAATCTTCTGTGATCTTGGTATCACTAAATCAACTACAATGTAACACGTACTATTTAATGAACAGTTATGCAGTAAATATATGTAACATTCAATCATATTTAAAGCATCAGTGATAAACAATTTATTTCAGTAAATAAGTCCGAAATTCAGTTAGTCTGATTATACAAAGTAAAAACATACTTTCCAGTATAATCCCAACAATCTCCCACTTATACTCAAATTCTGCTTTTAAGTATACACCAGCATGTCTCGTGTAGTACGTGACAACTAATGCCACCTACACGAACCTAATAATGTCTCCCACTTATACTCAAAGCAGATTGACAATGGTCTTGACACCCATTCCTTTCACATGTCTCTCGAATATATTCAGAGGCAGACCCTTTGTGAATGGATCAGCTAGGTTGTCTTCCGACGCGATCTTTGCCACCTCTATACCTTCTCTCTTAACTATGTCTCGTATAAGATGGTATTTCCTTTCAATGTGTTTGCTGGCCTTGTGAGCTCTTGGTTCCCTTGAATTTGCAACTGCTCCGGCATTGTCACAATAAACAGTGATTCTGCTGGGCAAATTCAGAACCACATCCAAGTCTACTAGGAAGTTCTTAAGCCAAACCGCTTCTTTCGCTGCCTCGAAAGCAGCTACATATTCGGCTTCCATGGTAGAATCTATGACGCATTTCTGCTTAACGCTTCTCCACGTCATGGCTCCTCCCCCCATGCAAAACACACTACCGGAGGTAGATTTTCTGGAATCTATGCCTAATTGGAAATTCGAGTCTGTGTAGCTGATGGGGATTAGACTATCTGGCTGATAAACCAACATTCTATCTCGAGTTCTTTTCAGATACTTCAGAATGTTTTTAACTGCCGTCCAATGTTCCTTCCCCGAGTTACTCTGATATCTTGCCACCATGCCAACGACAAAGCAGATATCCGGTCTCGTACATAACATTGCATACATAAGGCTTCCGACAGCCGAAGCATAAGGAATGCCTCTCATGTCATCTATCTCCTTTTGTGTCTTAGGGCACATTTTCTTGGATAGATGGATTCCATGCCTGAAAGGTACGAAGCCTTTCTTGGAATCCTGCATGTTGAATCGTTTCAAGACAGTGTCTATGTATGAAGCTTGCGATAAGCCTATCATCCTTTTCTTGCGATCTCGAGTGATCTTGATCCCAAGGATGTGCCCGGCTTCCCCTAAGTCCTTCATATCAAACTGTTTTGAAAGCCATGCCCTTACGTCTGATAACACCTTTACATTGTTCTCGATGAGCAGAATGTCATCTACGTATAATACTAAGAATACCAATGCAGTTCCGACACACTTTTTAAACACACAACTCTCGAACTCGTTTTGATCAAACCCGTAAGACTTTATAACATGATCAAAACATTGGTTCTAAGCTCTGGATGCTTGTTTGAGTCCGTAAATGGACTTCATGAGCTTACAAACTAGGTGTTCTTGGCCCTTTTCAATGAAGCCTTGGGGTTGTTGCATATAGATTTCCTCATCAAGACTTCCGTTAAGGAAAGCTGTCTTGACATCCATTTGCCAGATTTCAAAATTGAGATGCGCAACTATCGACAAGAGAATCCGGATGGACTTAAGCATTGCTACAGGTGAGAAGGTTTCCTCATAATCGATCCCTTCTTTCTGAGTATAACCTTCCGCCACAAGCCTTGCCTTGAAGGTTTCCACCTTCCCGTTCGGTCCCCTCTTTCTCTTGGATACCCACTTGCAACCAATAGGTTTTACCCCATTAAGTGGTTCGATTAGCTCCCACACTCTGTTATGATCCATAGACCCCATTTCTGCTTTCATTGCCTTTTGCCAAGAAACCGCATCCTTATCTTAGATTGCCTCATCGTATGTCCATGGGTCTGATTCATCTTGTCCGGGAATCAAGTCCGAGGACTCTCCTATCTCCATGAATCTCTCGGGCTGTCTCACAACCCTCCCACTACGACGAGGCTCCAGTTGTGAAAGTGTGTCGTTTTGTATATCATCTTGTACAGTTGGCAATGAGGTTAGCCCCCTTAGCTCACTTAAGGTAATCTCACGGGTCTTCTTTTTCGTTCATATAGTCTTCCTCCAAAAATCTAAAGTGGGTGCTTATGACCACCTTTTGATCTTTGGGACCATAAAACATACACCATTTTGTTCCCTCGGGGTATCCTATAAACAACCTTAATTCTGATCGAGGATCCAATTTCCCAGCTTCCTTGTCCAACACGTAGGCCGGACACCCCCAAATTCTCATGTGTCTCATACTAGGCTTGCGCTTGGGTCCACAATTCTTTGGGAGTTTTGGGAACCGACTTGGATGGCACCAAGTTGAATGTAAGCATTTGTTTCAAGGCATGACCCCGAAGCGACTTGGGAAGATCCGCGATAACACATCATTGATCTAACCATTTCCAAAAGAGTTCTTTTCTTCGCTCTGCAACCCCATTTTGTTGAGGGTTAAAGTGCGATCGGTGGGATGCAATCCCTTCATCAAACAAGTAGTTCAAAAACTCATCATTTGAGGTACTCGCCTCCACGATCGGATCGTAGATACTTGATCGTTTTTCCCTATGATTCTCTGCTTGAGCCTTAAATTCTTTGAATTTCTCAAAGGTCTCGATTTATGCTTCATAAGGAAAATATAACCGCAGTACGAAAGTAGTCATCAATAAAAGTGACGAAATACTCGTAACCTCCTCTTGCTATGGTTGACATTAGACCACATATGTTTGTGTGAACGATTTCTAACACTTCTTTGGCTCTAAAACCCTTGGCTCCGAATGCCCTCTTGGTCATTTTACCCTCCAAACATGATTCGCAGGTTGGAATCGGTTCAACTTGGAGAGACTCTAGTGAACCATCTTTCACCAACCTTTGGATTCTCTTTGGATTAATATGTCCCAATCTTAGATGCCATAGAAGTGTTTCGTTCATGTCTGATGAATGTTTTCTTTTACCAGAAACAGTTGATGTGTTATAGGATGCATTTCGTGAGTGGTGTGCACAGTTAATTGTATAGAGATTACTTGACAACGTTCCATGACAGATAAATTTATCATAAAGAGAAATGGTAACAACTTTATCAAAAGTAGCTGAATATCCATCAAGGTGAAGTTTAGAAACTGAAATCAAGTTCTTTCTAAAATTCAGAACGTAAAGTACATCTCTTAAAATTAAAACTCTGTCTTCAAAAGACGGTGCACTTCTCCCCATCTTAATTCACCCACTCTCGTGGCATCGCCTTGGATGTGATGAGGATCTCACTCCCACTAAGTTGTCGGGTCCGCTTGAACCCCTGTAAAGTGAAACATACATGATCAGTGGATCCCGTATCCACCACCCATAAATGGGAGGCATACGTCGCTAAGCAAGTTTTAACAACTAGTGCATGAGAATTACCTTTCTTTCCAATCCTTTTGGGATTGAAACAGGCTGACCTCTGGTGTCCTACTCCGCCGCTTTCCAAAACTTTCCTCATGCTTGATTCCATGCTCTTATTTGACGTTGAGTCTGCTTGGTTTAACTTTCTTCTCTTTTCATCATCCTTATCACCACTTGACCTAGGATGAAAAGAAGATTTCTGTTTTCCCAAGTTCTTTTCCTCGCGCTCCCTCTCCCTTTCAACCAAAGTGAGAGCATTTACAAGATCATCCACTGTAAAATCTAGATCTTCCAATAGATACTCAAGATAGTGGTGATTATAGCTCTTTGGTAAGGATTGGAGAATGAAATCAATCTTAGTCTTGAAATCACATAGGACCCCTCAAATAGAAGTCGTGTTGTCTTTGCGATCGTCCCTTTTTCCATTTTTAATTCAGCAATTTCTTGCTTCACACTTTGGATTGCCATATGGGTCTGATGTTCGAACATCGCTTCGAGATTATGTAAGATGTCTGCAGCTGACTCATATTCTTGGTGAAGGCGTTTCAACACATCTGACATAAGTGCCAGAATTGTATCCTCCATCAATTCATTTGCCAGCTACCATTCACCATATAGCATCTCGTCCCATATTCCGGCGTCCTTAGCTGGTTTTTCGGGTTTTGGTGTATCAAGTACCCATTTGGAAGGTGATGCGGCTAGGACAGGTTTTAGTTTGTATATCCAATCAAAATAGTTTTCACCAGTAAGCAAATTGACTTTAAGTATATTGAACAGTGGATTAAAAGGTTGCGACATGCTGAACTGAAATAAATAATAATATGCATAAGCACAAATATATCACTAAATTCGATCACATGTTTCATATTAAAATCTCCAAAAAATATGAACATGCATCAACCAACATCTCGAAACAGTTTAAATAAGTCACGTGGGGTGGGTCATTATTTAAACACATTCAAGCAGGTTACAAATAAGAACAATTGCAAACCTTTAATATCCAGATTAATAGTTGGCTCCCACTTGACCAATATAAAATTGACAGGGACTTCGGGGAAGTATATGCATATCAATTTTATACCTAAGTAATAATCATGATTAAATACAGAATTATTATTTCGCTTTGAACGAGCCTCGTGGGGAGGGTCATCGTCGCCACTAGTAATAATCCACAATCATCCGTTAGGAATTTATTCATGTGAAAGCTATCTTTTGACCGTCCCGTGGGGGGAATTTCTCCAAAAGAATTCACAAATAAATAAATCATGGAGGTCAATAATTAATTCAATTTTATTATCCGGAATAAAATTGTCAATTAATTTTTTAAACATACTTAGTAATTTTTGAAAGTGAGATTTTTCAAAACATTTTCTCATGCATCGCAAATTTAAACACAATTTAAATAAGCATAAATAATGCATAAACATCAAGACAAAAATTAAACATATTGGGCACAATTATCCAATTTTCATGGTTAATTTTGTCATGTCTTGATCTTGAGAAATTGTCTTCATTGCCTTCATCATTCGTCTCGAAAAAGCTCCCACTTGACCGTTTCAAAAAAAATGCCTTGTCAAGCCACGTCATCGACCAGCTCGCGGGTCGGAGTGCCCGCCTAGCACTCCCCCGGCCATGTCGAATGGTGCCCGTCTTGTATCAAAAGCACCTAAGCGCGACGTCGCTCGCGTCCATCTCGGACTTTTGCGCTGACGCCTTGACTCGCTCCCAGCGCCTCGGCAGCGTCGCCCGCCGTGTGCCCACATCGCCCATCTACAGCGCGTCGCCCCCACCGCTTAGCGTGCCTAAGGCGGAATCGCCCCAAGACCGCCCGTCATCATCACCATCGACGCGTCGTCGTCGTCGTCGGCGCGCTAAGCGATTCGCCTTCGTCGTGGCGCCCGCGTCGCCCGTCCGGATCTGCGTGTGCTCGCCCCTCGACTATCCTTTACGCCGTCAGTCTATCACCAAGCGTCGCGTCGCGCGCATGCCCTCCCTTGGCGCGTTCGCGACGACGCACGCTACCCTACGCCGGTTTCGGATCCCGTCTTTTAATTCTTCGTCTCCGCCTCCGTTTCCGATCCGGTTACAATTTATATACAAAAATAAATAAACCTAGATCTAGACTAGTCTATTACATTGATCAAATCAAACAAATACTAATCTACTCGTGGATTTTCTCACGAGGCAAAACGAATCCGAACGAATCGAATTAAAAAACCACAATTTATATGCATGCATAAATTAAACACATTAAATTCTATGACAAATGGATACCTGCAAAAAAGATCTAGCAATTCTACTATCCAATTTCAAATTTAATGACAGCGAATTAAATTACAATTTAAAATTCAGAGCCCGAAACCGAGGCTCTGATACCAGTTATTGGGGAATTAATTGCCTGGATCTATTCGGGATGAATATTTAAATACAAATTTAATTCTAACAATTATTACTAGCATGAATCAACCCATATTATTTCAAATAATAATTCAACAACAAATCATGCATATAAATAATTCACGTAAATCCTACGCATGCAGAATTACTACGAGTTTACGTGAGCGTACCTCTTGGAATGACAATGGTCTTGTATATGAAAACACACCAAAAGTCCTTCCCAAGTATTCCCACGTCCTTGCTCGACAATCCGATGGAAGGATACTTGCGAACAATTAACAAAAGGAAAAATAAACTTTGTTGCACCACTTTTGTGGATTTACTAATTTTTTCAGCACATGGAATTGCACTTGGGAATGAAAGAATCATCCCCTATTTATAGATAGGGTGTTGGTCGAATTTTTAGGGAGAAAACAATGTGGGAAAATCTTTTCTTGATCTCCAAGAAATCTTGAATTTATCTCCTATATTCTTTTTTCCATAATTAAAATATTCCACAAAAATCCCACCTTATCTTGCTATGGTGAATTTTCGAAAATAAGAGGGACCAAGAATCCAAGATTTGGATCTTCTTGAATTTATGAGATATTCTTGTATTTCAAGAAATACATATCTTCCATAATATCTTTTCAAGAAAATCAAGAAAATCTTTCTTGCCCTTTATATTTCAAAATTTTCGAAACAAACTATATGAATAACCAAGTGGGAGATTTCTTGAATTTAATGAGATAATCTTGTATTCCAAGAATACATATCTTCATTCCATAACAAAATTCAAAGAAAATCTTTCTCCTCTTTTATCCATAAATATCGAAAAATACAAGGAAAAATAGGCAACAAATTTATTTTATTTTTAAACAGCTTTTTCAGTTATTGGACTTTATCTTGGGCTACTTGGGGGGCCTTTAGGAGAATTAAGATTGGACCTTCCAATGGATCTTGAATTATCAATATTGAGCCACAATATTATTCAAGCCCATAAATATTAATTAATCCCACTACATAATTAATATTGCACTATCCATCTTAACCCATATTACAGTTAATATGGCTCCCGGTTATTATTTCCTTTGTTTAAGATTATCTAGCCCATTAATTAATTCAAGCCACTGAAATAACTTTCCATTAAGTAATATCTTTTATCCTTGGTAAAGGAACGGTTCAACATTATTATCCATACCGGAAACTAGTTCCACTTGCAAGATTTGGTATGATAAAACTTATGAACCTCCCAAGGGGGCAAATCGAACAAGCGTACTTGCACACGATTCTCCGTATTAAATCTTAACAATCGCATGTGACCAATAATATTGCCCAAGATATAGGGTATTGAATCTCACTGATTCTCTTCCCATAATAAGTCAAAGCAATAGTTACTAACCACACACAATCCTATTTAAGGGACGAAGATTAAGAAATAACTAACCACTGAGGTCTAATTCTTCCTAGTTCAGTTCTGAAGAATTTATCCTCCTGTAGGTCCTCTTCAATGCATCAGTCATGCACTAGTGTAATCTCTTGGTCAAGACAAACCAATCTGAGCCTTACACTACAACCTTTCACGATGGATTGTTCATTTCCATCGAGGTCGTGAATGGTGTACTTTTAGTTACAAGGAACTGTTAATTTAATCTTCTGTGATCTTGGTATCACTAAATTAACTACAATGCAACAGTACTATTTAATGTACAGTTATGCAGTAAATATATGTAACATTCAATCATATTTAAAGCATCAGTGATAAACAATTTATTTCAGTAAATATGTCCGAAATTCAGTTAGTCTGATTATACAAAGTAAAAGCATACTTTCCAGTATAATCCCAACAAGATGACCAAGAGGGCATTTGGAGCCAAGGGGAACAGAGCCAAAGAAGTGTTGGAGATCGTTCACACTGACGAATGTGGTCCAATGTCAATCAAAGCTAGAGGGGGTTATGAGTATTTCGTTACTTTTATCGATGACTACTCAAGATATGGGTACGTTTTCCTCATGAAGCATAAATCTGAGACCTTTGACAAATTCAAAGAATTTAAGGCTCAAGCACATAATCATAGGGAAAAGAGTATCAATTCTCTACGATATGATCGTGGAGGCGAATACCTCAGCGATGAATTTTTGAAATGCTTGTCAAACAAAGAGATTGTATCCTAGTTGACTGCACCCGGAACCCCTCAACAAAACGGGATTGCAGAATGAAGAAACATAACTCTTTTAGAAAGGGTCAGATCAATGATGAGTTATGCGGATCTACCCAAATCATTTTGGGGTCACTCCTTGGAAACAACGACTTACGTTCTAAACTTGGTGCCATCCTAATTGGTTCCCAAACCCATTGGAGTTGTGGACCGGGCGCAAGCCCAGTTTGAGACACATAAAAATTTGGGGGTGCCCGATATACATGTTGGATAAGGAAGTCGGTAAATTGGATCCACGATAAAAAATAAGGCTGTTTATAGGGTACCCCGAAGGAACGAAGGGGTGCATGTTCAATGGTCTCGAAGATCAAAAAGTCGTAATCAGTACGCACTTTAGATTTTTGGAAGAAGACTATATGAATGATAGAAAACCCAGAAGTGAGATTACTGTAGACGAGCTAAGAGGGCCTACCACAATGCCAACTGTACAAGTTGACATACCCGAGAGATTCATGGGGATAGGAGAGTCATTGGACTTGGTCCCCGGTGATAATGAATCGGACCCATGGACATACAATGAGGCAATTCAAGACAAGGATGCAGATTCTTAGCAAACAACAATGGAAGTTGAGATGGGTTCTATGGATCATAATAAGGTGTGGGAGCTAGTCGAACCACTTAATGAGGTGAAACTCATTGGATGTAAGTGGGTATACAAGAGAAAATAAGAATCGGACGGGAAGGTAGAGACCTTCAAGGCTAGACTTGTGGCAAAAGGGTACACCCGGAAAGAGGGGATCGATTATGAGGAAAACATTTCTCTTGTAGCTATGCTTAAGTCCATCCGTATTCTATTGTCGATAGCTGCACATCTCGATTTTGAGATCTGGCAGATGGATGTTAAGACAGCTTTCCTTAACGGAAGTCTTGAAGAAGAAATCTATATGCAACAATCCGAAGGCTTTGTTGGAAAAGGCCAAGAACATCTCGTCTACAAGCTCAAGAAGTCCATTTACGAACTGAAGCTAGCATCCCGTGCTTGGAACCAATGTTTTGATCATGTTATAAAGTCTTACGGTTTTGATCAAAACGAGTTCAAAAGTTGTGTGTATAGAAAGTTTGTCGGAACTGCCTTGATCAAAACGATATTCTGCTCATCGGGAACGATGTAAAGGTGTTGTCGGACGTAAGGGCATGGCTGTCAAAATAGTTTGATATGAAGGACTTAGGGGAAGTCGATCACATCCTTGGGATCAAGATCACTCGAGATCGTAAGAAAAGGATGATCGGCTTATCACAAGCTTCATACATAGACACTGTCTTGAAGTGATTCAGCATGCAATATTCCAAGAAAGGTTTTGTACCCTTCAGACGTGGAATCCATCTATCTAAAGATATGTGCCCTAAGACACAAAAGAAGATAGATGACATGAAAGACATTTCTTATGCTTCAGTTGTCGGAAGCCTTATGTATGCAATGTTGTGCAAGAGGCCAGACATCTGCTTTGCCGTTGGCATGGTAGCAAGATATCAGAGTAAACCAGGGAAAGAACAATTGACTGCAGTTAAAAATATTCTGAAGTATCTAAAGTGAACTCCGGATAGAATGTTGGTTTATCAATCAAACAGTCTAATTCCCGTCGGTTACACGGACTCAGATTTCCAATCAGACTTAGATTCCAGAAAATCTACCTCGGGTAGTGTGTTTTTGCATAGGGGGAGGAGCCATGACATAGAAAAGCGTTAAGCAGAAATGCATCGCAGATTCAACCATGGAAGCCGAATATGTAGCTGTTAGGAAATTTGGGGTGCCCGAATCTATTCGAGATGTATTTAAACACATATTTAAATTATTCAATTAATTACTAACATGAATTAATCCTAAATTAATTCAACATAATAATTAAACAAGCAACAACATGCGTACACGTAATCCACGTAAATCCTAAGCATGCGGAATCTAGGAGTTACAAGATTACATACCTCTTGGAGTGACAACCGTTGAGACGATGGATCAACCCAAAGTGCCTTCTCAAATATATCCCACGTCCACAAACGTAATCCGGTGGAAGGATTCTCACGAACGATTTTAATAAAGGAGAAAACTGAAAAATTATTGCACCACCTTTGTGGATTTCTAATTTTCCCAACACATGGAAATTGTGTTGGGGATGAAAAATTCATCCCCTATTTATAGCACAAGGGGGACAAAAATTTAGGTCAATTGGGCCATTGGAAAATTTCCTTGCTTCTTCCTCAAGATACAATCGTGAATATATCCAATATATTCTATTTCCCAAAATATCTCCCAACAAAATCTTCTCCTCCTTTTTGGCTTGCATATTTTCGAAAAATACAAATTAATAGGGAAGGGAATAGATCTTTGACTTATCTTGAATTTATGGGATAAACTTGTATCTCAAGAATACTTATTCCATAAAAATCTTTCAAGAAAAGAAAATCTTTTCTCTCTCCTTCTTTAATTATTTTCGAAAATAATGTGAAAAAATAGGACAATAATATTTTCTTCTCATTTTCATTATTTGGACGTTATATTGTGCTATTTGAGGGGCCTTTAGGAGAATTAAGATTGGACATCCAATGGGCTATGAAACTTTAATATTAAGCCAAAATATTATTCAAGCCCATTAATATTAATTTATTCCACTATAAAATTAATATTGAACTATCCATCTTAATCCATATTACGATGCTACAATAATATGGCTCCCGGTTATTATTTCTTTATCCTTGGAGTAAAGACAACTCAACATTATTAATATCTTTATCCTTGGAGTAAAGACAACTCAACATTATTATCCATACCGAAAATAAATTTTCACTTGCAAGATTTGGTATGATAAAGCTTCTGAGCCCACCAATGGGACAAATCAAGCAAGACTTGCTTGCACACGATTCTCCGTATTAAATCTTAGCAATCGTCATGTAACAAATAATATTGCCCAAGATATAAGGTATCGAATCACGTTGATTCTCTTCCCATCATAAGTCAAAGCAATAGTTATTAATTTCACACGATCCTATTTAAGAAACGGAGATTAAGAAATAACGAACAACTGAGGTCTAATTCTTCTATATTTAGTACTGAAGAATTTATCCTCATGTAGGTCCTATTCAGCGCATCATAATGCACTAGTGTAATCTCTTGGTCAAGACAAGTTAATCCGAGCCTTACACTTCAACCTTTCACGATGGATTGTTCATTTCCATCTAGGTTGTGAATTTGAACTTAGTTACGAGGAACTGTTAATTTGATCTTCCCTGATCTGGTATCACCAAATTAACTACAATGTAACACGTACTATTTATTGAACAGGTATGCAGTAAATATATAACATTCAATCATATTTAATGCAGTGATAAATAATTTATTTCAGTAAATAAGAAATTCAGTTTGGTTATACAAAGTAAAAAACATACTTTCCTGTATAACCCCAACAGTAGCTGCTTGTGAAGCAGCGAAAGAAGTGGTTTGGCTCAATAACTTCCTAGTGGACTTGGACGTAGTTCCGAATTCGCCCAGCACCATCACGGTTTACTGTGATAATGCCAGAGCAGTTGCAAATTCAAGGGAACCAAGAGCCCACAAAGCCAGCAAACACATTGAAAGGAAATACCATCTTATACGAGAAATCGTTAAGAGAGGAGATATAGAGGTGACAAAGATCGCGTCGGAAGACAACCTAGCAGATCTATCACAAAGGGTCTGCGTCAGAATACATTCGAGAGACATGTGGAAGGAATGTGTGTCAAGAGCGTTGCTAATCTGCTTTGAGTATAAGTGGGAGAAATGTTATTATGTTCGTGTAGGTGATATTAGATGTCACGTAGAACACGAGACGTGTTGTAGTATACTTAAAAGCAGACTTTGGGTATAAGTGGGAGATTGTTGGGATTATACTGGAAAGTATGCTTTTTACTTTGTATAACCAAACTTAATTTTAGTCTTATTTACTGAAATAAATTATTTATCACTGTTGCATTAAATATGATTGAATGTTACATATATTTACTGCATACCTGTTCAATAAATAGTACGTGTTACATTGTAGTTAATTTAGTGATACCAGATCAGGGAAGATCAAATTAACAGTTCCTCGTAACTAAGTTCAAATTCACAACCTAGATGGAAATGAACAATTCATCGTGAAAGGTTGAAGTGTAAGGCTCAGATTGGCTTGTCTTGACAAAGATATTACACTAGTGCATTATGATGCGCCGAATAAGACCTACATGAGGATAAATTCTTCAGTACTGAATATAGAAGAATTAGACCTCAGTGGTTCGTTAATTCTTAATCTCCATCCCTTAAATAGGATCTTGTGGAATTAATAATCATTGCTTTGACTTATGATGGGTAGAGAGTCAATGTGATTCAATACTTTATATCTTGGGTAATATTATTAGTCACATGACGATTGCTAAGATTTAATACGGAGAATCTGTTGGGGTTATACTGAAAAGTGTGCTTTTACTTTGTATAACCAAACTGAATTTCTTATTTATTTTACTGAAATAAATTATTTATCACATGTTGCATTAAATATGAATGAATGTTATATATATTTACTGCATACCCATTCGATAAAGTCAGTACGTATTACGTTGTAGTTAATTTGGTGAAACCAGATCACATAAGATCAAATTAACAGTTCCTCGTGACTAAGTACAAATTCACAACCCAGATGGAAATGAACAACCCATCATGAACGGTTGAAGTGTAAGGCTCAGATTGACTTATCTTGACCAAGGATTACTTTAGTGCATGACGATCTTATTTGAATAGGACCTATGGTGAGGATAAATTCTTGCATCTTGAATACAAAATTAGACCTAAGTGATGCGTTATTTCTTAATCTCTGTTCCTTAAATAGGATCGTGTGAAATTAATAATTATTGCTTTGACTTATGATGGGAAGAGAATCAATGCGATTCGATACTGTTGGGATATTTTAGTTTTGATGAATTATGCCAAAACATTATCAACTTGTGTTTAACTTTAATCTAATAAAAAACGAGAGAATGATTGAGGAGAACTCATTTCGAAGTAGATGATCGAGATCGACGAATCAATTTAGATATCGATGAGTTAGATGAGTTCGAAGTTAAACCTTGTAAATAAAATCGGAAGAGAAGAAAAGCTAAGCGGTGATCGGAAGAATCGGAAGGTTCGATCAGAGACCGGATCGGATGATTTGACCGGATCGGAAGAGAAGGTTGCGATCGGAAGAGGAGGAAGGATGAGAATGATGATCAAGATCGGATATGAAGATGAAAGATGGTCAAGATCGTGATTGAGACCGGATGTGTTTTATATGCTAACCTAATATGCTAATCTGGATGAACTGCAGAAACCGATATGTGATATCGCTATAATCGATCGATCATGTGAGTTGTCGGATCAAAGCAGAAGAAATCGAATATCGAAAACCGTAAAATACCGGATCGTAAGAGAAGTCACAAGTCATATTCTTATTTATTTTGATTAATCCGAAGACAAGAAGAACTCAAAGAATCAAGATACCGCAAGGACGAAGAGAAATCGAGACAGATTCAAGACTTGGAATCTGAATGATTCCAAAATATGAATATATTAAGATACATGGATAATGAGGAGGAAGACAACCGACTGGAAAACCCATTTCAGAGAATAGTATGGATTTGAATGTGATTCTCTCCGCGGTAACATTCAAATCCACACTATAAATACAAGTTCTTCCCTCATTATTAAGTGGATTGGAGATTATAAAGACGAGATGCTCTGAGCCAAAGAGAGTTAT
The DNA here is from genome assembly GCA_037126765.1 of Stenogyne calaminthoides. Lineage (NCBI taxonomy): Eukaryota > Viridiplantae > Streptophyta > Magnoliopsida > Lamiales > Lamiaceae > Stenogyne > Stenogyne calaminthoides. The sequence continues at coordinate 21,975,880 of JBBCBC010000009.1, read as the reverse complement.
ACCTAAAGCATTCCCACCCTTGTAGATATACAAATATATTCAAAGAGTGTTCTAGAACCCAACCTAAGCTACCCACGATGTATCTTAAGCTTAGAGAGAGATTTTCCCAACCTTAGCATTGAGGCTAAACCATTGTAAGGGAAAATCTCACCATAGTTGGAGACAACACCAAACCCAAACCCCATAAGAGATAAGTAGTGGTGAAGTGAGGTAGTTGTTAGGCAATCCTGAGGGGTGAGGGTGATTGTGAACTCGTTAAACATCTAAGAGGCGAGCCCAGAGAGGGTGATAAGTTGTTTGAGTTAGTAAACATGAGGTAGTTAAAGCTCAAGGTCGGGTTGAGTAAGTAAACCACGTGGAGTAATAAATCGAAGTTGAGTAAGTAAATACGCGAGGTAGTCGAAAAGCCTCAAGGAAGTGATGAAGGAATTTTAGGAGCAGGAGAGTGGATGTAGGAGCTTGAGTCTCCGAACCACTATACTTTGTTGTGTTCTTTATTGTTTTATGTTCTTATCTTGTCATACGCATTCGATTATAAGCAAAACACAACACATGAGCTTAAAAGACAAAAATATGTAATCACCATTCCTTCACCCCTTTTTTTTTATATGCATGGGAAAGAAAAATGGGTTTTCCACCGGGACCAACAGATACCTTGTATCTTGGGCAATATTATTAATTACATGACGATTGCTAAGATTAAATACGGAGAATCGCGTGCAAGCACGACTTACTTGATTTGTCCCCTTGGTGGGCTCAGAATCTTTATCATACCAAATCTTGCAAGTGGAATTCCGGTATGGATATTAATGTTGAGTTGTCTTTACTCCAGGGACAAAGATAATCTTAAACGCGGGAAATAATGACCGGGAGCCATATTATTGTGAAGTCGTAATGTGGGTTAAGATGGATAGTTCAATATTAATTTTATAGTGAAGTAAATTAATATTAATGGGCTTGAATAATATTTTGGCTAAATATTAAAGCTTCATAGCCCATTGGAGGTCCAATCTTAATTCTCCTAAAGGCCCCTCAAATAGCCCAAATTAAAGTCCAATTAATGAAAAGGAGAAGAAAATATTTTGCCTAATTTTTCAATTATTTTCGAAAATTTGGGTAGGAGAGAGAAAAAGTTTTTTTCTTGATTTTTTCTTGGAAAGATTTTATGGAATAAGTATTCTTGAGATACAAATTTATCCCATAAATTCAAGAAAGGAAAAAGATCTTATTTTCTTCCTAATTGGGTGAAGATTTTCTAAAATTGTATGACAAGAAAGGAGGAGAAGATTTTGTTGGGAGATATTTTGGGAAATAGAATGTATTGGATATATTCTAGATTGTATCTTGAGGAAGAAGCAAGAAAATTTCCCAATGCCCAACTAGGTCAAATTTTCGTCCCCCCTAGTTCTATAAATAGGGGATGCATTTTTCATCCCCAATTGCAATTCCATGTGTTGGAAAAATTAGAAATCCACAAAGGTGGTGGCCAAATATTTTATTTTCTCCTTTAAGATTAAAATCGTTCGTTGATAATCCTCCCACCGGATTACGTTCGTGGACGTGGGACATATTTGAGAAGGCACTTTTGGTTGATCCATCGTCTCAACGATTGTCTTTACGAGAGGTTAGTATTTACGTAATTCCTAGATTCCACATGCTTAGGATTTACGTGGATTACTTGTACGCATGTTGCTTAATTGCTTATTTAATTATTATGTTGAATTGATTTAGGATTAATTCATGTTAGTAATTAATTAATTAATTTAAATATGTATTTAAATTCACCTCGAATAGATCCGGGCACCCCTAATTTCCCAACAGAATCGTGTGCAAGTACGTCTTGCGTGATTTGTCCCTTTGGGAGGCTCAGAAGTTTTATCATACTAAATCTTGCAAGTGGAATTAGTTTCCGGTATGGATAATAATATTGAGCCGTTCCTAATCCAAGGAAAAAGATATTATACATATAAAGCTTTTCAGTGACTTGAATTAATTAATGGACTGGATAATCTTAAACATGGGAAATAATAACCGGGAGCCATATTACAGTAATATTGGTTAAGATGGATAGTGCAATATTAATTATGTAGTGTGATTAATTAATATTAATGGGATTGAATAATATTGTGGCTCAATATTGATAATTTAAGGTCAATTGGAAGATCAAATCTTAATTCTCATAAAGGCCCCTCAAGTAGCCCAAAGATAAAGTCCAATAACTGAAAAAAGTGATTAAAATAAAATAAATTATTGTTGCCTAATTTTTCTATTTTTTTTTTCAGAAAATAATTAAGGAAGAGAGAGAAAAGATTTTCTTGATTTTCTTGGAAATATTTTATGGAATAAGTATTCTTGGAATACAAGATTATCTCATAAATTCCAGAAAATTCAAAGATCTTATTTCTTCCCATTAATTATGAGATTTTTGAAATTTCCCTATAATAATAAGGGGAAAATTTTGTTGGGATTTAATTATGGGAAATAGAATATATTAGATATATTCAAGATTGTGTCTTGGAGAAGAAGCAAAGAAATTTTCCATTGGGCATTAAAACCCTAAATTTTTGTCCCCCTTAGTATTATAAATAGGGGATGAATTTTTCATCCCTAATGCAATTCCATGTGTTGAAAAAATTAGAAATCCACAAAGATGGTGCAACATAATTTTATTTTTCCCTTTCGTTAATTGTTCGTGAGCATCCTTCCACCGGATTGTTGAACAAGGACATGAGAATACTTTGAGAAGGACTTTGGGTGTGTTCGTGGAACGTTGCTCGTCTTCTCTGCTGTCTTGATCATCAAGAGGTTTGTTCACGTAAACTCCTAGCAATTCCGCATGCGTAGGATTTATGTGGCTTATTTATATGCATGATTTGTTGTTGAATTATTATTTGAATTAATATAGGATTAATTTATGCTAGTAATAATTGTTAGAATAAAATTAATATTTAAATATTCATCCCGAATAGATCCGGACAATTAATTCCCCAACAATCACAGTCAGGTTATGTTTTTGTTCTCAATGGTGGGGCGGTTAGTTGGAATAGTTCCAAACAAGAGATAACCGCTGACTCAACAACCGAAGCTGAGTACATTACTGCGGCAGAAGCTGCCAAAGAAGTAGTCTGGATAAAACAGTTCTTAAGTGAACTATGGGTAGTTTCGAGTGCCAGCAGTCCAATAAAGTTGTATTGTGACAACACTGGTGCGGTTGCGCAAGATAAGAAACCGAGATCCTATAACAGAAACAAGCATGTACCGAGGCATTATCACTTGATACGAGAGATAATTGTTAGAGGAGAGATCGAGTTAGAATGTTTTCCCACAGAAGATAATTTGGCTGATCCTTTCACCCAAACTTTGAGTGTTCATGTACATACTAGACATTTCAATGGTTTAATGGTTAGACATGTAGGTGATTGACTCTAGTTCAAGTGGGAGATTGTTAGTGTTAGTGTCCTAGAGACAATCCTTTGTAAGGACATAATACTAAGATTATATTCAGTATTGGTTTAATATTATTGTTTTTTTAATATTAAATGTATGGCATTACACTCATTCAAATATTATGTTTGATTGTTTGCATTTGTTCTTATCTGTGTTCCCATGAGTCATTGCTGTCATTGAGGTTGTGAGAACTCAGATGACTTAAGCATGATTCTCAAATAGCCCCGATTAAGGATCATCAAGAATGGGATATTGATGATGAAATTGAGATTGGTGTGCGATTTGCATCATACTCTTAGAGAGTGTAGTAAGATCCCACTTATTACGAGATACTAGGTATCTCATGATGAATGCACATATACCTTAGAGGGTATTGGTATACCCATCCGAGAAACCTTTTGATTTAGTTCCACTATATGTGTCTACGGGTGTCTAGGTTAGTGGGAGCAATGTGATACTCCTTTGACTTGAGGTCAATACACACGACATGTGTGGAGTGATGAACTTTGACAATGACCGACGCTTGCACCCTTCCATGGGTAGATATGACTTGGATTGGGGTCATCACGATATGCATGTGCGTGGTAGTTGAGCCAAGATTAGGATTCATTCCTCAAAGTGTATTTAGAGAGAATACTCATCTTCTCGTCATAATTTGGATCTAATTTATCGACCGATGCATGTCAACTTAGACTTTGTGGGTAAGTGTGACATACATGATCAATTAGTGATTAGAGATAGTATGATTAGGTTATTTAAATAGACACTTCATCATGTTCAAGGCTAATCGAGTATTCGTGAATGAAAGAAAGATATCGCAATAGCCCCTGTTTCAGTTACATGTAGTTGCATGTTTCTCGCAACGTACCTCATATATTGAGAATGTCTGATTTATTGTCTAGGGTTCAATTAAGACTGTTAGTTTGACTAATCGCTCGATATATGAGGGTCTATGGGTAACACAACAAGTAGTTCCCTTTTGTTGATTATAGTTGGTTGATTAAATGTTAAATTAGATTTAATATTTAATTTATGGAGAATTAATTAATAATAGATTAATTTAGAATTAATTATTATTATCATTTAATTAAATTGGATTTAATTAAATAGGATTCCCAATAATAATATATGAAATATTATTATAGGATTTTATTATAGTACAACGGTGTACATAAGTTTTGAAATGAGTGGGGGCTTTGTCACTTAAATATACTCGCGACTTCGGAGGACTATAAATCTGACCAGAAAGATTACCGTAATCGAGGAGAAGCCGATGAATATTACGGCTATTGGCACGAGTAGTGCCCAAGAAGATTATGATATCATCATCATAGAATAAGTAACGTGGCAATGCATCATGCACAGATAGACGACCCATCATAAAAGCATGATCTTTCCAGCGTGTAAGAGCATCCTCAGCAAGACAAAAAAGAAGAGGAGAAAGAGGATCTCCCCTGCGAACACCCCTCGAGCAAGAAAAATAGCCATGAAGCGAACCATTAACAAGAATAGATAGTTTAGCCGAATGAAGCGCATCATTAATAGTAGCAATAAAACGATCAGAGAAATACATGCAACGTAAAACCTGAGTGAGGAAGTCCCAGGACACAGTGTCAAAGGCTTTAGAGATATCAATCTTAAAAGCCATACTACCACCCGAACCCCTATCCAAACAATTAATAGCATCCGAAGCCAGAGCCACACGTATGAATACGGCGCCCCAGAACAAACCCAAACCGATAAGGCGAAAGAACATCCCCAATGAAGCTACCCAAGCGAGTAGCAATAATCTTCGTATACACCTTGTAAATAAAATTGCCATAACTATCGGACGAAAATCAGTGACACAAGCCGAAGTAAGAACCTTCGGAATAAGAGTCACATAGCTGGAGTTCAGCTCACCAGGAAGATCTGATAAGGTAAAGAGAGAGGAGATAGCATCCTCGACATCAGTAGCAATGGTATCCCAGCAATGGTGGTAGAAATAACCCCCAAATCCATCTGGGCCAGGTGCACTAGCAGCGTCCAAGTAAAAAACCGCAGTCCTAATTTCTTCAGACGTAGGAATGGACGTAAGAAGGTCATTCTACTCCTCTGTAACTAAACCCCAGCCAAACTTATGCAACTCAGAGTATTCCTGAGAGAGTGTCGGGTCCACAACAAAAAGATTCTCATAGTAATCAACCACATGAAGTCCAATCTCTTGTTCAACCATAATAAAAGTGTCCCCAACCTGAATCGAGATGGAAGTACGGGCAGCCTTAGCACTATGCAAACGATGAAAGAAAGTAAAGTTGCGATCGCCATCGTGTAGCCATTGAAGTCGATTTCGTTAGATCAAAAAATCATGATGGCGAGCCAACATCTGATTCACCTGAGTTGTACACTGCAGGTAGAGTTGGAGGAGTAGATTCTGACCAACACGCCTGAAGAAGAGGCAAGAAAGAGTCATGCTTTAACCACATATTTTGGAAACGAATGGGACGTGGAGCATAGGGCATAGCAGCCGAGACACTTAATCGAATGGGATTGTGATCCGAACAAAGTCTGGGTAGCACAAGAAGTTCGACAGTGGCACAAAGATCAAGAAACCCTTGGCTTGCTAGAACTCGATCAAGACGAGCCGAAACCACACCCATCCCCATCGGGTGCTGAATAGATCAAGTATAAATGTTCCCCGTAGCTTCGATATCGAATTAAGTCATTCCGAGAGATAAAACCCTGGAATTCCTGATCAATAGGAAGACGAGTGTAGGAGCCTCGTGAAAAGCATTCATGAGAACCCAGGACTACGTTAAAATCCCCGATAATACATATGTTGGGATCCAGAATAAGTTCCAAGTCACAAAGAACGACACAGAATATACAAATTACGTGCATGTACAAAGGCAAAAATCACCCAGCTGTACGAACAACCACAAACTGATCAGACATTGAAATTATAACAATAGAATCAACCAAAGTTAGATGACCAAGCACCCAAATATTGGGCCGCATATTCGCCCGAGTGTTTTCAGCATACAAAACAAGGTTCATAGACTTCAGATAGCGACGAGGCTACATAGAATAGAGTATTTAGGGTTCGTATATAACAACCTAATCCGGCTTGTGGGATTTACAAAGACGAGCAAAGGCTGTTCGAGCTTGATCAATCCCAAGCCCACAAGCATTCTAAGAAATACAAATCATGGAAAACCAGAGGATTGGTCGTGCATCGGCGGCAGTGAAGAATTCTCACATTCATCGGCCCAAGAATCTATTTCTTCATTCCACTAGAATGCAAAGAAGCATCATCTATCGTGAAGGGAATATCCGATGATTTCACAACAATGGCTTTGGCTGCTGATACAGAAGGGCGGACCTTAGAAGTGGTTGCCGGCTTGGGTTTGGGAGGGCGACCGCGCATTTTTTTTACTACTAGTCGTTTCTGCGGTTGGGGATCACCACCAGTTAGAGACAAAGGATCATTGACGAATTTATCCACCCTATCATCATCCAATTCCGAAGCTGTAGCCCCATCATGAGCAGAATCCACATCAAAATGAGTATGATCAGTCTCAGCTATATTATCCTCCGCAAAAACCGAATAACATCAATGGTAATGATTTTGGGTTCATGTATCTCAGGTTGTAAAGCATCAAATGCATTAGTGGTTGCTCGAGGTGGAGATGATAGAATAGATGATGGTAGAGTGAAAGCAACTCTCTCCATAGCACCCAAAGTCATGACATAATAGGGAAATGGCTCAGGATCAAGATTCGTAATTGCCAAGTTTTTCACCGGAGCCTCAGCCAAAGTACTAGTACCCGCTTCAATAGCATCATGTATGGGAGACTTCCCACGTTTCCATTGGACCTGCAACCATTCCGAGGGAGCAACTTCAGTGCAAGTAGCAGCCCCCTGTTTCTTAGTAAAACCTGCCTCAGAAGATGGTTTAGGAATAGCATCAATTAGGCATGTGGTATCCTTAGAGGTGGAAGGATGTGTGCGACAAGTAGTGTTCGAATGTCCAAGTATTTTACACTTTGAGCAAAAATCGGGAAGTCGTTCGTAACCAATCGAAGCAATAGAACAATGCCCATACCTCTCATACATAATAAATTCTTCCCGGTCCTTCCTTAAGTCAAGTTCAACAAGAACCCTTAATTAATGACACATAGTGCGATTCCTCAAACGCTCATCCACATTAATAACGGGGCCAAGAGCGGATGAAATAGTACGTACAATTGCTTCATAGAAGTATTCAATTAGAAGCTCGTAAATACATACCCAAACATTCACAATCGGTGAAGAAACATGATATGGATTGAATTCCGGCGTCCAAAGTTGTAAGCGAATGGTTCCGAACTCAGTCAGCCAAGATCTTTTAAGCAATATGCGATCCCTCTCATGCAAATCCACAACTTGAATATTGAAATAGCCCTTTCCAATAGGTGTAAGCCGTCACTGCCCATTGATAGACCAAGAAGCATCCAGAGCCGTTTTCAAATCAGCAGTAGACATTGGTTGCACTTTAGCTTTGAACATCATTCGACCAATTAAAGAATTTTCATGGTCTCAAACACCTCGCTGATGAACAACGTCATCAATATTAACAGTCAAATAGTCTCCTTTATGAACCGGATTTTGATGAGGCACCTAGTTTCGTGCTGGAATCAACGCGTTCGCAAAAGAAGGAGCAGCTACACCCTGCATGGAAAAAGAACCAGTAGGGGCCGCAATAATGGAATTAATATTAGAGAGTGAAGAGTAATCAAGATGAGCACCAGTCTGCTGTGCAACAAAAGTAGTTGCACAGCTCCCCAAATTCAAAGCATGCATAGAACTCTTATACGGGATAGTACGCGGTGGGGTCGTTGCTATGGTGTCAATCGGCTTCTAAACCTACGAAAGTGGGACGGAGATAAATAGCAAGGGAAATTGTTCATCTAGGCCTCGTTTGATTGCAACGATTGCCACACAATCGGTAGCTAATCTTGGGCCATTTAACCATTTGGTAGGAAAGATTCAAAATCTATAAAGCCCAAGATTTTTAAGTTGGCCCGCACTTATTCACTGTTTGTCTTCGGCCATACTATCTGCCCAATGGGCAAGATGAATTATCGAGCGTGAACAGTAAAGCTGGTTTCAAGTTAAATTACAAATTTACCCCTCTGGTATATAATAGATTTTTGCTATTATTTTTTCCATTTGTGTCATTCGAAATCGACTTTCAGAATTTCACTCGACATTTTTCTTCTCTCTACACCCTCGAATCCGACGAGCACACCTTCGTCGAGACTCTTCCCGGAGAAGTTGAACGATCATGTCTTCGTCTTCATCCTCCATGGACTCGAGCGATGAAGAATTGCAAGAAGTAATGGCACCTGGTATGTTTAAAATTGTTTATCCCCATTTTGTTTCGATCGGCTATGAATTAGGGTTTAGGTTTTAGTTGTTGAATAATAGGGTTTCATTAATGAATGATTCGTTGCATTGCATGTTATCTTCTTCTTGTTTTTGTGTTTAGGGTTTGTCTGTAACATATCCGAATTGAGATTGGGGGTATTAGGGATCAGCGTCGCGAAGAATGGATTTGCTGGGTGTAGAAGAAGATTGGGGGTTTACTGGGTGTTAAAGAAGATGGATTGGGGATCGGCGTCGCGAAGAAGAGGAATTAGGGATCTGCATCTGCTATACAAATGTCGATATAAATTATTTGGATAGGGTTGCAAAATGTCAAATATCAAAGGGGTATTTAGGTAATTCTAACTCCATATAAATTATAATCAGGCTTTATAATCTGGGCTTATGTTTTTCTACCAAATGTCGGCTTAATACTCGTGGGCTTCAGTTATCTGGGCTGATTTTTTAATCGGCCCAATCGCGAAGATATTGAATCTTCCCTACCAAACGGGGCCCTAAGGATTCCAATGAGGGATTAGAGATACCCGTATTGCCAGAATGCAGTGCAAGACTGATTCCGGCCGTATTGTCAGCGTGATCAGAAGTTGTTGGTGAAAACTTAATCGAATTAGGGTTCTCCTCCGAAGAAATAAGAGTGTGTATTTCTGGCGTCTGATGGGTGATCCCATGTGTCGCAGGCATAGAAATGTCATTAGCAATGATATCGGTGGTTGAGACCGAGCGCGAGGTGGACGTCAATGCTGATGGCAAAAAAGATGTTCTTTAGAAAATCAAATAGAATCGTAAGGTTTTCAGCAAAATAAGAGTTGATGACATCCCCCAAGGTTGTCGGTGGTGGTTTGGTAGCCATGGGCGACGGATGATCGGTGGTGACCAGCGGCGGCCGCCAGAATTCAAAAGGGGGAAAATCGCCCATCCATAATCTTTCGAAAATAAATTAGTGATGCCTCCAAGGCGAGAAAAACAAAATGACCATGTTAAAGCTCAAGCTCAAGAACCTCAAGCTTTCTTTAACCAAATGATGCAAGCATTCCATAATAATAATAACATTCACATGGGGGTGGTGGAACAATTTTACCGACATGATCCATCCAAGTTCAATGGTCGCAAAGGACCTGAAAGTATGGAGAATTGGCTTCGGTCCTTGGTACAAACCTTCAAGGTCATGAGATGCACAGATGCACAAAGAGTCCTCTGGGCCACCTACCAGCTAGTGGAAGACAATGATCACTGATGGGGAATATTTGTGTCGTCCAATGGAAAAGAGACACGTGGAGGTTTGACCACATATTAGAGAGATTGAAGAATAATCACATGAGTGAAACTAATGAAGAAATTAGTTGGGCTTGGCTGGGAAGCCCAAGACCCTGATATTAAGTAGACTAGAGAGACCCCCAACTAAGGGGCCTGGAGGAATGCGAGGCCCAATGAAGGGAAGCAAGCTGAGAAGATGGGCCCAGGAGGATAACCTGGGCCCTAGAGATTAAGGATTCAGTGAGCTTGGCAGTACTGGGCTGAGAAATCTAGGAAGATTGAGTCCAGGGAAGTCGGACCCAAGACTGTAGACCTTGGTCCGAGAGATGCCTTAGTGGGCTTAAGGAGTAATAGCCCATGGAAGGAGAGATTAATCAAGACCGTTGAAAGAGAGGATATCAACAGTGGGAGAGTCTCGATCCGCGTGAATCAGGTAGTGGGTCAGAGGAGTTAGTTCCGATATTTAGGGGAGTTAAAAGCGCGGATATTGGAGGTTGCGAGAAAAGCGGACCTCTGGATTATGATCAAGGATTTGTGCTAATGACCCGGGAAAAGAGAGAAAAGAACGTGGGAGACGTGGATCAACTCCAGATGGAGAGAGGATTAATGACAACACACGATCTTGTTGAAATTTAGAGGTACGTAAACACGTAATACATTAAATATTATTAATTAATTCTCCATAAATTAAATATTAAATCTAATTTAACATTTAATCAACCAACTATAATCCATAAAAGAGAACTACTTGTTGTGTGACCCATAGTCCCTCATATATCGAGCGATTAGTCAAACTAATCTGGCCTTAATGAACCCTGACAATAAATCGGACATTCTCAATATATGAGGTGCGTTGCGAGAAACATGCAACTACACCAGAATCAAAAACATGGGCTATTACGATTTCCTCCTTTCATTCGCGAATACTCGATTAAGTCTTGAACATGATGAAGTGTCTATTCAAATAACTTAATCATATTATCTCTAATCACTATTTGATCATGTATGTCACACTTAGCCACAAAGTCTAAGTTTTCGCGGCATCTCGGTGATGACTTTGATCCAATTATGATGAGAAGATGAGTATTCTCTCTAAATCCACTTTGAGGAATGAATCCTATTCTTGGCTCAACTACCACGCATACGTCTTTCGTGATTAACCCAATCCAAGCCATATCTACCCATGGTTGGGGTGCGTCGGTCATGGTCAAAGTTCATCATCCCACACATGTAAAAAATGCGTATTGACCACAAGTCAAAAGGAGTATCTTAATGCTCCCACTAACCGAGACACCGAGAGACACATATAGTGGAAATACATCAAACGGTTTCTCGGATGGGTATACCAATACCCTCTAAGGTATTTGTGCATCCATCACAGAGATACCTAAGATCTCATAAGAAGTGAGATCTTACTACACTCTCTAAGAAAGATGACGCAGATCATGACACCAATCTCCATCAGATCATCAATATCTCATTCTTGATGATCCTTGATTGAGGGTTATTTGAGAATCATGCTTAAGTTTATCCGAGTTCTCACAACCTCAACGACAACAATGACTCATGGGAACACTTGCATGAATAAATGCAAACAATCAAACATAATATTCAAACAAGTGTATTGTCATACATTAATATTAAGTGAACTATAATATTAAATCAAACTGAATATCATCGAGTATTATGTCCTTACAATAGATTGTCTCTAGGACACTAACACTAACAGATCTAAACGTGGATGGATGGGAGAAAGAATGAAAACCTTCGACTGGAGGGATTTAAATATCCCTTCCAGGTAACACATAAAACACACAAGCACATATTTGACTTACTTACTTGAATTCGAGCTATTTCATACGATTTGACCTGAGATTAAGCGTGATCACTGACTTGAGCGTCGGAGAGCCCGCACCGGAGCTCCCTCCGGCGTGTTTTTCAGGTATTATCGTTCGTGGCGTGGAAAACTCAGAAGAGGAGATAATCAAACCTGGTCCTCCCTCGAGTCCAGGTGTTTACAGGGGATTGGCGAGGATCCTGCGGTCAAAGCTTGTTGATTCATTGACATTCAACGTACGAATCATCCCCGTTGAATTCCAGGTCATCTCTTAACCACTTTTTTGCACATCAACATCCACCCAAGTTCAATGGTCGCGAAGGACCTGAAAGTACGGAGAATTGACTTCGGTCCTTGGTACAAACATTCACGGTCATGAGATGCACAGATGCACAAAGAGTCCTCTAGGCCATCTACCAGCTAGTGGAAGACAATGATCACTTGTAATACCCCGTGCATATTTCATACTTGAGCATAATTTTAAATCACTTTATAATTTTAAAATATTTGTTTTACTAACAACAATTTTAATATCTTCAAAAGAATTATTTTTGCAGGGAAAATTGGACGAGCTACTCAAACCCTAAGGTACTTCTAGCACTTAAAAATAATATTTGAGACTAACCCATAAAACAACTAAAGAGCATAAAATAAAATAAGTGTATAAATATATAAGTATATATATGTTTGTATAAATATATATGTATATATATTAATGGTTATATACTTACATATATATAAGAGATAAAGTTAAAATAAAATAAAATAAAATAAAAATGAAAAATGAAAAGAGATAAAAGCAAAACGTGGCAACTAATCTAAGGGATAAGAAGGACACCAAAGCAATCTATCTATTTAGACCTATAGACTAGGTATGAATAGTCATTAGAGAGGCATGCATATCCTAAGCTAATCACGCACATATACACTTGTATAAATAGGGAATTCACCCATTCATGTTATTCCAAAAATACGAATACGGAAAAAAAAGGACACTGAATCTGCACGAGCAATCATGTGCTGGCGTAATTGAAGTTCAAATACCGAACAAAGGTAACTATATTTTTCTAATTTTTTAATTTTTATTAGATTCTTAATTTGTAAAAAATCATACATCTATTCCCATGCATGAAATATAATTAATAATTAGAGAAAAGAAATATCTCATGTAATGAATAATTACAACCCGTAAACTAAGGAAAAGATGTTATTATTTCTTTTATTTAGAAATATAGAATGAGTTTTGTATGGAATTTTGATAAATTAATATATTTGCATGCATTATATTGAACTTGTGTATCGAGTGTATGCAAACTAGTAAAATTTAATAATGTAAAATAGCAGGAAAATCTCTTTATAATTCACATAATGTATGTGAAGTTATAATGTAATTTTATTTTACTAAAATACCACCCTACTTATTTATATTATTAATATTAAGTATTAATTAAAAATTACTAATAATGATGTACTTTAAAGAATAAATTATAGAGCCATTTAGAAATAAATCTCAAAATGAAATGTGCTAAGTGCAGTATTAAAGGAGTTCGAGGCTCAGATCAATCTTTTTCCCATCCAAAACAAAAAGTGCAAGTTAACAAGGTGGGTAACATTATCTGCAGTACAGTGGTAATGTTTTGTCGTTTGTTAATGTATGCAATGTATTTATTATATCAACCAATGTGTTATTATTATTCTGGATCTTCGGATCTAAGTGGCCAATTGGACTGACGAGTTAAGGACCGACGGGTCTATCGGGTCAGAGCCTTATGTGCTCATTGAGTCTTGTGTACTCACAATAGTGATCTTTGGATCATAGAGCCTATTGGACCTATGGGTCAAGGATCGACGGATCTATCAGGCAATTTTATTTATGAAATAACTGATGAGTCCGATTCGTAATAATACAATCTGTGTGCACTTTCAAATGACTTAACAGTCTGCAGGTTATCCACTGAGATTTCATCTCACACCCCATTTTAACATTCAGGTTTCGAAGATGAAGCTCGGGAGCTGCCGTAACACCAAGACCCCGACCAAATATTTAAATAAAGCCACTTTATTTAAGCTAGTATTTTTAGCTATAATACTCTTATGTTTGTAATAAACTAGGCAGGATTATTTGCATTGTCAATGTTTTGCTAAATTACATTTTTATAATATATATGTATTACCTGCTCTATCCCTCTGTCACTTAGATTTGTTATTTCGCTTCCACTAGAAATAATTTTTTTTTTTAGTTAGACACGTGTTTGCTACATGGCAACTCGGTCTCGGCTCGCTCAAACCATAGAGGGTTTAACATACGTGGAGCGGGGCGCTACATCATTGGTGGGAAGCATATTGACGGATGAGGCTAGAAGAGGAGAGAAATAATCTCACATGGGAAAACATCAAGGATATTGTCATGGAGAAGTACTATCCTCACTCTGATCGAGAACAGATGGAAATGAATTTATAATTTGAAACAAGGGGGGATGACTGTGATAGAATACGAAAGGAGGTTCAATCAACTTAGTCAATCTGCACCACAACTTGTTGATACGGAGGACAAAAAGGTTCGTAAGTTTAAAAGGGGCATATGCGCGAATATAAAAAAATATTATATCAGGTCATGGTGAAATGACTTTTTCTTAAACATTTAGAAGAACTCAAGAGATAGTTGCTAGCATGAAAATGTTGGAGAAATTGATTAAATATTATTTAATTGTAATTAAGAGGGTGTGAGACACTCATTTTTAATTAGATTAAATAAAGGGCATAGGAGTTTAGTTTCTGAAAAATTAAACTATGTAGTATCGATCTACTCTCGGAGTAGATGACCATAGTGTATTTATAATCTCAAAACTGAATTTCGGTGAGTGAGAAATTAAATCACGAAGTTGAGAAGTCAACACACTTTTTAAGGATTAAATAGTGTTGGGAAGTCTGAGAAATGAATTAGGAATTAATACATCCCACATTGAATAATTAGAGAAGTTAACAACTCCTTATAAATAGAAGTTTGTTAGTATAATTCAATTAAGTGGCTAAAGATTGGTTCAATAGCCCACATGCGCGCACCGCCAGCCTGCCCGGTTGTGGCAAGCTCGAGCTCGTGGATCGTGGTTCTTGGCAATTGGACTTTGGGTGGACTTTGGTCTTGGGCTTGGAGCTCATATTAATTTTTTGGAGCTTGCCCAACTGAAATAATATGAGCCCAACGTGCAAAGCTCAATCCGGAATTGGGTTGGCCCAAGTAATTTCAGCACATGTTTGCAGAAATTCGAATATGAATTTAGATGAACCTGGACGTCGGGATTTCTAGGTTCATGGACGTTTCACTGATAGAATAGTTCGGTTACAGGTTGAGTGGTCAATCATCCAATTATGGGAATAAATTCCATAACTGTCCAAAAATTAATTTCAGGCAGCTCCTCACCTGGTGGACATGCTCCTATAAATAGGGCAACATGCATTTAATTTTTGACACACTGAAAATTTCCTGAGCATACTGCATACCTAGTTTTCCTGCATTTTAAAGTGCAGTCTTCTCCTTACGCCAATTCAGTTCGTTGGTACTTTATACGTTGCGGTGATGCACGTATAAATGGAAAAGTTTTTTTACCTTTGAAAACGATACGTCAAGTCGAGAGCACTACCGAGGCGAATTTGGTTTTGCGGGAAAAAGTTCCACCTTGACTCGACTTTGATGTGTTTTTCCTGGTTTTTTTTTTTTTTGTTATTTGTTCATGCGGCTGCTAGTAAGTTCGTGCGAAAGTTGAAGATTTTCCAAAATTAGTTCGTGCAGAATTTGAAGAAGATTTTTCCAGAATTAGTCTATGCAAAGTTCAAGTTGCTGATAATGTATTACTTAGTTTGTTGAAAAGTTTTATTCATTTGTTGTAAAATATTACTTTAATTCCAGAATTTTTATTTCCATTTTATATTATTTTTTCCACATTGTAAGCCATCGTTGGTTCTATATAAACCAACAGGAAATTGATAATACAAGTAGAAAACAAGTTGAGAATCCAGGAAAAAGAAAATTGGAGGACCTCAATTAAAATGTAGGACAAAATAAGCCAGAAAATGTTGGAGACTTGAAAACAATTTCCCAAAACGTTAGACCATTTTGCACTACATGTGGGAAGAACCACAAGGGGGTGTGTCTGATTAGACAAGGAAAGTGTTACAAATGTCATCAACCGGGACACATGTCGCACTTTTGTCCCAAATTAACTCAAAGATCAGGATCGAAGGAAAAACTATTAGGAGGAAATGCGCGAGTGTTCTCCTTAAACCATCAAAATAATAAAGACAACTCTGTGTCATTCGTAGGTATAAAAAGAATTTAGTTTTAAAGCTTACTTTGATGTTATATGAGTGTAGACTGATTGGTTAAGAGTCAAACGATGAATCCAGACTTTCTAAGGTGACGATAAGTTTATAAATTTCGAGGACGAATTTTTTATTAGTGGTGAATAGTGCAACACTCCAAGATTTTATAAAAGAGCCATATATATTTTATTATTTTGTGGTATTCTTATTATTTTTATTTTATTGAGGTAAAGATTATCAAGCCTAAACAAAATTTAATTGCAATTATATATCTTATTTAAGCCCAAGCCCACTTCTAATACATCTATTTAAATGAGATTTACCCTAAAATTATTTATATTCGCTTAAACACGACTGCACTCCCAGAGTTTTTTCACTTCTTCTACAAAAGTATCTCACGATATTTTCTTCTCTCTTTATTTTCATTATATTTCTTTGAATTATTGTTTAAATTCTTAATGATGAATATTTGATTGTGGTTTTTTTCGAATTTCTTTTCGAGATCAATCGAAATTTATTTAAATTTAAAAGTTTTGCAAAATTTGATAGTTAAATATTCTGGTCATCCCCTTGAACTTATTTCTGCACATAAAGATTCTTGTTAAATTCTTTTTAAACTAGTTAAATCACTCTTACATGTACGAGTTTTATTTATGAAATGTTGGGGCGTGGCAGTTGCAATCAAATCGGGGCATGTAAGAATTAAAAGAGGATTTGTTTAAATTTTATCTCTATCTACAAAAAATCAAATCTCGATATTTTCATGATATATTCAAATCACAGTTCCACTAAGAAATATATTTTCTTTCTTATAGATAGAGGTCTCTTTTAATGAAATAAAAATACGTAGAAAAAAATTTCATACTATTCAAAACTCCAGTTTTATTTTTTATAGTCTCGGTTCTTATGATTCTTATGATTCTACATTGAAGTTATTTCATTGCATGCATCTGCATCCACTGCATGAATTTAAGGTATGATTTACTTTGTTTTTATTGAATATTTCGTACGAATAAATTGTTTAATGTACAATATGATATAACATGAAAGTGAATTGGTATTTTTATATATAAGAAACTTTATGAAAGACCAGAGGCTTAATAGTGTTCCGGGACTGAAGAGAGGTCTTCGGGGAACCCGGGATTGAAGAGAGATCTTTGAGGAAACCGTCGAGCAGAATACGAGACTGAAGAGAGGTCTTCGTGGGGGACCCAGTGGGATTGAAGAGAGATCATTGAGAAAATCGTGAAAAACAATTAATTATTCCATAATGAGGTGAGAAATTATATGTGATATGATTATTTGTGTTTGACGTGATTACTTGATGTAATTCATTTTATTTGTATATTATATTTAATCTTGACAAGGTGATCTCGCTGAGCTAGTGATTTTGTTCATACCATACATTCAACATTTCACAGATTAAGAAGGAGTGCAGTGGAGGGACGGTGGACGCAGCTTTAAATTATTTTGGATTAGAAAGTATCATGTTATTTATGATTTTTGAATTAAGATTTAAATTTCACTTTTAAGTATAAGTCACATCTCTTTGAGCAAAAATTGGAATCTTTAAATTCTTATTTACGTATTATATTTTTCCACTACTTATTCTTGTAAAAATTTATGCATATTTGGCTTACGAAAAATCGGGACGTGCCAATTTTAATTAGGTAAACCAAGTGATGTACAAAAAAGTAGACCTTGCAGTATTTTATCTTTCTAAGTAGTTTTTGTAGCTGCTAAGAAGATATAAAGATGATGCGTAACTTTGAAGAGAAGACCAGCTGTAGAGCTTGAAGACATAATTTTTTTCAAAGTATTACGTTGGAGAGACAACAAGTCGACAACCAGCAATCATCGGTATAAAGTCATTGAAGACAAAGTCGAAAGCCAAGAGACAAACAACTAGAAATTTGGCTTCCAGACATAAACATAGATATTAAGTTGAGTAATTAGTGATTCTATAAATGGTAATTTGAGTAGAGTGTACATCGAGACACTAACTCTGAAACCCCCAAGGATTGACCTAGTGGTTGTTTGATTGGGACTCAGGAGTGTGC
Organism: Stenogyne calaminthoides; assembly: GCA_037126765.1. Taxonomy (NCBI): domain Eukaryota; kingdom Viridiplantae; phylum Streptophyta; class Magnoliopsida; order Lamiales; family Lamiaceae; genus Stenogyne; species Stenogyne calaminthoides. The sequence continues at coordinate 21,957,556 of JBBCBC010000009.1, read as the reverse complement.
TCCTCTCTAGGTCTTAGGTTTGAACCCTCTAAGGTGCGATCAATTCTTGAGATGGGTCAATCTATACAGAGCTTAACTCTAGCTTGAAGTGGGGCCCCCGCTAGTGGACGGAGGGTTCTGATACCTCGGATTAGTCGATCCTTGGACTGGATATCGAGTTATAAAAAAAAATAAAAAAAGACTAACTCTGGACCTGAATACAAGACAAACATTTGCTTAAAGTCAAACATTAGCTTGTAGAATCAAATTAGAGTTTGTTAATAACCAGGCCAATCAAATGTAGACATGCCACAAAGTTGAAAACCAAAGGACATAAGAAGACAAATTTGAAATATGCAACTATCTGAAAAAGGTTATAATATGCAGTAAATGCAATGTTAGTAGTACACACAAATTGGTTGAATACATCTGGAGCTGAAGACAAAGTGTTGTTTTCTTGCTCTAATAGGAGAACCCCTCCAAGCACTATAAATAGAAGGGGAAATGGCTGAGATAATTTACATAAAACTTAACAACGCACTATAAGACAAGCGTAAAAGAAATGAAGTATTTTCAAGTCTTTCATTTTGAAAAAGTACTCCTAAGATATCCAAAACCTTAATGTTGCATTCGAGTTAGAGGCCATTTTCATTTTTCAACCTTCTTAGCGTAAAGAGTCATCTTAGTGAGGCTTGGAGCATAAGTTCCCCTTCTTGTGTGTAGTGAAGAAACTAGGTGTAAATTCTTACATACAAAAATCCACTACTTGAGTAACTTAACTAAATAAGGTCATCAAGTGAGGGGAACGTTGTTCAAAGCTAGAAGATAAGGATTTGTGTAATCTATAAAGTATGATCTTTTGATTTGGCACCTGAGGGTGTAACAGTGGGCGTAGTATGAGAATTACATACACCTCTCAACCACTGTATATTAATTTGCATTTGTGTATTTATCTTGTGTTAACAACTAGTTTTGTTTAGTATAAAACTTCAATTGTAGACTTCTGCAAAGTCTTTAGTTTTTTAGTTCAAAACTATTAAATTTATTGGCTTATTCATTCCAAATTTATACTACATTAAAAAGTGGATTGAAATTGAGAAACATTTTCAGACCTTTTTACCCCTGCCACTTTTTACTTTGTTCAATTTGGTCATTTATTTCTTTTAATTCTTTTTGTAAATTCAATTAACAACTACTTTTAATTCTTTTGTCCGTCATATATTTTGATTTGTTCAATTTCGTTCCGTCCTTTATTTTTTATGATCCGTCCTTTATTTTTTATGATTTCGTTCCATCTTTTTTATTTTATAATTTCACTTAATAATTTATAGAATTCCAAAGTGTCACAAGTGGACACAAGTTTAAGATGACAAAGTATTAAAAAGGTTTAGGTTTGATATTTAAGGTTTTTTTCAGTCTTCTTTAAAATGACTTCTTTTGTTATAATCCTCGAAAACATTTCTATTACTTGGTTAGTATATTTTCAAATATGTTTTACTTGAAGTAATAAAAGATTTTTATACATACTTAATACACTAAGTCTCTACCTTTTTTTTTAATAATTGAAGCATAGAGTCCTAATTTTTTAAATAATGGTCTTATTTTTTTATAATGACTTTTTACTAACTATTTACGTATCAAGTGCAACTCACGTGGTATAAACTAATTAACATAAAAATTGCGCCAACCCAGTGAAATATATTCCAAATTATGACTTTTGAGATAATAAATTAAACATAAATGAATATAATTACGACAGTTTTAACTTAGATATAGGTCCATGACTTAATTAGGTTGAGTAGAAAGTAATGAGTCTGAAAACTCCTCAACATTTTTTAAGTGGTTTTTATTTGGGTTGAAAGTGGACGCGACAAATTTGGATAGAGAAAAAGTGAAAGAGGGCAAATCTAGTGAATAGTAAATTTGTGTTTGGTTGTGTTGGATGTTATAGGAGTATATGAAACATTATGTCAAATAACATTTCTTAAATAAGACAATATCTCTATGTAGTAGTTGCGTTCAATTAAAATTTATTTTTAAATGGTATTAGGTGATTTACTAAAAGATATTAGTTGATCAGTATTAATTATTTTTAGTGATTCATTATTTTTATTTAACAGTATTAGTTATACAACAGTTACAAGACCACCAGTGCACCTAAGTATTACTATTAAATAATAATAAAGATGTATGATTTTATTTTGTTAGTTAATGAAGTAATGATTTGATGAGTGAATAATGATTATATTTTTCTAATATAATAATACTATATATTATTAATATTATTTAGTTATTAATATATATATATATATATATATAATATTTTTATATGTATAACGTAGTATTATTTAATATATAGATACACAGGTTATTTAATAGGGTTTACGGTTCAGGGTTTAGGGTTTAGTGACAAACATGACCTTAAAATCTGCAAGTCTCGAATTGATAGTTTCTATCTTTCAGGCCTTGAACCGATAGCTTTATACATATATATACACACTAATATATGTTTATCTATTATTGAATATATATTTTAAAGATATATTGACACTATATATATACATCAGGTTTAAAGTTCTGCACTTTTATAGTCAGCTGAAATTATTAGTCCAGGTTAGTTATTCATGTTAAGATTTGCAGATCGAGGCATGCATTGACAAGACATCTGAAGAGAAGATCAAGTTGATGGAGAACTCAACAAGTATCAAGTCTTGGTCAATCCATCTGAAGATATGAAGTATCAACAAACCTATGAACAAGACCATTAAGCCTAAAGGGCAGAAGACCTGAAATAAGCCCTTGTATTCTATCAACAGAAATGAACTAAGGCCATTTGAGCTGAAGATAAAATAAGATAATTTATCTGAACACAGAACACCTGAAGTCAAGAAGACAATGATGGTGAAGTAATTTGTCCTGGGCATTTATGAGGACATTAAATGACTATTGAGAACTAATGCAGACAAGAAGAATGTCAGACTTGAAGTCTGAAGTTTGATTCAGTTAAAGTTATTTGTTCATTAGTGGAGTTTTTATTTAATAATCTTTGGAATGTCTCTCCAACCTAAAGTTGTGGACCAATGAGAGCTTGACAATGTTGTACGGACACTGAGCCTGAAAGTGGCAGGTTTTGAAAAAATAAGACTTGCTCCAAGAACAATCTAAATAAAGGTAAAATCTAGCATTTAATTCACCTTACCTAAGACATGTTGGGGTTATACTGGAAAGTATGTTTTTACTTTGTATAACCAAACTGAATTTCTGTCTTATTTGCTGAAATAAATTATTTATCATTGTTGCTTTAAATATGATTGAATGTTATATATATTTACTGCAAAACTGTTCAATAAATAGTATGTGTTACACTGTAGTTAATTTAGTGATACCAGATCACAAAAGATTAAATTAACAGTTCCTTGTATCCAAAGTAGAGAATTCACAACCCAGATGGAAATGAACAATCCATCGTGAAAGGTTGAAGTGTAAGGCTCAGATTGACTTGTCTTGACCAAGAGATTGCACTAGTGCATTATGATGCGCTGAATAGGACCTACAGGAAGATAAATTCTTCAGTACTGAATATAGAAGAATTAGACCTCAGTGGTTAGTTATTTCTTAATCCCCGTCCCTTAAATAAGATCGTGTGGAATTAATAACTATTTCTTTGATTCATGTTGGGTAGAGAATCAATGCGATTCAATACTTTGTGTTTTGGGCAATATTATTAGTTACATGACGAATGCTAAGATTTAATACGGAGAAACGTGTGCAAGTACGTCTAGCTTGATTTATCCCCTTGGTGGGCTCAGAAGTTTTAACATACCAAATCTTGCAAGTGGAATTAGTTTCCGGTATGGATAATAATGTTGAGCAGACCTTACTCCAAGGAAAAAGATATTAATTAATGTGGAGCTATTTCAGTGGCTTAAATTAATTAATGGACTGGATAATCTTAAACACGGGAAATAATAATCGGGAGTCATATTAACAGTAATATGAGTTAAGATGAATAGTGCAATATTAATTATGTAGTGGGATTAATTAATATTTACGGGCTTGAATAATATTGTGGCTCAATATTGATAATTCAAGGTCCATTGGAAGGTCCAATGGACCAGAGAGAGCAGGAGTTTGCTAAATAGGTTTTACAAGTTGGAGATGGGAAGGCCAAAAAAGATGTGGTGAAGAAAACAGAGGCGGAGAATTGGAAAAGATAGTTACAGGAGAGAAGTTGATGCTAAAAATGAAGGAAGGCCGGTCGAGAAGATCGCGAAAGACATATACCCATAACTGAAGACCTCGAAGCGAAACAAACAGTATCTGATTGAAAGAGCAATCCTTGCACCGACAAATGAAATAGTGGACGAAGTGAACTCTTTCATGCTGTCACAAGTACCTGGAAGAGCAAATGAATACTTCAGCTCTGATAGTATAGAAAAATAAGGTGAAGAACCGAAAAATAGAGAAGTCTTATATCCGATGAAGTTCTTAAACAACTTAAAACTCCCAGATTTTCCAGACAGCAAATCAGAACTGAAATATGATGTTCCAATCATGTTGTGGAGAACATCAACCAAAGAAAGGGGTTTTACAATGACACGGTTGTGGATCAAACGATTAGGAGAACGAGTCATTGAAGCTGAAATTTTAATGGGAACACATGTTGGAGATAGTTTTGATTCCAAGAATAATCCTAACTCCGACCGACACAAAATGGCCATTCAAACTTTGAAGACGACAGTTCCCAGTTCGAGCCTGTTACGTGATGACAATAAACAAAAGTCAAGGACAAAGCTAAAAAAATGTGGGACTTTATCTCCCGAAACTAGTTTTTAGTCACGTCCGCCATCTGTACGTTGCCCTATCATGGGTCACCTCTGCTGAAGAAGGACTAAAGATACTGAACATCAAATATGCGACTGATCAAAAGGGTGAAGTAGTGAAAATTATGTACAAAGAGGTCTTCAACAATTTACCTACAACTTCTACACGCGAACATGTAAAAAGCAATACAATTACACAACTACAATACAATCTTTTTTATTTTTTTATAAATACAGAACAAGAAACTAATATATACAGTTATATTTAAAAAAATAATAATAAGGCATTTGAAAGCAACAACACACAAGGGACATCAAGCAAAAAACAGCCAAGCCTAGAAGAGATACTGATGGGTAAAATAAAGGACAAAAAAAGAATAAAATAGGTAAGAATGTGAATATATATACTCATATATATACGATGTAAAAATAAGAAAAAACCTATATGTGTAGGTCCCGAACGGGTTTAAGTGAGGGCAGAAGTCTAGAGGGGATGGGTGAATAGACTTCTGAAAACTTTTTCGTGCAAGATCAGGTGTGATGACAAGTTGCCTAATCAGAGTGCGTGTGAATCAGTTTGGACTGATAGCCAACTTACTGATCGCGTGATGGCAGATCAGTTCGGTGTCTATCAGTTTAACTGATGTGCGGAAGCAAGTTTCTAACCCGTGTGAAAAACCAGTTCTATAAGATCAGATTCTGCAGTCTGTTTTCAATCAGATGACTAAAGTGTCAAACTGATCAGATCAGTTGCTTGATGCAGACTGATCCTAACTCAGAATATGTATGCAGTTTAAACTCAGGTTGTGTGCAGTAGTGTAAAGCTGGTATGAACAGATAAAAACACATAATATTTTTATAGTGGTTCAGACAACAGTCCTACGTCCACTCTTCCCTATCACAAGGGGCACCAACTAACCAACTGGAGAAAGTTTATTGTGTTAGTCCAACACAGTACAACCAACAAATGTTTAAGGAGTTCTCACTCAACAGATCCCAGAAATCAGAACTAGAAACCCTAGTCTGAAATCTTGCTAAACAAACTTAACCTAACTTTGAGTTTTGGTAAATATTTGTTGTTTGTTCCAACTGAAATTCTATCATAGTTTTGAGGTAGCCTTAAGCTAGAAGATAAGAATTCTATGCTAAGAACTAATGGGATGAACACTTAGTAAATAATCTTGAATTTGTGTTCTTTGTGCGGAAATCTTGATATAGCTTGAACTTGATGATAATTTCCGTGTCTTCACTATGAAGTATGATCCCATATTTATAGACCTTGAAATCAAATAGCCTTTGGAGAGCAATTTGAATTTCAGGCTATTTTAGGTAGATTTGCAAGCTTGATGTGACGTGCTTCAGGAACGGCATGGCCGAAAGCGTGTAAGTTTGTCCTTTCTAAATTAATTGACTATGCAATACCGAATCCGCATTGTCGACTCAAATGCGACGTGTCGCTTTCTCATTGGTTAACAGGTACACTTATTCACTGTTTGTTCTACCAACTAAAGTTGACATTCTTCTTGTTCTGATTGACAACGTATGACTTGGTGTAACATTAGTTGACACCTGGTGTGAGCTGACCTGATCAGATAAAACTGATCAGTCTACCTGATAGAGTCTTCTGATGTAAGTTGTCTTAGCACAAACTTAGCAGACTCGACTGATGTAGGTCTTCTGGTCTTGATCTTCTGGTAGTCATCTGATCTTCAGGTCTTCTGAACTTGATCTTCATGTCTTCACCTGATCATCTAACTAACTGACTTGTCTGGTCTTCTGACTCGACTGGTCTTCTAACTCGTCTGGTCTTCTGACTCGTCTGGTCTTCTGACTCGTCTTGTTTTCTGACTCGTCTAATCTTCTGACTCGTCTTATCTTCTGACTCGTCTTGTCTTCTGACTTGTCTGGTCTTCTAACTCGTCTTGTCTTTTGACTCGTTTGGTCTTCTGACTTGCCTAGTCTTCTTACTCGTCTAGTCTTCTGACTCGTCTTATCTTCTGACTCATCTTGACTTCTGACTCGTCTGGTCTTCTGACTCGTCTTGTCTTCTGACTCGTCTTGTCTTCTAATCTGACCTATACATATTGAGTTCCCCCTCAGTATGTGACCTATCTTATACATCAGCTGTCTATACAACTCAGCTGGTCATCCTATCCTGATTCTAAATCATCAGTCAGCTAACAGGTCTGACTGGTCCTATTACAATCTGTTTTGGAACTTCCATCAAAACTTAATACAAATTTCCCAACAATTTCCCCCTTTTTGATTGAACCAAAACAGATAATCAGAAAAACAGATAACCAAGCGAAAAGTAAAAGACAAAAACAATAGAAATCAGAAGACAATGAGTTGTTGTCTTAAGATCAGAAAGGTAACTTGTTTTATATATAAGAATTTGAAGATTACAAGTACAAGAGTTACCTATCATCTGATCTAAAGAACATATCTTCTGACTTCTTCAAAATGAGAATCTCTGAAGATCTGCTGGAATATTGAAAATCTTGTACATTATCTGCAGCAAGGCCTCCAGTCTTTCTCTCTCAAATATATCTCCTTTCTTAGCAAAAGCGTAGAAGAGCTTCTTGAATCCGACTGGGTCAAGAGATTTATCAGCTCGGAGGGCGGAATCATTGTCTGAAATTTGGGTGCAGAAGGGATTAAGGACATGATTTTCCCTTCATGCATCACCACCTTGTAGAAATTGGGATATTTGTTCTCCAGCCAATTGAGAAATTTAGCATCGAAAGCTCCTTGATCAGTATGTTCTGGTACTTTCTGAATAATATACACATCGCTCAGCCAATCGACTTTAATCCTTGTCCATTCAGGAAGCAAGTCTTGTCGGGCCACCAGAATACCTTCGACATCCTCAGGAAAGGCTCTCTCTTCCCAATCTATTTCTTTTGCTTCTGCTGCCTTCTTATTCTTCCTTTTGACATACATTTGGCTTAGACCGGCAACTTCAACAAGCTTCTTCTTCTTAATTGCCACTTCTATGACCCCTTGCCTCATCTGTTGCTCTTCTCTTTCTGCAGCTGTCATCTGCGATTGAGACGGGCTTCTTGATCTGCTTAGCCTTCTGCTTTTTTCGTGTCTTCTATTCTGGCCCAACAAATTCTTCTTCTTCCTGCAACCTCTTCGCAAGGTCAAGACTTTTTTACTGATCTTCTTGATCAAATCGCTTTTGAACAGATGATGAGAAATCTTCAATTCGGTCCACCCTTGTAATCAGTTCACCAAGGGAGGACTTCTATTCAGATATAGCCTTGTCTTGACTCTGAATCAGCCTGCTTTGTTTTTCAACAAATTGGAACATCTCAGCAACCTCCGTATCAGGAGTCTCAGCAGCTGTTTTTGCGGGTTGTTTTTCTGATCCACCCTCTTCCCCCTTTTTGGTTGCATAAAAAAGGTTCGAAAGTCTGATGTTCAGGGCATTGAATTCCCTTAGCATCTCAGATCTGAGCTCTTCAACGGCAAGAGGGGTGATCTGGACAGTGGAAGCAGCTGGGGGAGGTCCCATTACCCGATTCAGAATAGATTGCAACGCCTTCTGAGCTTTGCTGAAGGAGCCCTCTAGTCTTCTCCATACAGCATCAAGGCTTATATCCGTCTTCCCCAAGGATGAGTAGATGCTCTGTAGAAGGGTGCCAATGTCGGATAAAATGGAGATCTCTGCTGACAGCTTATCAGATAACGGATCGATGCGGCTCATGACTGACGCAGTAATTTGATCATGCATGTGCAGCAGTTTTTCAATCGTGAGCTTCCGTTCTGTCTCCGCTAAGGCCTGTTGTTCTTCTCTGAATCTGTCCATCAAATTTTGAGTCAGCGTTTGGAAATGCTGATCGACAGATGCCTTGACCCCTTCTTGGATGTTCTTCGTAATCAGCTCCAGGGTTTCGGCAGAGATAGCAACAGCTGGACCAAATGTTGAAGCCTCGCCAATTAGGGTCTCATCTGTAGCACCCTCGACTGGTTCATCGGCAACTTCCTCATACTCAGGGTAAGTCTGAGCAAGGTCTTCTTCATCCTCAGAAATGCCTAACTTCTGGTGCACCAGCCATCCGACATCAAGATCTCGAGTAAGTTAGGATTTCTATTTGGATACACCGCAAGATGCGCTTGGCCCTTTTCTCCAAATCCACAAAGTAATCAGGCTCCAAGGCATTCATCAAAATAAGAAAGTCTTCTATGTCCTTGAGCCTGATGTCCCTCCAAAAGACAATTTCTTCGATCTGCTTTCTGATCCCAGGGTGATTGATGAGATCAGGAAAGTGCTGGTCCAGAAAGGCATTGACTTGGTGCCGCAGAAAATATATGGTGGAGTTTTCTTGTTCAGGCGAGCCAAGGACTATTCTTGTGTTGAAGGGGTTGTGGGAGATGGATACAAACAGATCATCACCAGCAACATCTGGTGTGTGCTCCAGTTGAGCGGTTTCTGGGGTAGGTGATGGTGTTTGTTTTCTGGGTGAGGGGGTAGGTGAAGGAGAAGGGGTTATCTGGGTTATGGGAGAAGGTTCAGGCGATAGTGATTATGGGTGATTGGAGAAGGTGTTTTGGATGAGGGAGTGGGTGATCTGGGGAAGTAGGTGGTTTCATGGCCTTTAAATAGAGAATTCAGATGAGCTGAGTCAGATGGTTCAGACTCAGTCTGAGCCTCCTTAGCTGGTTCTTCTTCTGCCTCTCCAGCCTCCACCTGACCTGGTGCTTCCACTAGCATTAGTTCCTGACCCGCTGGCATATCTCCTCCTGATTCCATGATCTCAACATCGGTGTCTTCATCCCGAAGAACCCCAGAAGGCATTCCAGCCTTCTTCGGCAGCATAGACGTGAGTTTCTTCTGACGCTTCTCACCTGCATCAGAAGGCTTACTCACAACTTGTTTCCTCTTTGCAGCTCTTGCCATTGGTTGGGCTCTTCCCTCCATCTGCACAGATGCCGCTTTAGACTTGGGCACATACGGAGCAGGATCGTCATCTGATTGCCCAGGCAACTCCTCGTCCCTTAGCAAGATAACTTTGAATTTCTCCAGGTAGGGTTTCTTCCCAATATCTGACCAAGGATAGTTTGGAAGCTTATCAGCAAGGATGATTGACACCTTGTGAATGTTGCAGATGTTCTTGGTCAGAATCACCTGGTCCTGGTCATTAACCGCAAATTTTGCAGACTCCTGCAGAAGCCGATTCTTGAATAACCCCATCCAGTTCATGTCTGGGGCCTTCTCGATAATTGCAGTCATGATGTGATGCTTCTGCTGAGTCAGTGCATCGGGGTTGAATGCAATCCCCATAATGACCTTTGAGATAATCTCGAAAAGCAACATGTACTTCCTTCGGAGGTAGGGAACCTTGACATTTGTAATATTCGAGATGTTCCCAGGCCTCAGCAACACATTTTGCAGATACTCTTTATCCAACATCCCGGCATTGAATTCATCAGAGTAGTTTATGCCCATCTGGAGTCCAAATATCCTTTGCAAGTCCGCATTCGTTACATCAATCCTGTTGCCACCAAGGAAGGAATAGAGTTCCTTGTTGTCCGTCTCTTCCAATTTCCACAGAAACTCTAGGGATTCGATTATAGATACAATATCTAAGTGCCTGTAGCAAAACTGTTAGAGTCCACATGCTCTCAAACACTCCAAAATTTCCATGGATTCCGGATCATGGGTGATGTGGAAGAGGACATATTTCTCATCAATTACTTGCTTAATCATGGAGGAGTAATCACAAGTTTGTGTAGGTGCCATTGTCTAAAAACATATCACCATATAAACATTTATCAGTGATTTATCATAAGTATATGCATACACAAAACAAAACAAATACCATATATATCAACAAAACTTGTAAACCTAGCACATAATACATATGAAATACCAAATATTAACCACTGCAAATTACCAGATGAGCGATTTGAGTGACTTTGAAGAATAGAAAGAATCACTTGAGTATTTTGAGAGGGTTAAATATTTTCTGGAAAATGAATGCGTGTTTGAATGTAGAGAATGTGAAAAGGTTCCAAAAATAGTATTTTAGGGTTTATATAAGTGAGAGGGAAAAAATAATTTTCACGAAAGGTTTGAAAATACTCGAGTGTCCTTGACTTAATCGGACGGTAAAAATCAATTTGTTGAAAAGTAATTTCATCGTGTGGTTAGGGATTTAAACCGGCAGACTTTTGGACTTAAAAATTTGCAATAAATGCATTTAACTCAAAATCCCACGTCCGCATTAAATGCTTGCAGGCATTATATCATAAAGTAATGTGAACAGTAATCGCTAACGTAGATTAGAATAGGCATATGTAAAGAGAAATCAGAAAACGTATCTGACTGACTGATATTGTAATCAGTTAGTTACCACTTTGTTCTGATCTGGTTGGCCTGATTACTGTTGACCTTACTGATGGTAGCCTATCCCTTAGTATTTCCCAACAATGTCCCACTTATCTGATCAGATTTCTTCTTATCCAATCTGATCAGTTCCCCCTTTATCTGATATCCCTTTTCTGATCAGTTCCTGACTGATCTTTCTGATCAATTGAGGTACCTTACTCAACTGATCCTCCTTATCTGCTCAATCTCTTAACCAACTGGTCCTGGAGACCAGTCCACCAAATATTTCTGGTGCACTTTCTCCTAAGTCCAGAAGTCCTAGCTCATTACATAGTTCTCTGAATCTGGTTTCAGCTAGTGGCTTGGTTAAGATATCAGCTCTCTGCTTATCAGTATGCATCTTTTCCATTCTGATGTTCTTCTTTTCCACGTGATCTCTTATAAAATGATGTCTGACATCCACATGCTTGCATCTTGTTTGTAAAACAGGATTCTGAGTTATTGCAATGGCACTATTACTGTCACAGAATATGGGTACATTCGTAGCTACAATGTTATAATCCCTCATCTGCTTACTAAGCCAGAACAGTTGGGAACAACAGCTTCCTGCAGCCATATATTCTGCTTCAGTAGTAGATGTGGCAACAGATGTCTGCTTCTTTGAAAACCAAGAGATCAGCTTGCTTCCTAAGAACTAACATGTACCTGATGTTGATTTTCTGTTTATTCTGCAACCTCCATAATCAGAATCAGAATACCCACTAAGCTCTAGATTATCATCTGATGGGTAGAATAAACCAAGGTTTACTGTCCCCTTCAGATACTTAAGAATCCGCTTAGCTGCTTATAGGTGGCTTTGCATTGGATTTGCCTGAAATCTAACACATACACCTACTGCAAAAGTTATATCTGGTCTGTTGGCAGTCACGTATAGTAGAGATCCAATGAGAGCCCTATATTCCTTCTGATTAGTTTTCTGACCATTCTCATCTGGATCCATCTTGAATCCAGTCATCATAGGAATTTTGGCTTCCTTACTGTTTTGTATTCCAAACTTAGCCAATAAGTTCCTAGTGTATTTTGCCTGACAGATGAATATTCCTTCTGTACTCTGCTTAACTTGAAGACCCAGAAAGTAATTCATCTGACCCATCATGGACATTTCAAATTTCCCTTGCATCAGTTTGCTGAATATAACACATAGGTTCTTGTTGGGAGATCCGAAAATGATATTGTCCACATAGATCTGAACCATCAGAATATCTTCTCCATCTTCTATTCTAAATAAGGTTCTATCTACTACTCCTTTAGTGAATCCACTATTTATAAAGAACTGAGATAGTGTATCATATCAGGCTCAAGGAGCTTGTTTCAGGCCATAAAGAGCTTTTCTTAAACGGTACACCTTGCCTTTTTCAAAGCCAGGAGGTTGTTCAACATAAACTTCCTCAGCTAGTACACTGTTTAAGAATGCACTCTTTACATCCATCTGATACACAATAAACCCTCTATGGGCAGCATATGCCAGAAACAGCCGAATGGCTTCCAGGCGAGCGACTGGTGTAAAGGTCTCATCATAATCAATTCCTTCTGATTGTGAATACCCCTTAGCAACAAGTCTTGCCTTATTTCTGGTTATGACATTATTCTCATCTCTCTTGTTCTTCAATACCCACTTGGTGCCTATCACATCTTGATGAGTTGGTCTGTCCACCAGTTTCCAAACCTGATTCCTTTCAAACTGCTCTAATTCTTCTTGCATGGCTAGAATCTAGCTAGCATCTTGTAGAGCTTCTTCTATGGTGGTTGGTTCCTTCAAAGACAGATAAAAAAAATACATGGCACTTTCACCAACCTGATGTCTAGTTTAGACTCGGGCATTCAGATTGCCAATTATCAGATCAGTCGGATGGTCACTTAACCAAGTCCTTCTTTTCTGATGTATATCAGTTTGGATATCATCATCCTCATTTGATATTGAGTCACTAGTGGTTGGGAGTGGTGCAGTAATATGATCCACTTGACATGGACAATTCTCAGCTGATGTTGGAATCATCATATGCTGATGTCTGTCCATAGGAACATCAGGTGTTCCCCCTGAACCAGATGGTTCAGTTGTTACTGTCTCAGCTGTACCAACTTCTTCATCGACAGTTGTACGTACCTTTGGGTCAGATTGACCTGGTGAATTAGTAAGATCAAGCTTTGGGGCATACACTGTTACGTGATCTGATCCCTTGTCTTTGATACTCAACTGATCCATTTTTTGTGCATCAGGTACTGGTTGATCTGGTACTGCTTGTTCTGGGGCAGATTTCTCCTGTTCAGAAGACGTCTCATCAAAGACCACATGAGGTGTTTCTTCCACAACTAGAGTTCGCCTGTTGAACAACCTGAAAGCCTTGCTGGTTGAGGAATATCCTAAGAATATACCCTCATCTGCTTGGCTTCAAAGGTTTTCAACTGGTTCTTCCCATTGTTGTGTATGAAACACTTGCACCCAAAATCATGGAAGTAAGAAACACGAGGTTTTCTGCCTTTCCACAGTTCATAAGGTGTTTTGAAGTGAATCTTAGTCAGAGAACATCTGTTCTGAGTGTGGCATACTGTGTTGATGGCTTCTACCCAGAAACGGTTTGGAGTGGCATGTTCATGAGCTAACATAGTACGAGCAGCTTCTTTGAGTGTTCTGTTCCTTCGTTCTGCTACTCCATTCTGTTGTGGTGTTCTTGCAGCTGATGTTTCATGTTGTATTCCAAACTTAGTGCAAAAGTCAGTAATAAAGGAGTTCATAAATTATGTACCTTTATCGAATCTGATTTTCACAATACTGACACCCTTCTCATTTTGTAATTTCTTGAGCAGCTCGGGTATCTTGGTTGTTGTCTCATTCTTCTTATATAAGAATACCACCCAGGTAAACTTGGAGTAATCATCCACGATCACCAGAGTGTATTTGCTTCCGCTGAGACTAAGTGGGGTAACTGGTCCAAATAAGTCCATATGGAGCAGTTGCAGTACTTTGCTGGATGCTGGTCCTGGGATCCCCTTAAATGAGGCTTTAACCAGATTTCCCTTCTGACATGAGACACATGTCTGATCCTTAGAGAATACCTCATTCGGGAGACCCTCAACCAGGGACATCCTTGCTATCTTGTTAAGAGTTTTAAAGTTCAGATGGCTCATTCTCTTGTGCCAGAGCCAACTGCTGCTTTTGGAACTCTTAACAATCAGGCATGCATTTCTTGGACAACTGTTACAATCTGCAGTGTAGATCGTTCCTTTCCTTGAACCAGTTAACAAAATCCGTTGAGTAGCTCGATTCTTGATAGTGCACTGATCACTCGAGAACTCAACACTAAATCCGTTGTCACAGAATTGTGAAACCGATAACAGGTTATGCTTGAAATCATCAACATACGAAACTCCAGTAACCTGTACATCATCATTCTCTAAGGTTCCGAATCCTCTGGTAAAACCAAAGTTATCATCACCTAAGAGTACACGTGGGCCTTCTTGTTCTGTGTATGAGCTGAGGAGATGTTTGTTTCCAGTCATGTACCTTGAGCATCCACTATCGATGTACCAGATAGTTGCATGTACACCTCCTTTATTGGCTAAACCCACGTGAACCTGCAATCAGATCAGGCTTTAGGTAACCTAGTAGAATCGGATCCTGGGGTTAGAAATACCTTTCGGGATCCAAATAAATCTGGCACCCTTGTTGAAAACAGAGGGCTTGATTTGTCTCCCATAAATATCTACAAAATCATACGTCTCTTCATATGCAATCTGGTCAGTATGATCATTAGTGTGTGAATTGGATGTATCAGAAGACTTGAGATTTTTTATTAATATTTGTCTTCTTTTAATCCAGTGGGGCTCAGGTGCAGCAGCCCTAGGTTTCTGATTGTAAGGGTAGGTACGACTGCTACCATTAAAAGATTCATATCTTCTTGGCATATATGGTCTTAGCAGTTTACCCTTAGCTTGCTTGTTAGGCAGCTTGACCTGATTATGTTTTAGATCAGATTTCCCTTTGAGAGGTTGTCTATTCTGATTCCTAATCTGCTGATCAGGTTGAGAATTCTTCAGAAGAACAAGGTTCTTCTATTGATTCCTCGGCTGATGCTTGATCAGTTGGGGTCCATTTATGTTCCCTTTCTGATCAGACACTTGCCTTGCCTGGTCAGCTGGTCATTTTCCCTTATCTGATACAGATTTTTCGTGTATCTTGATCAGAAACTCGTTTGATTACACTTTTCTGAAGAGAACCAGACGGGTCTTTTGAGGATGCAGAAGGGTTTTCATACCCAATTCCCTTCTTATTAGTTGACATTCAAAAATAGTTGTTCAGATCTTGAACGGTATTAGATGATTTTGTGAAAACCTCTATTTTCTTACGCAAACTATCCTCAGTAACTTTTAGACTCTCATGTAGTCGGAAGAGTTCATCAAACTTAGCTTGAAGGATTTTGAGATCATCAGCTTGCTGTTTGTTAATGACTAGTTGTTCCTTAATCAGTTTATCCTGATCAGAAGAATTGACTTTCAGAAGCTCCAGTTCTGCAGTCATTTTCTGAACAGTCTCAACTGATTTCAGTTCAGTAGCTTTTCTTGCAGCATTATCTTTAACAAGCTGAATGTTCTCTATCCTTAGCTTGTCATTCTCAGCTTCCACTATAGTATAAGTGTCTACTGCATTGGAGAGATCATCAAGCAATTGCTCCTTTGTAGAAATTTGTGGTCGATCTCTCGGTTAGGTTGTGCTTTCGACATCTCGGTGTGGAAAAAAAACACAGATAGTTTAGAAGATACCTCAGATTGATCTTCTTCCTTGGCCATGAGACAGATGTCGTCATCAGATGAGCACATCAGATCATCAAAGTTGTTGAGGTCATCAGCATTGCTCATCGTGCGAAGTCTTTCTGAGATGAGTAACGAGAATCTTCGAGGGCGGATAAGAATCATCTATTCTGTAGAAGGTAGCGAACCATAGCTTTCTGTCTCGTATCGTTGTTCTCTCCTGTTCCTCTTATCTTCTCTTTTCTAGGCGTCAGTCAGGCGACTGCCTTTGTAGTGACATGGTTTCTGGCAGTTGAAACAG
This sequence comes from Stenogyne calaminthoides, assembly GCA_037126765.1. NCBI lineage: Eukaryota > Viridiplantae > Streptophyta > Magnoliopsida > Lamiales > Lamiaceae > Stenogyne > Stenogyne calaminthoides. The sequence continues at coordinate 21,941,310 of JBBCBC010000009.1, read as the reverse complement.
ACTCCTCTCTCCACAGAACTTCTTCTGGCAGGTGAGTCATGTCTTCTGTATGATCTGTCAGGTGACTTCCCGATTTGCATTTGATCTGAATTTCTCCTTTCTGATTTGTGATCTTCAGCACGATCATCTCTTTTCTTTTCTCTTTGGTCATCTCTTATGTCATCAGATCTGTTTCTTTCCTATGATCTGTCAGACGATCTTCTTTCTCTTCCTCTGCTATTCTAATAGTCTTTGTAGAATCTCCTATACTTTCCCAATTGAATATTTGATCTTTCAAGCTTTCTGGTGAGTAGTGCAATTTGTTCTGCTTGACTAACAATATTTCCAATAGGCTCAGAAGATTTTGAGCAGCTGCCGCCTGCTTTGAATGCTACTGCTTTTGTTGTTGCAGGTGTAGTTTCGGCAGATGACTCAACATCTTCCTCTTGCCCTCTCTCAACCAGGTCGAATTCATGGGCTTTCAGATTTAAGAACAAACTGTTTGGCTTCATCTTTGCTATATATTGGCAGTCCTTGATCACGGTAACTTTCATATCCCATTTCTTCGTTAAGGATCTCAGGATCTTGTAGTTGATGTCCTTGTCGGTCATTTCACATCCTAACTCTCTGAGTTTGTTGATAGACATGGTAATTCCATCTAGCTGGTTGATCATCTCGTTGGGAAGCATCTTGAGTTTCTCGAACTTAACCCGATTTCGCTCTTGTCTAGCATCCTTTATCTGGTCATTCCCCTCGCATATCTCAGCTAGAATATCCCACATCTGCTTCGCAGTCTTGAGGTATTTGATCTTTTCTCTGGTTATCTTGTCCATCATCTTCATAATGATATGTCTGGACACAGTATCCAGATTGGACAATTTTCTTTCCTCAAAGATCCATCGAGAAGGACTCTTTTTCGATTTCGCTCCAACTGGAAATTCTGGATCACCTCCCTCAGCTGGATTATTGTAGTAGATAATGATTGGTCCTTGTTCAAGAACTTCCATCATTCTGTTGCTTATAGCTCCCAGATTAGGCATGCTCACGGTTCCGGAACCACGGGTTCGATTCAACCGGCCGGTTCAAAAGTGCAGGAGGGGAAGGAACCGAACCGCGGGCTAAGGCGGTTTTGGTTCGGTTCTCGAACCGCTGGTTCGGTTCAAAACCGGTGGTTCGGTTGCCGCTTTTTTTTTTTTTTTTTTTTTTTCATATATTTTTTCTTGTGTTTCTTAGTTTTTTTGGATCTAAAATTTGAAGGAATGTATAGATAGATCATGAAATTGGACATTGTTATTGTTAATATGAGGATTTAAATTGAAGATTACATTAATAATTGAACTATTATAAATTAGTAGCCTAATTTATTACAAAGTAATTGACTATTACAAAATAGTAATTTTAACTTAAAATAAGCTAGTAATCTACTATTACAAATTAATTGAACTATTACAAATTTTCAAATTACAAAGTGAACTATATCGAATTAGTAATTACAATTACAACTTAAAATTTTAAACTTTACAAAATAAATTTGGGGAGGGGGATTTAAAGAAATTGGACTTGAGCTTAAATTTAAGAAATAAACTTAGAAATTCTAAGTTTGAAACTTAAAATTAAGTTGCCTCACGATCCAAATAGGAATCAAAGTCCACGTAGTTCTCTTACCTCAAACTTACCTCGTTGATTTGGATCGATTCGATTCTTCATGCATCACTTAAAAGGTGGTAGTTTCTTCGAGCTATCTTGATCATCATTATCAACAAATTCTTGACTTCTCTTTTTTGGCTCTTACCCAATCATCAAGCAAGCATTGATTTTCCACGTTTTCAACGGTCATATTCGATCTCGTTGCAGATCCAAAGTGTAGCCTCCCAAACTAAAAAAGCTTGTTCAACTAAGAATCGGTTGAGGCGGGGAGATGCAAAAATTTCTCTTGCTAGCATTGACAATATTGGATAGATATTTTTCATCCTCGACCACCACTTTAGTATATTAAAAGTAGCGTTGTCTTCATCTTCATCAAGCCGAGCAAATGAAGAGGATAAATAATGATCAAGTTAAGTAATAAGGGTTAGAAGTAGACCTTGGGACGTTTTTTGAGAACGTTCATCATAAAAACCTGTTAATATATCTTCTTCTTGACTCATAGAAGAGCCACCACCACCAAAATTTTCTTCAAAACGGGACCACTATATTCTCTAAATAAAGACATTAAAGTAACTTTTAATCCGATTACCAATCTCTTGGGATTAGGATATACATCATCTTCAACCGCCATGACCATATGTCTATTAGGAAATAAATAATTATAATACATATTTAACATCATTATTAATCCATCCAATCTTACTCTAGGATCAAACACTTTAGCAACCAATAATAGATCGGGAATATTTGTAAAATATTTTTTCCATTTTGCATCATAGAAAGTAGCACCACTTAATAAGGGATTTGTAATATTTTCATTTAACACATGAGCAACTTTAATACAATAATCAAGCGCTAAATTACACGTAGGATAATAAACACGGATAACACTTTTGTGGAATCATTAAAAATTCCCAAAATTTTACACAAAGAAGTGCATGAATCCCAATATTGAGGATATAAACGAATACCACAATTTTCTTGAGTAAAAAATGTACATAAAGCTTCTTTATAATCCATAGACTCCTTTAACAATTTATATTGGAATTCCAACGAGTTGACACATCAAGAGAAATTTTTTGGGATGCATATTGTATGTTCTACAAAAAAAAAAACTTTTTTTTTTCAACAATTTTGAATGTCTCGACATATAATAAATAGCGGATCTAATAGGACCAACTTGTTCTTTCAAAGCATCTAAACCATCTTGAACACATAAATTTAAAATATGACACATACATCTAACATGAAAAAAATTTCCACCAAGATATGGTTGACAAATATTTGTAAGATCTTCAATAGTAAATTGTATTTGCACTAGCATTATCAAAACCAATAGAAAATATTTTTTAGTAAGAGCATACTCATTTTAAAATATCATGCAATTTATCTCTAATATTAACGGCATTGTGTTTCGTATCAAAATCTCTATAAGCAATCAATCTTTTGTTAAGAGTCCACGAATCATCAATCCAAGTGCATGTAACTCCTATATAACTATGCTTTTGAAAATTATCACTCCAAATATCCGCACATATACAAACTTTAACATTTAAATCGGCAAATAGATTAATCAAAGCATATTTATACTCATAAACAACTTTAGCAACATCACGAGTAGTAGTATGACGTGAAACTTTTTTTTCTTGGGTTGAAGACCAAGGTTAACAAAATCATTCCAATTGAATTATCGGCAAATTGAAAAGGAAGGTGTTGTGTGCACACAAATTTAGCTAACAATTTTCTATATTTCATTTGATCAAATGTAAATAGAGAAGTGGGGTTACTTACCTGCTTTGAACTCCACCACCGCCACCGGTTGGCGTAAATCCATGAAGTTGTGCTTGGTTTGAACTAATTCCAACTCTATCCGGATGAATTTTTTTCAAATGCTTCTCGAATGTTCCATATCCTCCTCCTTTGACAAAAGAATATATTTTGTCACAATAGTTGCAATGAACTTTAATAGTACCATCCTCGTTGATCACTTTATTAAAGTGACGTGCAAAAATATCCGACTTAAGTTGAGCTCGACTTGGAGTTGGCTTGGCATTGGACTCGGTTGGGTGGTTTTGGCTTTTTCTTGAGTATCGTGGTATAGCATCATCTTCAAGAGGATTCTCATAACCGGGACCAAGTGTGGCCTCAATATCATCTAAACTCCACTCGATCGGTCTTAGGTGGATGTGGACTTTAACGGAAGAGGTGGAAGAAGCTTTGCCTTTACCCTTGGCCTTACCCTTGCTTTGATGGCTTGCCATAATAATAATATGTATGTAAGTATATGTAAATAATATATGTATGTAAGTGTAGTGTAATGTAATATGTATGTAACTATGTAAGTGTAGTGTAATATACTAATATGTAGTATAGTACTATAGTAGTATACTAGTATTAGTATAGTGTAATATATAGTGTATATAATATATAGTGTAGTATAAATATAATATGTAGTGTATAGAGTATAGTTACTATAGTATGATATATAGTGTAGTATAAATATAATATGTAATGTAAATAATATGTAAATAATAAACTTTGAGAATTGAGTGAGAGTTGAGACTTGAGAGTTGAGAGAGAGATGAATAAACTTTGGTGTGAATTTTGGAGTGGAATGAGTTGGTATTTATAGATGAAATATTGAAAAAAAAAAAAAATGGTCAAAACCGCCGGTTCGAATCGAACCGGGCGGTTCCTTGGTTGGTTCCTTCAGCGGCTCTTTGATCTCAAATTTGGGACTCTTTAATGGGGCCGTTGGATCTCAACGGCTAGAATTTTCAAATTTTGGGGGCGGTTCGGTTCAAACCGTGATTTAGGATCGAACCGGCGGTTCGTAAAAACCGCGGTTATTCTCGAACCTTTCGGTTAAACGAACCGTTTCGGTTCTGGTTTTGCTAGAACGGGAACCGAACAAATGATTTCAGTTTCGGTCGTTGATTCGGAATCAAGGAACAGGAACTGGCGGCGGTTCAAAAACGGCGATTCCGGTTTGAACTACGGTTCGGTTTTTTTTTAAAGATGCCTATCGGATGATTGCTCATAAGTATGACCCGGTTTGCATACTCATCAATAGAAAACTTGGGTAGATCATGATATATTTGGATGTATTATCCATGCCGATCGTGTGTTTTGAAAAGCGGATGAATTTAAAAAAACAGGTTTTTCAAGATCCGCATTCAAGTGACCACAATGATTCTTCCTCAAGAAGCGATGATACTCAAAGCCAATAAAAGTAAAACCATTGCTCGATACCACTTGTAGGTCCCGAATGGGTTTAAGTGAGGGTAGAAGTCTCAGAGGGAGGGTGAATATAAAACTTTTTTCAAGATCGTGTGATGGCAAGTTGCCTAATCAGAGTGCGTGTGAATCAGTTTGGACTGATATCCAACTTACTGATCGCCTGATGACAGATCAGTTCGGTGTCTATCAGTTTAACTGATGTGCGGAATCAAGTTTCTAACCCGTGTGAAAAACCAGTTCTATAAGATCATATTCTGCAGTGTCTGTTTTCAATCAGATGACTAAAGTGTCAAACTGATCAGATCAGTTGCTTGATGCAGACTGATCCTAACTCAGAATATGTATGCGATTTAAACTAAATGCAGAGTGTAAAGCAGGTATGAACAGATAAAAACACACAATATTTTTATAGTGGTTCAGACAACAGTCCTACGTCCACTCTTCCCTATCACAAGGGGCACCAACTAACCAATTGGACAAAGTTTATTGTGTTAGTCCAACACAGTACAACCAACAGATTGATGGAATTTAGAGGCACTTAAAACACGTAATCACATGCGCAGCGAAAATTAAAATTCACCAACAACGAACAGTTAATTGCATATAGATTACAATAATCATAACGAGAAATCTTATAGTAACTCGAGAGCAGATTTCTCAACTATGGTATCCACGTAATCCCCGTTCACGAACTTGCAAAGATTTTCAGCGTTGAATCTGAGATGGAATTTGCTAGGAAAATTCATATTCTAAATTTTATGGAGAGAATTTTAACAACGTTATTTGTGAATTCCCAAGAGCTCATATATATATGAAAGGCCCAGCTTAAATCTTAAGCTAACCTGATTGGGATATAAAATCCCTAATCTTTATTTAAATAAATCTCTTAGATTTATTTCCCACATATAAAATCTCTACGGATTTAATTCCCATGTATATCAAATCTCTACGGATTTGATTCCATATATATTAAATCCTACAATAATATTCCAAATATTATTATTGGGAATTCTATTTAATTAAATCCAATTTAATTAAACATTAATAATAATTAATTCCAAATTAATATATTATTAATTAATTCTCCATAAATTAAATATTAAATCCAATTTAACATTTAATCAACCAACTATAATCCGTAAAAGGGAACTACTTGTTGTGTGACCCATAGGCCCTCATATATCGAGCAATTAGTCAAACTAACGGTCTTAATTGAACCCTAGACAATAAATCAGGCATTCTCAATATACGAGGTACGTTGCGAGAAACGTGCAACTACCTGTAACTGAAACATGGGCTATTACAATTTCCTCATTTCATTCACGAATACTCGATTAAGCTTTGAACATGATGAAGTGTCTATTCAAATAACTTAATCAATTTATCTCAAATCACTAATTGATCATGTATGTCACACTTAGCCACAAAGTCTAAGTTGACGTGCATCGGCTGATGACTTTGATCCAATTATGATGAGAAGATGAGTATTCTCTCTAAATCCACTTTGAGGAATGAAACCTATTCTTGGCTCAACTACCACGCACATGTACTTCGTGATGAACCCAATCTAAGCCATATCTACCCATGGTTAGGGTGCAAGCGTCGGTCATGGTCAAAGTTCACCATCCAACACATGTCGTGCGTATTGACCTCAAGTCAAAGGAGTATCGCATCGCTCCCACTAACCGAGACACCCGTAGACACATATAGTGGAAATACATCAAACGGTTTCTCGGATGGGTATACCAATACCCTCTAAGGTATTTGTGCATCCATCATGAGATACCTAGTATCTCGTAGTAAGTGAGATCTTACTACACTCTCTAAGAGTATGATGCAGATCGCACACCAATCTCCATTGTATCATCAATATCCCATTCTTGATGATCCTTGATCGGGGCTATTTGAGAATCATGCTTAAGTCATCTGAGTTCTCACAACCTCAATGACAACAATGACTCATGGGAACACTTGCATGAATAAATGCAAACAATCAAACATAACATTCAAACAAGTGTATTGCCATACATTAATATTAAGTGAACTATAATATTAAATCAAACTGAATATCATAGAGTATTATGTCCTTACAATAGATTGTCTCTGGGACACTAACACTAACACAGATGTTTAAGGAGTTCTCACTCAACCGATCCCAGAGATCTGAACTAGAAACCCTAGTCTGAAATCTTGCTAAACAAACTTAACCTAACTTTGAGTTTGGGTAAAGATTTTTTGTTTGTTCCAACTGGAATTCTATCCTAGTTTTGAGGTAGCCTTAAGCTAGAGGATAAGAATTCTATGCTAAGAACTAATGGGATGAACACTTAGTAAATAATCTTGAATTTGTGTTCTTTGTGCGGAAATCTTGATATAGCTTGAACTTGATGATAATTTTCGTGTCTTCACTATGAAGTATGATTCCATATTTATAGACCTTGAAATCAAATAGCCGTTGGAGAGCAATTTGAATTTCAGGCTATTTTAGGTAGATTTGCAGGCTTGATGTGACGTGCTTCAGGAACGGCATGCCCGAAAGCGTGTAAGTTTGTCCTTTCTAGCCGTTTGACTAAGCAGCGCCGAATCCTGCATTGTTAGCTCCATACGTACGTGTCACTTTCTCATTGGTTAACAGGTACACTTATTCAGTGTTTGTTCTACCAACTAAAGTTGACATTCTTCTTGTTCTGATTGACAACGTATGACTTGGTGTAACATTAGTTGACACTGATGTGGTGCTTTGATCGGATAAAAACCGATCGATCTACGATAGAGTCTTCTGATGTAAGTTGTCTTAGCACAACTTAGCAGACTCGACTGATGTAGGTTTTCTGGTTTTGATCTTCTGGTAGTCATCTTATCTTCAAGTCTTCTGAACTTGATCTTCATGTCTTCACACGATCATCGACTAAGCGGCTTATGCGGTCTTCGACTCGGCTCGGGTCTTCCGACTCGTTTGGTCTTGACTTCGTCTTGTCCCGACTCGTCCCGGTCTCGACTTCGTCTTGTCTTCGACTTGCGGTCTGACGACTCGTCTTGTCTTCGACTTCAAATCGGGTCTTCGACTCGTCGCGGTCTTGACTCGTCTTGTCTTCTGACTCGTCTTGTCTTCTGATCTGACCTATACATATTGAGTTCCCCCTCAATATGTGACCTATCTTATACATCAGCTGTCTATACAACTCAGCTGGTCATCCTATCCTAATTCTAAATCATCGATTAAATTAACGAGATCATTTGGTCCTATTACATAACTGTTTTGGAACTTCCATAAAAAATTAATACAAATTTCCCAACAATATGTTTGTTCTGAAATTTCAGATGAAAGAGATTGAAGTTGGAATCTGTTTTTTTGCTTTTTTTTTCTGAAATTTCAGATGAAAGAAATCGAAAGGGTGTCACCAGATATGGTTATTGCTAAATATACGCATTTGTCCCTCGTGGAAGATGTATATGTTCTTTGCTTCACTTTTTTTTTTTCATTCAGCTCGAATTAATTCATTATTGACCTCCTATTTATTTTCCAATTAATTAAACTCATATTTCTCATAGGTGTCAAACAGTTAATTATTTAATTATTATGTTTTGACAACATTATATAAAAGTAGGATAAGTCACAGTATTTTAATATATATATGTTTGTTCTTTGCTTCATAATTTCTTTTAACTCAGTACAGATAACAGATTAGATAAATACATAAAAAAAATAGAGTTGGTCTCATGTGCACTTGGGTGCACCGTGCACTCATAGAGTATTCTATACAAAATAGAAACGTGCAATTATTCAAAATAGAAGCATGCAACTATATTTCCATATTAACAGCTGCACTTTTCAGTGTAAATAAGTCGCATTTTTCAACATAACAAGTTGTATGCTTCTAAAATGCACCATGAATGCACGGTGCACCTGGGTGCATACAAGATCTAGCAAAAAAAATGATAAAACCATGACCATACAAAACGAATCAAAACAGGCTCGTGCATTAATCTTGTATTAATCTTGTATAGTAGTACAAATAGAATTGTGTAAAAATGTGATTCTATACTTATATGTACAAAATTGTAAAAAGTACGGTTGGTGACTTGGAGTGACGTTTTTTCTTTGAAATGGTAAATGTCACATTCTTCTTTTTAAATTATAAACGATAATTCTACTCAAGTATGCGTAAATAATAATATTGAAACAGAGAGCATGGCTTAACTGTACTAAATTGACCTTCATTGTTTACTAAGTTTACCTTAACTGTTCAAAAGTTCAAGGATCAGCTGAAATACCAAAATTATTTAGAGAGCTATTGAACATTAATTTAGGGATCTATCATTAAATAGAAAAAAATACAAAATTATTACACTCACATATGGAGTTTGTAATATGGTGTTAAATTCCGAATTGTAGGATTAGGAATGAAGATAATTTATCCCCGATTTTTTAGCGAGGATTTCTCTGTTGCCGTTCATACGATAATCTACAAACCGCCCTTTAATTTTTCAAAGTTAATATAAAAGCGACTTTTTATATTCTTTTTCAAATTCCAGCTACGATGATATGCTCAAATCCGCCTTCTAAAGTTGTTATTTTAGCAATTAATAGTTTGTGATCCGAATTTCTAGAGTAATTATGCATCATATGCTTATTAAATACTTTTAAATTTTAATATTCTTTTTTTATCAAGTGAAAATAATTTTATTATTAGAACAAACAATAGCTCAGGTACAAGAATTACCAGGCTATTTACAAAGATTACAAGTTTTAGGATTTTAATATTAATAAAAAAAATATAATTAAATTTTTTTTTATTCTTGAGTTGGTTTTCGCAATAGGTTAAAGGGCAAGACTTAAGATCTTATGCACATAATTTTTCTGTGTCATAATATTTATTACTACCACCATCAATTTTGCAATTTAATTTGTCCGTGACATATTTTACCACACCTGTTCTATATTTTTTTTTCCGAACCCCATAACAAGCAAGTTACAGATTCATATAACATGATATTTTAGATTTCATAGAATTTTTCTGTAAAAAATAATATTTTACACCAATTTTCTTTTTCTTTTTTTTTTGATATTTTTGGTTTTCGAACCCACAGCAAGCTACATATTCTTGTAACATAATATTTTAGACTTCTAAGATATTATGTAACATAATATTTACACCTCAATGAATGATGAAGTTTGCATGGTTTCGAATCCCAAAACCCACTCACCCAATGAAAGATGAAGGTTTTTTTTATAACATAATATTATAAACTTCACATTTTAATTTCTACAATATGATATAATATAGTTTATATATATTATTTGAAAACAATTTAGACACCACTTTCATTTATACTCACACACCCCCAGTGACCATGAAGATTTTTTTGTAATCAACGGTTTTGAAGAATTATTTAAAACTTTAATAATTCTCAGCTTATCATAGAATATTATAAAATTATTTTAGAATATTCTACTTTTATTATTCTATGAATTTCTATTTCTAGATGATTAAAGGAATACATAACAAATCATACCTATAAATATACTATAGAAAAAAAATCATTAAATTTAATTATAATTACTAAAATTATATATAATTTTTTTAGATAATCAATAAAAAATTATATGATATTATTTAGAAAATTATTAAAATAATATATGAAATTTTCCAAATAATAATTAAAATGACAAACTTTTATATGAAATATTTCATCGATCTGGGATCCATGAAATATGATGACGGGGTCGAAATTAACACAAAAAGAAAAACCTCGCGGATCTATGTGGGTCGAAACAGGATCAAACACATATTTTCTAAAAAATTCGTTGCAAAGGCAAAACATCAAAACTCGATCCGAGAGATACGTATTTACTATAAGGGCAAACATGTATTCTTGTGAGTACATGTATGTATTCTTTGCAAGGAAGAATCCTTGAAACATGACCTGTGGGTCACAAGGAGAAGGAAAAATTCACTAATGCAATGCGGGTCAAATTAGGTCAAGCGCATTTTTCTATAAAAATGGCGAAAAAGGCAAAAAAAGAGAACTTCGCCGAGATATGTATAAACATGTGTTCTTTGTGGAGTTGATCTCCCATGAACTAGGTCTATCTTTATAAATTTGGATTATTTGACCCATCTCACCCATTCTAACACATTTTCTAACCCACTAAACTTGACCCGTATCATACCATGGATAGGTTCAAAATCTATGAATTAAAATCAATGCTCATAGCATGATTCATGTCTATACAAGTTTTTGTCTACTGTAAGTACATGTATGTTATTACGATTGCCAAATAACACATACTTGTTTTTCACTACACATATACGTCTGCAAGGTATTAAAAATTGTATTATATGGTCAAAATGTGTTACTTTACGAACAAAACGACACTCACTCTATTTTCCTCCGCTTCCCCCTCTATTTTTTATCTGTTTCTCCTTCTGATTTGTGACCATCTGTCGTAAGTAAAGGCCCAAACAATTAAATTATATCATTGAAGTAGTAAAAATATATTTTTTTCATCATCACGTAGTAACACATAATTGCCCTTATAGTAACACATATTTATCTTTATAGTAACGCGGTCTTGGAGAGAATTTTATGTTTTGCCTTTGCGCGGAATTTTAGAAAAAATCCACTTGACTCGGTCCGACCCACACAGAATCTGTGAATTTTCAGCTCCATTCTATTTTAACAAATGTTTCACGTGAAATATTTCACATGAAAGCCCCTCTATTTAAAATATATTAGTATATAAATAGGTCTCCTGTGAAACTTGTTCTGGTATAAATTAATACCATTACACCTATAAATTGATATTATTATATTAAATGTTATAGATATCAATTTATAAGTTTAATAATATCAGTTTATAAGTATAATAATATCAATATCATAGCATGAACAAGTTTCACTAGAGAGTTTGTGATAGTATATATACTTTAACAATATACATCTATTAAAAATGAATATTAAAAACTAAAAAAATTAAAAAATTTGAGGCATGAAAAAATCGTTGAGGAATTGAGACGTCACTACAAAAAAGACGGTGATTTATAACGGTTTTAGCGATGGTTTCAGGGATGGTTTACTGACCGTCGGAGAAACGAGGGTCGCTAGACTTTAGCGACCGATTATTGTGATACTGTCCGCTTATTTAGCTGACTCAGAATAACCGTCTCTACTTATCGACGGTGATGGCGGCGGTTTCGGTCCGGACCAGTCTGTCGCTAATTACCATCGCTAAACCGGTCGCTAGCCGTCGACAAGCAACGACGCAGATATTACCGTCCGTTAGCGACCAAAAAAATTCGTCGCTATAACCGTAAAAAACTAGTGACGGAATCGCGATGGTTAATTTCGCCGCCATTATTATAATTATATATGTCGTCGCTAAAACCGTCGATAAACCGTGAATTTTTGAGAAAAAAATGGGCTAGCAATGGTTCGAACTTGGGCCCGATGGGCCCCCGAGCGGCCACCGAACCACCCGAGTCACAGACCATTTTGAACCAAACCACCAAACAACTCATATATAAGCATCAAGTCTCCCAATTAAATGAGGCAATTATTCGCTACCATGGGGGACCGAACACAGGACCTTAAGCGCCTGAGTGGGGATCAATTCCGCTCGGACACTTGCTTTCTTACGTTTACTAAATGAAATTAATTCAATATGTCCTAGAATTTTATTTTATTTTTACAATTTTTTTTAAAATTCTTCATTTTAATTATCTTTTTTATTAATTCAATCACATTTTTATATAATTTTTTTTATATAAATTAATTTTTAAATTAAATTATAATATATTAATCTATAAACAAGTTATACTTTTCTATTTAAACAAGTTATACTTTTCTATTTAATCAAGTAATAATTTTCTATCTAAACAAGTTATATTAATCTATTTAAACAAGTAATATTTTTCTATCTAAACATGTTATACTTTTCTATTTAAACAAGTTATACTTTTCTATTTAAACAAGTTATATTTTTGTATTTAACAAGTTATACTTTTCTATTTAATCAAGTAATACTTTTCTTTAAACAAGTTATACTTTTCTATCTAAACAAGTTATACTTTTCTATTTAATCAAGTAATACTTTTCTTTAAACAAGTTATACTTTTCTATTTAAACAAGTTATACTTTTCTATTTAATCAAGTAATACTTTTCTTTAAACAAGTTATACTTATCTATTTAAACAAGTCATACTTTTCTATTTAATCAAGTAATACTTTTCTATCTAAACAAGTTATATTTTTCTATTTAAACAAGTTATACTTTTCTATTTAACAAGTTATACTTTTCTATTTAATCAAGTTATACTTTTCTATTTAAACAAGTTATACTTTTCTATTTAAACAAGTTATATTTTTCTATTTAACAAGTTATACTTTTCTATTTAATCAAGTAATACTTTTCTTTAAACAAGTTATACTTTTCTATTTAAACAAGTTATACTTTTCTATTTAATCAAGTAATATTTTTCTATTTAATCAAGTAATACTTTTCTTTAAACAAATTATATTTTTCTATTTAAACAAGTTATACTTTTCTATTTAATCAAGTAATATTTTTCTATCTAAACAAGTTATACTTACTTTTCTTTAAATGTTGCAGTATTCAAGGTTATGGCTTAAGGTTTTGTTTCTATAATTTGATATTATTTTCCTCTAAAGTCAATCAAGATTTACAGTTTATGCCTCTATTTCCTATTATTTTATTTCAAGTTTTATAAGTTCAATTCATCTGGTATTATGATCCAAATTAAGAGCAGCAACCTATATATGTTAACATGTCGTCCAGTTTAGGCATAATCTAGTTAATTATACTAAATTATAAATTAAGATACTAAGTCGACACTATTTCAAGTAATACTTTTCTTTAAACAAGTTATACTAGTCTATTTAAATAAATTATACTTTTCTATTTAATCAAGTAATACTTTTCTATCTAAACAATTTATATTTTTCTATTTAAACAAGTTATACTTTTCTATTTAATCAAGTAATACTTTTCTATCTAAACAAGTTATACTTTTCTATTTAAACAAGTTATACTTTTCTATTTAATCAAGTAATACTTTACTATATAAACAAGTTATACTTTTCTATTTAAACAAGTTATACTTTTCTATTTAACAAGTTATATTTTTCTATTTAATCAAGTAATACTTTTCTATCTAAACAAGTTATATTTTTCTATTTAAACAAGTTATACTTTTCTATTTAATCAAGTAATACTTTTCTATCTAAACAAGTTATACTTTTCTATTTAAACAAGTTATACTTTTCTATTTAATCAAGTAATACTTTTCTATCTAAACAGTTATACTTTTCTATTTAAACTTTTCTATTTAAACAAGTTATACTTTTCTATTTAATCAAGTAATACTTTTCTATCTAAACAAGTTATACTTTTCTATTTAAACAAGTTATACTTTTCTATTTAACAAGTTATACTTTTCTATTTAATCAAGTAATACTTTTCTATCTAAACAAGTTATACTTTTCTATTTAAACAAGTTATACTTTTCTATTTAACAAGTTATACTTTTCTATTTAATCAAGTAATACTTTTCTATCTAAACAAGTTATACTTTTCTATTTAAACAAGTTATACTTTTCTATTTAACAAGTTATACTTTTTTATTTAATCAAGTTATACTTTTTTATTTAAACAAGTTATACTTTTCTATTTAAAAAAGTTATACTTTTCTATTTAAACAAGTTATACTTTTCTATTTAAACAAGTTATACTTTTCTATTTAATCAAGTTATACTTTTCTTTAAACAAGTTATACTTTTCTATTTAAACAAGTTATACTTTTCTATTTAATCAAGTAATACTTGTCTATCTAAACAAGTTATACTTTTCTATTTAAACAAGTTATACTTTTCTATTTAATCAAGTAATACTTTTATATCTAAACAAGTTATACTTTTCTATTTAATCAAGTAATACTTTTCTATCTAAACAAGTTATACTTTTCTATTTAAACTTTTTTATTTAATCAAGTAATACTTTTCTATCTAAACAAATTATACTTTTCTATTTAAACAAGTTTTACTTTTCTATTTAACAAGTTATACTTTTCTATTTAACAAGTTATACTTTTCTATTTAATCAAGTAATACTTTTCTATCTAAACAAGTTATACTTTTCTATTTAAACAAGTTATACTTTTCTATTTAAACAAGTTATACTTTTCTATTTAACAAGTTATACTTTTCTATTTAATCAAGTAATACTTTTCTATCTAAACAAGTTATACTTTTCTATTTAAACAAGTTATAATTTTCTATTAAATAAGTTATACTTTTCTATTTAATCAAGTAATACTTTTCTATTTAATCAAGTAATACTTTTCTATCTAAACAAGTTATACTTTTCTATATAAACAAGTTATACTTTTCTATTTAACAAGTTATACTTTTCTATTTAAACAAATTATACTTTTCTATTTAACAAGTTATACTTTGCTATTTAATCAAGTTATACTTTTCTATTTAAACAAGTTATACTTTTCTATTTAAACATGTTATACTTTTCTATTTAAACAAGTTATACTTTTCTATTTAACAAGTTATATTTTTCTATTTAATCAAGTTATACTTTTCTATTTAATCAAGTTATACTTTTCTATTTAAACAAGTCATACTTTTCTATTTAAACAAGTTATACTTTTCTATTTAAACAAGTTATACTTTTCTATTTAAACAAGTTATACATTTCTATTTAAACAAGTTATACTTTTCTATTTAACAAGTTATACTTTTCTATTTAATCAAGTTATACTTTTCTATTTAATCAAGTTATACTTTTCTATTTAAACAAGTTATACTTTTCTATTTAAACAAGTTATACTTTTCTATTTAAACAAGTTATACTTTTCTATTTAAACAAATTATACTTTTCTATTTAACAAGTTATACTTTGTTATTTAATCAAGTTATACTTTTCTATTTAAACAAGTTATACTTTTCTATTTAAACATGTTATACTTTTCTATTTAAACAAGTTATAGTTATATTTTTCTATTTAACAAGTTATATTTTTCTATTTAATCAAGTTATACTTTTCTATTTAATCAAGTTATACTTTTCTATTTAAACAAGTCATACTTTTCTATTTAAACAAGTTATACTTTTCTATTTAAACAAGTTATACATTTCTATTTAAACAAGTTATACTTTTCTATTTAACAAGTTATACTTTTCTATTTAATCAAGTTATACTTTTCTATTTAAACAAGTTATACTTTTCTATTTAAACAAGTTATACTTTTCTATTTAACAAGTTATACTTTTCTATTTAATCAAGTTATACTTTTCTATTTAACAAGTTATACTTTTCTATTTAAACAAGTTATACTTTTCTATTTAACAAGTTATACTTTTCTATTTAATCAAGTAATACTTTTCTTTAAACAAGTTATACTTCAGTTGATTTTCTTTCTCGAGCTTGACCTGTCACCGCTTCTCTAATCTGGGTCAAATGCCTCATCATGGATCGTGGGCTGCAGATCAAAATAGAGGTTTGAGACAAAGTAGGTTGTATCTCCGCGATTATAACGGGAGACAACCTACCGAACCCAAGGACCCGCTATCTACTGGTGTCGGCCTCCTTCACATAGATCTGATTCAAATTAATCGGAGGAGGAGGTGGATTATCATCACCGAGGCTTGGCTTGGGGTGATGCTTGATCACTTTTCGCCGCGGTTCTCAGAAAAATATATTATATACATGAGATTAACAACATGAAGAAAGTTAGTAATTACGTAAATACAATATTATAATTAAATTACTTACGTGCGTGGGTTCTGGCGGTGGTAGGCGGAGGTCCTTGTCTCCTCTTCGTAAGGGTGGCGAAAGTGCCAACGTCTCCAGAGGCCGAGAGAAAGGCCCGAGCCGTAGTTCTCATTAACAAATACACATATTAAAATTAATTATGAACTTGTAGAATTAAATATTAATATGTTTTAATTACTTACTTATGCCATTTGGTGCTCCATAATTGAAGGGATCCGCCTTATGCATGACGACCCTATCCCTCCGTCTTTGGCTCATGCGGTTTCGCGATTCTTCCCAAGACATCTCCCGATAAAGCGGGATCGCTTCCATTACGACCACAACCAAACTCCCGGACGCCAGATCCATGTGATTCGTCATATCGACCATCCGTCCTTCCTTAGCGGTGTACCTTTTTATCTGATAAGTCTTTGTATGAGGACTTGGGCAAGCTTTTTGAGCAGACGATAAAAAAATGGGTCAGGGTCCTATCCTCTCCCCACTTCGTCTGTTCTCAATTTCATTAACACAAACTCTATTGTATTAAATTAAAATAAATAATCATGAATACTTTTAGTAATAAATTATCAGACCTAAACTTAAATGCCGATGACAATTCCAACTCGCAAGATGGATTTGGTGGTTATAATGGCGATTTCATGTGACTAGTATGATCTTTGAAACAACAATATAAAAAATTAATAAGTATAATTAAATAATTAACTATATAACTAAATAAATTAATAAATAAAAGTAAATTATAACTCACTTTCCCGCTCTCAAGTTGATCGCTAAACGAGCATTGGGTGCTGAGCCACGATGAACAGAGGTTTAACCGAGCTCGACCTCCCCGGAGATGCCCCTCATTGGCGGGTTTCGAGTTTGGACGAAATGGGGCGGGTGGGTGCATCGTTCATCGTCGGTCGAAGGATCCTCTTCTCCCAGTGCTTCGAGAACACTACCATCGCCTCGATGAAATCGTTGCCTCGGCCATTGCTGCCATTTTGCCTCGGCCGCCGTCGTTGCCGCTGCCATGACCACTATCACTAACACGTCCAGTAGTACTCATCTGCATTATATAAAAAAATATGAATGTCATTTGACATAAATTACTTAATTAAAACTATTAATTAATTAATTAAAATAATTAATTAAAATCGTGCCTAAATTTCGATAGAGTTTCGACTGTATTATTTTAAACTCATCCTATTCAACCAACAATCTAACAATTCTAACAATTATAATATCTAACTAGACTAGCTAAACTAATTAAACATGCATATACAAGTAATACAATAAAACTAATTTAACACGCATATACAAGTAATACTATAAAACTAATTTAACATGTATATACAAGTAATATTATCTAATATTTACAAATAATTTCGACAGAGTTTCGACTGTATTATTTTAAACTCATCCTATTCAACCAACAATCTAACAATTCTAACAATTATAATATCTAACTAGTCTAATTTCTAACAAGCACATTTCGAATTTAACATGCATATACAAGTAATACTATCAAATGTATACAAATAATTTCTAATATATATAACATGCACATTTCGAATTAATCTAATATAATATATACAAATAATTTCTAATATATATATATTAATATATAATTTCAAAATATATATATATATATATTTCAAAATTATATATATATTTCGAAATTATATATTAATATATATATAAATATATAAATATATATATAATAATATAAATAATATATATATATATATATATATATATATATATATATATATATATATATATATAAATTTGAAAACGAATGGTAAAAAGTAAAAAAATTACTGTCAAATTGAAGAGTGCGACGTTACGATTATCGTCTAATGGGCGGAATGCTCAGGACGACAACAACTTAACGCGTTTGTGTGAGATGGCTCTAATTTGCGAAAAAAATTTGCGTAGTTAAGCGTGGGATTGCTTATATAATTAGATTTAGCGATTTAATTAGCTTAATTTATTTTTAAAAAACATCGCTAACTAACCTTAGTGCGCGTGGGCCAAATGCCGAAGTCGCCATGTGTCTCAGACATGATTTAGCGAGCGGTTTTAAATCGCCGATAAACCGTAGCTAAGTGACTCGATTCAACCCGGGACGCAACTCGATTCGGAATAACCGCCGCTATACCGGTCGCCATCGGGTAATGGTTTTGAAGACCGACCGCTAAACCGTCAAGAAATTGATGACTTTGATCGACCGAGCAACCGAACGACAAAACCGTCGCAATTATCGATGGTACTAGATACCGTCGCTAAAAACCGTCGTTAAAACCCACTTTTTTGTAGTGCATGACTCTCTGATAGATATATAGAGATATTATTATTATATATTATTATTCACACATATATATAGAGTCACTCTCCTGTGCACCTCATGCACCAATTCAAATTGGTGCAATTGGATTCAAATTTAATTTGGATGAAATATGCACTCTAAATCCTAACCCCTAAACAATATTGATCCCTAAATCATATATGAATCATTCGGGCAGGGTGAACCATGAACCACTTGGGCAGAGTGAAACATGTACCA
Organism: Stenogyne calaminthoides; assembly: GCA_037126765.1. Lineage (NCBI taxonomy): Eukaryota > Viridiplantae > Streptophyta > Magnoliopsida > Lamiales > Lamiaceae > Stenogyne > Stenogyne calaminthoides. The sequence continues at coordinate 21,922,090 of JBBCBC010000009.1, read as the reverse complement.
CTCGGGCCGGGTTTGGGTCCGGGCCGAAAAAGAAAAGAAAAAACCTAAAACTGAAATTAAAGTTAAAAGAAAACTGAAATTGAAAAAAACAAAAAAAACTAATACTAAAAAAAATAAGAAAAAGAACTCCTAATATTAAATTGCACCAAATTGACAGCAAATGGTGCACAGGAGAATTTGCCATATATATACACATATTACATTATATATACAAAATGTGTAATATTACAAATATATATATTTATAATATATATGTATTATGTGTTTCTGTTTTATATTAACTATATAACAAAGTATAGTTTCACACAAAAATCTATACAATTGGTTAAAGGGTGTGACTTATATTATTAAAGGGTATTAGTTGTGATAATGGAAAGGTATGCATTTTTACTATATAAAGGGTATTACTCATAATACTAAGAGTGTGTATTACAATAAAAGTATTACTCCCTCCGTCCCAAGTTATTTACCACTTTTAAAAAATGATCCGTCATAACATTTCAAAATTACATCTCATTTCATACTTTTACCCAAAAAAATTATCCGTTTTAGTAATAACATATATAGAACTACAATACCCTCAATCAAAAATCATTTTATCACTTTAAATACTACTCCATCCGTCCCAATCAAAAACTCATATCAAAAGCAAAGGGGTAAATAACTTTGGGACGGAGGTAATAGTATTGATAACTAAAGGGTGTGACTTATATTACAAAATAGTATTGATCGTGATAACTGAAGGGTCATGTTTGTAAATATGAAATCAGTTTCATGGTGAACAAAATTCACAATAGACCTACTCCTAACTATATTACTATACATTTCTACATATGTACCAAGATATGATTTATGTACAATATATGTAGAGAGAAAGAAAATAATGTACATAACTAGACAAGGTATAATATGCACCACCGTGCAATTCAACTGTATATTTGAACATGTAATTTATTTCACTAAAACATGCAACTTGTGTATACTGTAACATGGAATTTATTTTCAATGATACAATTTACATGGCTTAGTAAAAAAATTAGCATATTTCAAAATTACACTTGAGTTGCCTTATATTAACACCTTGTGCACACAAGATTAAAAATATGAAACTAAGGACACTAAACAAAGATTCATCTTTATTATATATAAATGCATGTACACATTTATATATTTATATTTATATGTTCCATAATACATCATTATTTATATATATATATATATATATATTAAAAATATTTATATATTAATTAACATTGTAATATTATATATAATATTATATATATATATATATATATATATATATATATATATATATGTTGGTCCCTAAAAACTAGGCTAACACATGTATGGAAGGGGGGAATACATGTGTATGAGACTTTTTACAGTTTTCACAAGAGTGCATTGTGAGTTCAGCTAGCTTGAGATAATCGCCCTGAGTGACAATTCCCTAATTTCAAGTCTATTGAGACAACAACTTAAGAGAAGGTATCAAGACTCAAATATCCACAACTGTTTACAAGTATAAGTGACCTGAAAAATTTGGTACATATAATCAATTTATTGAGCGCTAAAACTAGTTGATCAGTTAAGTAGCTATCTATACTAGCTTTTAATATGCAAAAGTTTTTGACTCATTTTAGTTGCTAAAATCAATTTTTCTTTAATGCATTATACAATCTTTGAGGTTGTACTTTAATTAGTGCAGATTCAGGTGAGTTGTCCTCACTGAATGTTTTAAAGACAAGGACTTGTATGTGTTTATGAAATCAATGCAAATAATAAACAATAAATAATGCAAGTACATAAAGCAATAAATACACCAAGATTTTTATAGTCGTTCAGATATTGAAGTTGCTACATCCACTTTTTCTGATTCAACAGGAGAGTTCCTTCAACTATGAAATTCCTTGTTTTAGAGTATCAAGGTGTACTGAACAAAATCAACCTCTCTTGATGATTTGTTCCCTAGGATGGACTTGAGTCCTAGTTCTAAATCATAACAACAACACAACTTTTAACTAAACAACTCTTAACTTACTTTCTTCTCCCACTCAAACTTAACCACTATCACTTCTCAAGTTCTAGGGTTTGAGTTTTATTTCCAACTATTGAGATATCTTTTATAATAAGATCAAATGTAAAGGTTATGATATCTCTTTCTAAGCTTTGGATATATGGGAGTACTCTAGCTTAGCTTATATAGAAGTAGAACTCTCTCTAATGATAAAACACTTGGAAAATTCTTGTAGTTTCGAGTGTTTCAGTGAGTGCTAGAATAAACTTGTGTTCTTTGAATTTCTTAGTTCCCGTGACCTTGTTTAGGTCCAAGACCTTTTGTATTTACACATATTTCAAACAACTATCCATTGGAGATAACTTTCAAAAAATTATATTTTTGTATCGTGAAAACGACTATCTTTGAAGTTTCAGAATGCCCTTAGCATGTCTTGTTGGGGAATTAATTGCCCGGATCTATTCGGAATGAATATTTAAATACAAATTTAATTATAACAATTATTATTAGCATGAATTAATCCTATATTAATTCAAATAATAATCCAACAACAAATCATGCATATAAACAAGTCACATAAATTCTATGCATGCGGAATTGCTAGGAGTTTACGTGAACTAACCTCTTGGAGTGACAACCGTTGAGAAGATGGATATCTCGTTCACACGAATAAACCCAAAGAGCCTTCTCAAGTATTCACTCGTCCTTGTTCAACAATCCGGTGGAAGGATGCTCTCGAACAATTAACAAAAGGAAAAATAAAATTATGTTGCACCACCTTTGTGTTTTTTTAATTTTTCCAACACATGGAATGCATTGGGGATGAAGAGTTCATCCCTATATATACTAAAATTTTGGTAGTCGAAATTTTAGTAGAAAATAATATGGGAAATTTTTTTTTCTTGATCTCCAAGAAATATTGAATATATCTCATATATTCTTTTCTCCATAATTAAAATATTCCACAAAATTCCACCTCTTCTTGTTATGGATATTTTCGAAAAATAAGGAGTAGGAGAACCAAGATTTGGATCTTCTTGAATTTATGAGATATTCTTGTATTCCAAGAATACATATCTTCCATAATATCTTTTCAAGAAAATCAAGAAAATCATTCCTTCCTTATTTATTCATAATTTTCAAAAATTACTCCAATAAATAACCAAGTGGGAGATTTCTTGAATTTAATAAGATAAACTTGTATTACAAGAATACTTATCCTCATTCCATAACAAAATTCAAAGAAAAATCTTTCTCCCACTTTTATTTATTTATTTTTGAAAATTAAAGGAAAAATAGGCAACAATATTTTATTTTATTTCAAACACCTTTTTCAGTTATTGAATTTTATCTTTGGGCTACTTGAGGGGCCATTAAGAGAATTAAATGATGATAGATGAGAAAGATGCATCAAGCTGAAAAAAAAGAGATCCATGGAGGTTGTGCTCTAAAAGCCAAGTAGAAGAAGTAAAACTTGTAGTCCAACTCATTCCCATCTGGTTCACTTGCTTGATGTTTGCAGTATCAATGTCCCAATTAAGCACATACTTCACCAAACAAGGAACCACACTCCAAACCACCATCAAAATCCCACCAGCCTCATTCCAAGTCATCACAGGCCTCACCATCCTCACATCAATCATCTTATCTGAGCGGGCCCTCGTTCCCATTGCCGAAACCATCACGGGCACCCTATGGGCCTCACCATCCTAGGGAGCGAATCGGGGACGGGGGTTAGTCTGTCAATCTTGACAATGGCGTTGGCGGCTTGTGTGGAGTCTAAGAGGGTTAGCATTGCAAGAGAAAACGGGCTTCTAGACGAGCCCAAAGCGGTTGTCCCTATGGCAATATGGTAGTTGATCCCTCAATACATGCTTTGTGGGGTTTGTGATGTGTTCACAGTGGTTGGATTGCAGGAATTGTTTTATGATCAAATGTCTGTTTCTATGAGAAGTGTTGGTGTTGCTGATTATATTAGTGTTGTTGGAGTTGGGAACTTTTTTGAGCAGTGGGTTGATATCTATTGTGCAGGGGGGTAGCAAAGGTATTTTGAACCTTGAGTGTGTTGTCCGAACTCCATGATTATTATTTTGTAAAGGTATGTTTTTCCAGTTCCGCCATGGTCGTAAAAAAAAGATCAATTTTCCTTTTTCGTTGTGCACCGAATCTATATTTCGCATCGAACACTATTTGTTGTTCTTCATTTAACGTGAGAATCGACCCATCGTGATCCGCTTGTTGTTAATTGCTATCGAAACCTGTCTCTTCTCGTAACAGTGAATTTGATAGCTTTTTAAGCACGTTCTTATTCGATTTCAGCATGTCCTCAAAGTCTTCAAGTGACAGCTTGTCGTTCTCTATCAGTAGCTTGTATTGTTGAAGGTCTTCACTAGTGAACTCCAACTCCATCAATCCAAAAGTTTTCGTCTATTTGTAAGCTATGTCTTCTGCCATAGATTGCCAACAATGATTCCATAATTTGAGTGGGCTCCCAACTTCAAAGTAGAGCAAAAGTGTGACAAAAAGGTCCCTTAATTGGTTGGGTGTTGCCCATTTGGCGGACGCCCATCCGCCGCCTCTTGCCATTCCGAGTCTCCATCCAGCAATCCTTTTGCTTAACAAGAAACCTTGAAAGTTTGGTGCTTCACATTCCTACGGTGAGAAAATAATCATGGCTTGTTTCTCCTTTTGTTACCAAGATTAACTTCAGGTAGTATAGCTCGTCTGTTGTAGGGTGGATGTTGACAAGTCTTCCAAGGCTACAACTTCATTGGCTCCATTTTTTCTACTTTTTCTTCTTTGTATCCCATAAAAACTTTGTTGTGAACTCGATATGAGTAAGCTCTCTGGCTTCTCCGCTTACTTTGTTTGTTTCCATCCACTCGGTAAACATCATTCTTTCTATACCTTCTTGTGACAATGTTTTGAAGATTTTTCGTTTCGTTGTAGGTGATAATCTGTTGGTTTGGAAGGTGTATACTTAGCCTTTTTACTGCAGGCTTCTTGTAGTTAAATGTGAAAGTTCTCCACATGGGTTCACAAGATGATAAGTAACGACACTCCAGATATTTCTTAATCTCATCTATTGTCTCTTCCCGTCCTTCCCCTCCTGCATTTTTTTGTTCTCCCCCTTCTATTTTCTCAATTATCATTGTGGCCTTATCAACTCCTTTCGCGAAGTACTTGAAAAGGTACTTTATCGCCCTTGATTGTGTTGGAATTTACTAGCATGTAAAGCAGTTAAACATGCGCAACAGAATAAACAAATTCACCAACAACGAATTTTCAATTGCATAATTGAAATAACAGGATACTAAAGGAATTCTAATAGTCCTTCGTAAGAAATCTCTTCAACTACGGTATCCACGTAATCCCCATTCACAGATCCGCACATATTTGCCAGCGTTGAATTCTGTATGAATTTGCTAGGAAAATTCTACACTAGAGATTTTATAGAGAAAGTATTCAAGAGTGTAAAATGAATTCCCAATGATTCATATATATAGGAGAAGTCCGACTTAAATCTTAAGTCATCTTAATTAGGAAAATAAATCCCTAATCTTGCAAATCAAATCCCAGAGATTTGATTTCCCTATATATAATTTCCTACAATAATATTCCATATATTATTTTGGGATTTCTATTTAATTAAATCCAATTTAATAAAATAGTAATAATAATTAATTCCAAATATAATTATTATTAATTCTCCATAAATTAAATATTAAATCCAATTTAATATTTAATCAATCAACTATAATCTATAAAGGGAAATTACTTGTTGTGAGCGATTAGTCAAACTAACGGTCTTAATTGAACCCTAGACAATAAATCAGACATTCTCAATATATAAAGGTACGTCATGAGGAAACATGCAACTACCAGAATCGAAACATGGGTTATTGTGATAATGTCATTTCATTAGCGACACCGATTAAGTCTTGAACATGATGAGATGTCTATTCAAATAACTTAATCATATTTTCTCATTACGCTAATTGATCCCGTTTATAATATTTGGACACAAAGTCCAAACGTGGCGTGCATTGGCTAATGGTAATGATCAATTACTATGAGAAGGCAGTAGTACTCTCTAAATCCACATTGAGAAATGAATCATTTTCTTGGCTCAACTACCATGCACATAACTTCGTGATGAACCCAATTCATGTCATATCTACCCATTAAGGGTTCAAGCGTTGGTCATGGTCAAAAGTTCACCACTCCATACATGTACATGCGTATTGAACTCAAGTCCGAGGAATATCACATCGCTCCCACTAACCCGAGACACCCGTAGACACTTAAGTAAAATAACATGAAACGGTTTCTCGGATGGGTATACCAATACCCTCTAAGGTATCTTTGCATCCATAATGAGATACCTAGTATCTCAGATAAGTGAGAACTACTACACTCTCTAAGAGTATGATGCAAATCGCACACCAATCTCAAATTCATCATCAATATCCCATTCTTGATGATCCTTGATCGGCTATTTGAGAATCATGCTTAAGTTATCGAGGTCTCACATCCTCAATGACAACATTGGTTCATGGAAAGGCATATAAGAATAAATGCAAACAATCAAACATAATATTCAAACAAGTGTATTGCCATACATTATTATTAAATGGATAATAATATTAAATCAAACTGAATAACATCGAGTATTATGTCCTTACAAATGATTGTTTCTAGGACACTAATCTTATGATTGGTTGCACCATTCAACATTTATATGAGAATTTAACTTTTTGAGTGGAGTAATGTTGTGTGGTACCAAAAAAACTGTTGTCGAGCTTTATATCTTTTTTCATGATATATTTTTTCTCGTCCTTTCTCTTCGGTACCTCACTTTCCCGAACTCGTTCATCATTGAATTCCTTGGGGAATTTTTTGGTGCACATGCCTTTTTCCATGCATGGTGATTTTGGTCGTTCGCTCTCCACAGGCCCGTGCATCATAAATTAATGCACATGCTTCTAGGTCGGTTTTCTTTTGTGGTATCTTCGTGGAAATTATTGTATTAATCTTATCAGCCGTTGGATTTTTTGTTTTTCTTCTAACCATGGAAGTATGTGCGCATGGGGCAGTCCGCATTTCTAGAACTCAATAGTATATATAACTGCATTAAACAATTGAAGATTTTTTTTATTAAAATTAGTTGGCTGTATAATTTTTTTTCTTGGTTTTATAGATTTTTTATTCAATGTTCTAATTAGTCTATGAATGTGTGAATGTTTTTTTTTTGGGTACCTCCTTCAATTTTGCCGAAAAACGCTCCATCTTGAATGTAGATAAAAAGTTCTTCTAGCTTCTTTTTTGAAAACTTCGGCGGTGATGTCGGGTTTATCATTGGGATTGTTGTTTCCATACTCTATTGAAGATGCTATATTATTTCGTCCCAATTAGGATTAGTTGTAATCGTAATAAATAATGATGGATTTACTTTCCATCTGCAAACTTCCATTGCATCGTGGAAATTTTCTATCATATATCTCGGGCCACCTATGTATGAAGGAGGTAGAATTTTCTTAGTTCCCAGCAGCTTTGCATCGGTGTCTCCCCTTGCAACGATGTCACATACATTGTTGTAGAGATCAGCTCTTATATGCTTTTGACTATTTCGGATCCACTGCAATCTATATTGTTCGATTGTACTGTATACATAGATTGCATATTGATGCAACAGGCGACCAAACCTTATAATTGTTGTTGCCTCTGACAACCTCGTATGCATTTTCATATGCATAATACTCATGCATGGTGACAAGTGTGCGCTTATTCGATATGTTGCTCTCTCGATTTGGGATTTGGTCATGAAATCCAGTCTCACCGTTAGGGAATAATAGGTGCATTGAGGTTTTTTTTTTTTTGTCTTGCACAATCCCTCTCTTCTGAGTTTTCGCATGCAATTAGAATTGCAAGTTCGTCAGATGTTGGTAGGTCATATTGTCGTCTTCTTGGTTTTTGGTCGATCAATGTGATTGAAAGTTCTTGGGTGTCTCCCCGTTCATACTTGTCTCTTACTTTTTGAAATTTTCCAGCCAACTCATTATTTTCATCCATCATCTCAATTAGGCCTTTGACAATTCTTCATCCAACTGTTGTGCTTTTTTGCTGCGTGGTAGTGCTTTGATAAGGTTCTGCACTTCGTTTGCAGTATCGTATATGTATAATTGAGCGTATTGAGGTTCTTTCCCTTCTCTTGGTAATAATGATCCAATGGAATGATAATTTCGTCCATGAATTCTAAATGTGTATGGTCCAGCTCCTGTTATTATTGAGTGATCAATTTTGGCTCCCATTGATGTGAAGGCGAGCATTGAGTTGTATGATCTTGTGTCTCTGTGAAATGAAGCTGATTGTTCTAGTAGGGTGGCAAGGAAGGCGGCGGCTCACGTTTCTTTGGTAGTTGACAGATGAAAAGTAAGAAGGATGCACAGACAACTGAGGAAAAGCTGCTTGACAAATTCGACTACGCGTACGTGGAACAAAGGCTTCAATGGTGCACGACAAAAAAATGATAATGCGAAGTACTTGATCGTAGTGCAAACGTACCATTGTTTTCTTTTTAAAAAAAAGGTATGTTTTCCAACCATAACTAGGTGGGCATTAAAATTACATTTGCATCTAATTCAAGTGTATTAAATATCAACAAAATATTCTCTAGAATACTTGGAATTAAAGGTTGCAGCCAAGACTGGAGAAATACAGTTCTGGTGATTATTGTAATAATAATAATAATTGTGGAGTTTCCTTAGGTCATGGGTCCTTTTGCACTGCACTGTCCGTTGCAGAGAGAAATGGGAATATTACGAAGTTCCTACCTCTTAATGATGCAAAAATGGATCAAAACTTTTGTGATTTTCAAGATGGGAAATTTAAGCGCATAAAAGAAGAGTTTAGACCTACTTGTTGATTTGTAAATCTTGTCTAAGTTTGCATGGAAATATATATAACAGTTTCATGCATAATCAATCCGTCAATATTGGCTTTGTATGTATCCATGTGAAAATTCCTACGAGAAAGGTAATCAATCTCTGACACATAGAAATAGTTGTGAGTACAGGAAATATCAATTATATTACATGAGTTATTGATTTATGTAAAGAAAAGTTTGAATAATATAATGAAGAAGTTGTTTCCAGATGAAAGAGGAATGTATTGGGTTCCTTTTGTATTAATGCAAGGAATTCACCACGTGTGTTGCACGTTGCACGTAATTTATGTTAGAGTTAGTGTCCTAGAGACAATCCTATTGTAAGGACATAATACTAAGATGATATTCAGTATTGGTTTAATATTATTATTTATTTAATATTAAATGTATGACATTACACTTGTTTGATTGTTTACAATTATTCTTATTTGTGTTCCCATGAGTCATTGCTGTCATTGAGATTGTGAGAACTCAGATGACTTAAGCATGATTCTCAAATAACCCGATCAAGGATCATCAAGAATGGGATATTGATGATGCAATTGAGATTGTGCGATCCGCATCATACTATTAGAGAGTGTAGTAAGATCTCACTTACTACGAGATCTTAGGTATCTCATGATGGATGCACATATACCTTAGAGGGTATTGGTATACCCATCCAGAAATCGTTTGATGTAATTCCACAATATGTGTCTACGGGTGTCTCGTTTTAGTGGGAACGATCGATACTCCTTTGACTTGAGGTCAATACGCGACATGTGTGGAGTGATGAAATTGACCATGACCTACAATTGCACCTTTTTCGTGGGTAGATATGGTTTGGATTTGGTTCATTCTGAAATACATATCGTGTAGTAGTTAGTCAAGAATAAGATTCATTCCTCAATGTGGATTTAGAGAGAACACTTGTTGGGAGATGAATTTAATATATATGATTTTGATTAAGATCCCAAAACCCCTGAGTATGACATGATCAGAATGATCTTGATAGTGAGTCGGGATTCAGTTTTAGAGTATTAGGGATGTTATCGCAAAATGTATAGTCAGCAGATATAGTTCAGGATAGGTTCTGAAGACTCTGAAGAACTCAGTATATTTCTGAAGTATCCGAAGACTCAGTGTGGCGAGATATCAAGACTCGATTAATGGCCCGAGATTCGAAGACTTCGATGGGATCTTTCAAGAATCAAGACTTCAAGATGAAGACTCAAGACATCGGTCAAGATAAACTAAAGATTGAAGACCCAAGACTTCGAAGACCTCAAGACTCGAGAAGACTCTCAAGACATAAGATCGAAGATCGAGAATCGAAGATCAAGAATATGAAGGCCGCGATAATTCATCAAGACTTCGAGAATGTCTTGAATGCTCCGGTATGAACTGAATGAACCTAGGCACTGAATATATCTATCTGAAGGATGCACATCGAGAAGATCGCGATTCCTTAGAAAATAGATATCTGCGCCAAGACATTCAAATCGCAGACAAAAGGAAACTAAGTCGAAGTGTTGTTAAGGTTATATCAAACTCAAAGTTTGTAAACCAAAAAGAGAGTTGAAGGTGTCTACCTTTAACCGGAGACAAAAAGTCAAAAGAGGAAGACAACATTGCACCATATCGACACCCATTTGTGTGAGGTCCCCTGTAAAAGATGTCGGATGTACAAAAGTTCTAGATCGCAAAAAGTGAAGACCGAATTACGTGAAAGGCTATTGCCTAAAAACGTGTTAGGGAGTTTCAAACCCCTAAATATAGCCGTTTCTCACACACCTTAAGAGGAAACTCATGAAGCTATCTCCAGCGGATAGTTTTCAAAAGTAACCTTGGTGTATGCCTATAAATCTTTGGTGACCCTCTACATTGTAAGGTTACGGAAATTTATACGCAACTCAAGAGCTCAAACTTATTCTTGCAAAAGTTAAAGCACTTTCGAAAAACTTAGAATTTCCCAAGTGCTTCTATATTGAAGAGAGCTCACTATACTAAGCCTAGCTTGATAAGAATTATCAAAAGCTTAGTCTAGATATCCTAACCCTTTGCATTGTGCTTCATTGTAAAGGATATCTCATCTAGTTGAAACCAACCAAGAAAACCCCAAACCCTTGAGAAGGTAGTTGGAGTGTGTTTGTTGGTGAGAAGAGTTGTAAAGAGTTAGTAAACTACGCGGAGTAGTCGGAAAACTCTAGAGGAGAAGTTAGTAAGCTCTGAGGGTAGTCACGAAAGCTTGTTTGTGTTTTGAGTAAGTAAACTACGGAGGTAGTCGGAAAACTCAAGGTCGGGTTGAGTAAGTAAACCACGTGGAGTAGTGAAAACTAATAAGCGAGTTGAGTAAGTAAACTCGAGGTAGTCGTAAAGCTCGAAGTTGATAGTGAATTTCTCCGAAGAGTGGGGAGAGTGGGCGTAGGAGCTTGAGTCTCACGAACCACTATAATTCTTTGTGTTCTTTATTGCTTTCCTTATCGCTTAATAACTGTTGCATTGACTTGATTTTGAAAGCATACTTTTCAGCGATATTAGGTTGGAATCAATCGAAGTTGCATGTAATTGAATCACAACTTAATCACTAATTCATAAAGGGAAGGTTTTTAAACCAAAGCTTAAAACAGTATAAATTAAGGGCCAACCATTCAAGACGATCGAGTAGTTAGAACGGATAGTTACCAAACCGAACTCTCTTCCGAGGATTCAAGAAGGTAGTTATCGATCCAAGCAACTCGGGATCTCGACACTCGAGGACTCGGTTGGGATTATCGAGGTATCTGAAAGCTCAAGATCACTGTCTCAAGAGACTTTAACTCGGAGCGATCTGTGCTTCTCGAGAACCTAGTCTTGAGGATTATCTCGACCCAAGTGACCTCAAGAAGAAAAAGTTTTAAAATCCTTTGAACACGTGTATTCCCCCCCATCTGCGTGTAAGACTTCGTTTGCACCGGGACCAACAAGTGGTATCGGAAGCGGTGGTTCAACTTGACCTCCTCATTGTGTTGACCAAAGTTTTATTTTCAAAAATACTTGTGGTCTATCCGGGGCCGATCTTATTTTTTGAAACTTTTTACTTTTCAAAAGATGGAAAAATGTCTTTAAAAAACTTCCCATGTTCTCGGTGGAGAACTATGATCTATGGAGGCCGAGAATGCAGGCTCATTTGTATTCCAAACATGGCGTATGTGGAGAGTGGTCTCTCAAGGACCATTTCAATTCTTGTAGTGAATCCCAGGAGGAGCAGAAGATGAGAGAATTGATCTAGAGCGAGAATTTCTAAGTCGATGACCAACCGACTCTGAGGGAGAAAGTTAGTCAATCTAGACTACATTGCAAAAGACACACTATACAGTACAATTGATGATGGTGTGATGGGAATGATCTCTCATTGTAATACTGCTAAAGAGATTTGGGATACACTAGCTGTTATGTGCCAAGGCACATATCATATAAAAGAAAACAAACTTTCGTGGCAATTGGAAAGTTTGGTTTTGAAATAGATGAGGTGAATCAATAGACAAATGGAAGTCAGATTCACTAGCATCATGAATGATCTAAATGCACTTGGAAAGAAATATCCACAGAGAGAAGTTGCATTGAAAATTCTTAGAGGTCTTTCTAAGAAATGAGATATTCATGCAGTGGTGATTGAAAACACCAAGAATATTAACTCAATGCCTTACCAACAAGTCTTCTCGAAATTTTGAAGGCCTATGAATTTGTAATTGATAAGAAATCCAAAAAGGTCGACAAAGAAAGATGATTCTTCATCGAGTAAAAATGTGGCTTTAAAGACCAAAGATAAAAACTCATAAAACTAGAGAATCTGAGAACCCCATGCAAAAAATCGGGATGAAGCTTGAGGAAAAGCTAAGATCGATGGCAAGGAGGTTTGATAGACTTAATAGTAGAATTGGAAAATACAAAAGCTATTATAGGAACCACAGGTACCAGAAGAAACCTGAGGACAGATCAACTGAGAAGAAGAAGGACCTGAAAGCTGAAGGATCTTCATCCAAGAGGAAAGACTCCAAGTTCAAAGAAGAAAATGATCGGGATGATGATACCAACAGATCTATAATTGCGGAAGAAAGGTCACTTCAATTATGATTGTCCATTTGAGTGCTAAGGAGAGAAGAGAAAGACAAGCTAAAAGAGACGGAAGTTCTCAAGCAAAAATGCCATGGTTGCGGAAGAAGAACACTGAGGAGGGATCTAGCTCTTGGATGAGATATTCTCGACAAAGGAAAGTGATGACATCATGTCGATGGCCATTGAGGAGGTAAACTCTTCTTTCTCATTTGTTGCTCCTACACTAGCACAAGAGTTTTCAAGTTCCACCAAAAACAAGTCATTTTGACTTCGATGGATTCTTTTGAGAATCGATGAAGGACTATCTTTTTTTCAAGAGCGCTAAATAGAACTCAAGAAGCGAATAAGGAACCGAAAAGTCGAAAATCTAAAATGGAAAGACTCTAGCAATATTGAAATCACTTCTCAATTGATGGGAGCTCTTGATGAACTGGATGTTACGAAAGTACAACTCTCGAGAGAAAGAGAAGTTGATAATATCCTGGCGAAAATTTAAAGAAATCCATGAAGAAATTCAAACTAATCGAATCGAAAGTTCAATGACCTCTCCGAGAAGCATAAAACTCTCTGAGCTGTGAGGATAGTGCACAGAAGAAGTTAACTCTATTGAATACTGCATCTAATGTAATAGATGAAATTCAGAGTTACCAGAGATCTGTGACTATAAAAACTGGATTGGGATACATTCCAGAGGGAACCTCACAAGGTCATCTAAATGCTGCATCAAGTAGCAAGAAGACTATCTTTGTAAAATCAGTGGCACCTACACTTCAAACTGAAGTAATGCCCAAGGTTATAGACAAGGGAAAAGGACCTATGGTCTCAGTAAAACTGAATGATCAGGTTAGAAAACCCAAACCTCAAGTGAAGGCTAGAAAACCTGACCAGTCAGTTGGAAAGTTTCAGGCAAGTACTTCAAAGCCTCAGGCTAAGAATACAAACCTGAAAGGCTCCACACTGAACCATCAGAGGAATCCTCAGATGAGAAACACTCAGCAAAGACATTCTCTGTTGAAGAGACCAAGTCCTCGATTATCTTTGAAAGACCAGTTGATCTGAGACAACTGAACCCCACTTGCCTAAGGGTAAAGGTTATCTAAACCCGAGTCAACAAAGATTTAGACCGGTTGCACAAAAGCCTAAGCATCTGAACAGAAGGCCTGAACCAAAGAAGAATTCAAAAGCCCATGTTCATGCTAAAACTAGCACACATATCTAAGAAGGCGCTAAGGCACCCGGAGTAGTGGATGTATATGTTGATGTTTATGGAAGACAAATTAGCCACTCTAAAGTGATTAGAGTTGTCGAGGCCCGATTTGGATTCGAAAAGGTACATCTAACCTTGTAGGACCCTACACAAATTGGGTACCTAAGAATTGATCTGTTTTTTGGGGAGGAAAACAAGGGCACTAAGGCGATGAAAGATCACATGGCGATGATGGAGAGATGAAAAAAAGCTCTCGATATATGGTATCTTGGCGGTGGATGTTCAAGACATATGGCCGGGATACAAGAAGATACTCGGTGACTATGTTGAACAAAGAGGCCCATGAGATCACTTTTTGGAGATAACTCAAGGGACGGTGAAGGATATGGAACTTTGGAAATCGATTTCGGTTCATATCCATGGTGTTTCATATGTATCCGGATTGAAGCATAACTTGCTTTCAATTAGCCAATTTTGTGATAAGGGTTTCAATGTTGAGTTCTCTAAGAACTTATGTTTTGTGAACGATGATACATCACAAAAAAGTATTCTTATTTGGTACAAGAAAAGGAATGTGTATCTTCTTGATTGGAGTTCAACTCCTAAAGATCGTGTTTGGTTGCTAAAAGTTCCACAGATGCCAGTTGGTTATGGCATAAAAGAATGAATCACCTAAATTTCAAAACCCGAACAAGCTTGCAAGATTAGCTCTTGTGAGAGGGTTACTTTAATAGAAGTGTTGAGAAGGAACATATTTGTGATCGTGCGAAAAGGAAAACAAGTTAAAGCATCATTTAAAAGCAAAGTTGAAGTTTCTCTTGAAAGAATACTTCGATTCTTGCATATGGATCTTTTTGGTCCTATAACACTGTGAGCACTAATGGCGGAAATACACATTGGTAGTAGTTGATGACTACTCAAGATATACTTGGGTCATATTCTTTTTCGATGAAAGAGACTCGAGATAAAATTTGCCCGGAGTTCTTGAAAAGGCTCGGTATTGAGAAAAATCTGAGTGTGGTCAAAATCGGATCGACAAAAAGGCCTGAATTTATAAATCATATCATATCGATTCTTGTGCGAGAGAGAATGGAATTTCACATGAAACATAATTTGCAAGGACCCCTCAACAAAATGGTGTTCTTTGAAAAGAAGGAGCGGGACTCTGAAAAGAAGGCTGCGAGGGCGATGATATTTGGAAGGTGATATTCCTAAGAGATTTTGAAGTGAATTTATCAACCTTTGCATGCTACTCTCGGAATAGATCCATCTTGACCAAGAGTCAAGGCAAAACACCCTATGAGCTTTGGAATGAAAGGAAGCCTCTTGTTTTCTTTCTTTTCGTGTGTTTGGTTTGCAAGTGTTTCATACACAATAATGGTAAAGATCGGTTGAAAACATTTGATAGTAAAAGGCGATGAAGGAATATTCTTGGGATATTCCCGAAGTTAGTAAAAGCTTTCGAGTTTACAAGCTATGGGACTCTTATTGTGGAGGAAACACCTCATGTTGTTTTTGATGAATCTACTTGTGTTGGAGGAAAAGCAGAAACATGATCTTGAGATGGCGACAAGAGGATCACAGTTAAACTGAAGCGAAAGATAAATCATCCACTTTGAACACGAAAAGAAGAAGTCGGTTACATCCTATGATTGGAGTGACTCGGACTCGGATAAAGAAGTTTAGGATGGAACTGGGATGGTGAGACTCGGGAAAACCAACACTCAAAAGGTGACCAATCTGAGCAGACACCGATTCGGACTCGGGTATGTGATGCCAATGAAGATGTGGTCCTGGTGAGGCAAATTCGAATCTATCAACCAAAGGGAACAAATGTCTCGACAATGTTTGCAGATAGAATTTCCCCGAGGAAGATGATTCCCTTTCTCTGTTTTGTTGTTCCACGAGTTTATTGATTTAATCGAACCTAACATTTCAAATGTTGAGGATCTATTGAAGGGGAACATCAAAAAGGAAATGGTTAGATAGTCATCCTACAAGTCAGTTATTGGGTGATCTAACCAGAAGGTGTTAAAACAAGAAGGTTCCATGGTGAGAGTGCACTTCTGCGCTATTTCCTATCGGGAGAAAGAACCTCTTGAGATTGGTGAAGCTCACAAGATTCTCATTGGATTCTTTTGCTATGCAAGATGGTGAATCAATTCTTAAGGAATGAAGTATGGGGAATTTGGTAGATAGACGAGGAAAGGCACAATGTCATTGGAACCAAGTGGGTTTTCAAGAATAAAAGAGATGAAAACAACAACATTGTGAGAAACAAGGCAAGCAATTTAGTTGCACAAGGTTATTCTAAGAAGAAGGCTTGGATTATGATGAAACCTTTTTGTTGCAAGGTAGAAGCCATCAGTTGTTTTCTTGCATATGCCCACATGAAGTTCACGATCTATCGAATGGATGTGAAAAGTGCATTTACGAGCGGTGTCTGCTTAAAGAAGAGGTTTATGTGGAACAACCTCACGGTTTCAAATAGAATGACCAAGTTCTGAGGCTCGGAAAAAGCTTTTTTATGGTCTTAAGCAAGCACCCGGAGCATGGTATGATACTCTTTCTCGGTTTCTTCTTGACCATGGTTTTGTCAAAAGAATTTATTGATAGATAGAACTCTGTTAGGGATAGAAGATGGGAAGATATCTTACTATTTCGGATATATGTTGATGACATCATTTTTGGATCTCAAACCATCAATTTGTGTGAAAAGTTTTTCAACGATGAAAAGCAAGTTTGAGATGTCAATGATGGGGAGAGAATTTCTTTCTAGGTCTTCAAGTGAAACAATCAAAGAAAGGAATATTCATCAACGGCAAAGTACACGGAGATCGATTGCCAAATATGGTGTACAAAAATTGCAACGCGATTAGGATTCCCATGAATACTAACTACAAAATGGATCTGATTACGAAGGCAAATCAGTAAGCCATGCGATTATAGAGGAATCATTGGATCATTGCTCTATCTCTCCAGTAAAGGCGAATATAACATTTCTTTGTTGGGATATGTGCAAGATACCAAGCTAATCCAAAAAATTTAGTCACATGGAGGTCGCCAAAAAGATCTTGAGGTATCTTAAAGGCGATGAATAGAGGATTGTGGTATCCGGTGATGATAACCTTGAGTTAAGCGGGTTACTCGATCTCTTGATTATGGAGGTTCTTGGAATTGACGGAAGTCCACTTGAGGCGTGTCAATTTCAAGGAAGTAAGGCGATATCACGGGTTTTCGGAAGAAAGGACCTCGATAGCAACTTGATCTTCAAGATTGAATACATGGCTGCGGGGAAAGGCTGGCGTTTCGATTCTTTGGCTCGGACAACAATTAAGGGATTATAAAGTTGAGCCCAATGAAGTACCAATATTTTGTGACAATAATAGTGCCATTGCTATTTCACAAAATCCGTTATTACACACACGGATGCAAGCATGTGGATATCGGACATCACTTCGCCGGAGAGATCATGTCGAGAAAAAGGACATAAGGATGGAAAATTCATCTTGATAAGCAAAGAGCTGATATCTTGACTAAACCGTTGGGTGAATCAAGATTTGGGGAACTTTCGATTGAATTAGGGATGTTAGAACGGTGTATAGAGTAAAATCTGAAAAATTGAAGGTTTTGAAGCATGAAGTTTTCTCAAAATTCTCTTGAGAAAAGCTTAGGATAAAATGGAAATCTTTGGCCGAGTCTCGGGGAACTTCAGATTCTTGAAGGTCGATTGATTTCAGAGTAGCATCTTGAACCAATTCAAGATTTTCGATATTATTGACATTTTATCAAAATCGATTTTCGATAAGGCGATAGAGGGAAATTAATGCGAAGAAGTAATGACTCATGCGACTCATTTATTGCTTAAGTGAAGCTCGAGAAATCATTAGCATTAAATACAAAAACACACGAGGAATGTTTTTGGGCGGGATCGT
Source organism: Stenogyne calaminthoides (assembly GCA_037126765.1). Lineage (NCBI taxonomy): Eukaryota > Viridiplantae > Streptophyta > Magnoliopsida > Lamiales > Lamiaceae > Stenogyne > Stenogyne calaminthoides. The sequence continues at coordinate 21,903,911 of JBBCBC010000009.1, read as the reverse complement.
TTTAAATTCGAAGAAAGTCAGCGATCATTTAATGCTCGCTACATTAATGACCAATGAGGATGTTTTGGCGGCTTTTTTCGAAGATCGTCGGTTCGTATACCGATTAATGGAGATTAATCTCAACCGATTGTTTTTCATCTAACCAACGCGATTCCCCCGATCTCGAAGCTATATATACCCCAAGAAGCCATTCAAGCCAAAATTTTATCAAACCCGCCGTTCCCCAAATCCTCTGCAAATAAAAATCCCTACCTTGGAAATTCCCAAACCCAAAAGCTTCGTTTCTCAATCAATCTCTAAAATGGCTCCAACCTTGTTAGAAATTAGCGAAACCAACAAGCCGTAATGCAGAAGTTCGTTGTGTCTCTCGAAAGCACAACCAACTCAAAGCCGGAAGAGGAGGCTCTGATATGATTCGGTAGCTAAACTCACCCAACTAATCGTAAACCGGCAGGACGGGAGTTTGCAAAAGAAGTGTCGAATTCATCTATAACTTGAAGATAGATGAAGAAGATGGTATGCATTCTTCGATTATCATTATCACATTTAGAGCAATCGTCCAAATCGTCGATTTTGAGAGGATTTGTACATAATTCGAAAAAAATCTGAATGATGTTTTGAGCTACGTGATAGAGGAGAGGATCCTACGATGTATATGGGGGTAGAGAGCGGGAATACTTAGATAGGATTCTTTGAGAATCTGTTAAGTTGAGGCGACATTACATAAGAGGCTTTAAAGCCCACAATATCGTGTGTTGATGGATATTGTGAGTAAGTGCATCATCGATCTTCTTGCGGGAGTTTTGAGCGCATCGATACCCAAGCTTTCAGTTGATGGCGGCGACGAGGCCTCAACCCGATTTCAACCGGCTGAAATTCCCGATTGAGATGGTGAGTGAGCGGACCAAAGTTTTGAGGAAGGTTGGCCAGGCGATCTCAATAAAAGGCAAGATCCACCATGCCGCCCAAAATTGCTTTATATTTTGGAAATGTCTGAGAGAGGAGGAGGATATCTTCGCCAATTCGACCCCATTCCCTAAGTCCAAAATTCTCTTTAAACCCATTCTTGCAAAGAAGCGGGCCATCGAGGGAAGAGAGAAAAGAAGGTAGAATCACCTATCGGTGATTGAAAAGAGACTCAACAAACCGTAGGGAAGGTTTTGTTGGAGGCGAATGGAGCAGGAGCAAAAATAATGAAGCGAGAAGAACCTTGCCCCAAAACCGAAGAAGATTGGTGGTTCTAATGATGAAGATGGTAGTGATTTCGAGGAGATTCAACCCGAGGGCCAAAGCCGTAGAGTTCGCCATTGCAAGTTCCGCTCGAGGTTATCTCAAGGCCACAAGACGCATCGAGGAACGGGTCTTCTACGAGGTGCTTGAGACATCTCTAAGTTCAGACAAAATTTTCGGGGAAATTTTCAAAGGAACTCGAGCCTCTTGAGATTCTCTTGAAAAATGGGGCATGACGGACGGAAGAGCCAACTTTCAGACCAATCGAGGAAGTGTCGACTCGGGACCAGAACCCACTTTGAGATGCAACCGAGAGACTGGTGAACAACAACCTTTGCTTTGAGGCTGAGAAGCGAAATATTCTTGATGAGCTCCTAAGTGATCTCTTTCTTGATCCGCCAGTTGATCTTCCAAGTGAACGAAGAGCCCAAGAGATAGAAGAAGGGAGAAGAAGAAGGCGTAGTGGAGGAGCAAGGGGAACGATTTATTCTTGACCGCTATCACGAGCTCAGCTCGTACTCGATCACACAAGATGTTTCTTAGGATTAAGGACAAGCGTGTTCATCCTCAATCGGACTCTTCCAAGAGATCGATATTCTTTGATTCGGAGGAAGATGGTGGAATGAAGAGACGCCTTATACCGACTTCTTCGGGGTTCGGAGGACAAAGCTTCGGGATGAAAAACTCCGATTTGATGAGCTGGATTCGGAAGAAGTTATTGAGAGGAGCAATCATTTGAGTTGGGTGCAATGGAGACAAATCTAAAGATGGAGATGGGGACCAACAGGGAGATGCCGAGGATCGGTCTCGAGATGGAAAATGTGACTTTGTTCGATCAACTGAAATTGGTCAACCTCGTGATCGGGTTAGCACTTCTTGCAGCTTTGGCACTATTAACAATTATGCCAAAGTTCTTGAAAGTTCTACCTTTAATTTGAATTGTTCGATCATGACCGAGGCTCATTAGACCGGAGCTCGGGACTAATGAAGCTTAGGATGATCGAGACAACCACGAAGGTCACGAAAGGTTCCCGAGATTGATCTCACTCCCTTGATGGAGAAACTTGAGAAGGTTGAGCCAATGATGATCAAAATTGCTCGAGATGGAAGAGACGTTGTAACCAAGCTCAAAAGATGGAAAGTCTTAGTCACTCTTCAGATGAGGTGCTAATCCAAAACACTCGACCACCCAGATGACCTCCATGGAAGAAAAAATTTAATGGAGAATTTGGAGGGAGTCAAAGGCGGGGGATCTTGGCCGAATCGAAGCGTAAACACGGAGAGTTATGATTTCTAGAGGTGAAAACTGGGCAAGAGAAGAATGAGGTGCTAATCAAATCTGCTTTGTTGAGGAAATGAGCTTCAATACTCATGATCCAAGATGACAGAGATGTTCAAAAAGCACTCTGGCGGTTGCCCACTTACGAAGAAAGTTTGGTGACCAAGAACCATCTAAGGAGGATGGAAGGCGAACAAGATCAATTAGCGGGGAGAGATCATTTGTGTGAGCAAAGAGCAATATCCATGGACACATCCTCTCGGACTTCTTCCAAATTACGGTGCCAGAAGGGGGAAAAGGAAGGTGAAGACCTCGGAAAGTTCATGGCATCGTACTTTGGAGAAGAAGGCTTCGAGAAAGATCTTGAATTGTATAATCTAGCCAAAGCCTTAAAAGAAGTCAAAGCTTTGAGAAGTTAAAGTTCTCGGTGGAGAAGCCTATCTACACTCGGGTTTCTAAGCAAACCATGCTTGATGTTACAAAGAGAAACCGAGTGCTAGAAAGCAAAGGTTGGAACAAGCATTTTCTATGAAGCGCTTTATAAAGAGAAAAGCCTTGGGCGTTGTTCAACGTATAAGCAAGCGTGCAAAGGCTTCTAAGCCAATCCGGAGAAAGCTGATTACGGATGATGAAGATAAAGAAGAAACGAGTCTCAACCTCGGAAGAAAGTCTTCAACACGAGAGATGCTGAAGACACTCAAATGGAACAAATTAAGAAAGGCTCTTCGCCCCGGTCTCGGGCCGCGTCTGTGATCGGAAAGAAGATAGAGCGAAGAAGCGGCCGAAGGGTGAATTCGGGAAGTTTGCGAGCAAGAGGAAAGGAACATCAAAAGCACTAAAATATTTACGTTGATAAATGGATGCCTATCAAACTCAACGATATGTGGGAAAGAAGTCGAAGAACCATACGGTTCAATTATGATGTTCTCGAGGGAATGGAGAGGGAGAGCTCGGATCGGAATGAAGCATTCATTTAATATCTCCTTACCTTCTATCCAAAGTATCTCTGCGTTTGGATTAACCTTGCGGATGAAGGAGAGGGTCTGGATAGTAGCCCCTGGTCCATATTCTATCCCCCACAAGACTTGGTAATGGCTTGGTGAATGAAAAACCATCACACAAAGAATGCTCAATATCTTTGGTCAGTTGGGTTTAACAGGAAGCTTGATCCGGACATCATCAAGGAAGAAATGAATGAAGAAGAGATTTTTGAATGTTCGACTGGAGGTGCCAATGATGAAGTTGAGATTGAAGCAAATGAAGAAGCGAAGCTGAAGAGACAAAATCGAAGACTAAAAGGCGAAGACTCGAAGATTCTGTAATCTTTAAATTTACATCTTTTTGATTTTGTTGATAAACTCATTGTAATTTGTAATGGGATACCAATCATCAATGAAGATTTATCATTATGCTCAAAAGATAATATCTAATTATCTTATTTACATGTCTTTTATTTTGATATCTTTGAATGAATGTCTCAGGCCTGATTGTATGTTTATATAAGGAAATTATGCGAATATGGGAAATTGTTTAAGTATTTGGTAATGAACTATTTAAAGAAGATTCATTCTTGAAGAAATTCTTGAATGATTTAAATTGGTAGGAGTTTTTTTAATTGTTGGGAAATGACCAATTTTGTAATAGGATAAAAGGAAACACAGTATATAGGTTATATGCTTTTGTAACAAGATAGGTTTTGGCATCATCAAAAAAGGGGAAATTGTTGGAGATGAATTTAATATATATGATTTTGATTAAGATCCCAAAACCCCAGGTATGACATGATCGAGAATGATCTTGATAGTTAGTCGAGGATTGAGTTTTAGAGTATTAGGGATGTTATCGCAAAATGTATAGTCGTGAGATATAGTTGAGGATAGGTTACGAAGACGAAGAACTCGGTATATTTAAAAGTATCCGAAGACTCGATTGTGGCTGAGATATGAAGACTTCGATTAGAAATCGAGATTACGAAGACTTCGATGGGATCTTGAAGGCGAAGACTCAACATGAAGACTGATTACATTAGTCGGTATAAACTAAAGATTGAGAAGACCACGAAGACTCGAGAAGACCACGAAGACTGGAAGACTCACGAAGACATAAAGATGAAGGCGAGGCGAAGATCAAGAATCTGAAGGCCACATTATCGAAGACTTCGGTAATGTCTTGAATCTCGATTATGAACATGAATGAACCTGAGCCTTTGAATATATCTATCTCGAAGGATGCAATCTTGAGAAGATCGTAATTCATTGAAAATAGATGTCTGCCAAGAGGTTCAAATCACGAGACAAAAGGAACTAAGTCGAAGTGTTGTTAAGGTTATATCAAACTCGAGTTTGTAACCAAAAGAGCCGTTGAAGGTGTCTGCAATTTTTAAGCGGAGACAAAAGTCAAAAAGGAAAAGACTTTGTACCATCTTGACATTTGCGGTGTGAGGTCCCTATAAAAGATGTCGGATGTACAAAAGTTCGGTTCAAAAAGTGAAGAGAGGCTATGTGAAGGTTATTGCCTAAAAGCGTGTTAGGGAGTTTCAAACCCTAAATATAGCCGTTTCTCACACACCTTAAGAGGAAACTCAAGAACTATCTCTCAGCGGATAGTTTTCAAAAGTAACCTTGGTGTATGCCATAAATCTTTGGTGACCCTCTACATTGTAAGGTTTAAGGGAAATTTATCGCATTTCAAGAGCTCAAACTTATTCTTGCAAAAGTTAAAGCACTCGAAAAACATAGAATTTCCCAAGTGCTTCTATATTGAAGAGAGCTCACTATACTAAGCCTGGCTTGATAAGAATTATCAAAGCTTAGTCTAGATATCTAACCCTTTGCATTGTGCTTCATTATAAAAGATATCTCATCCTATTGGAAACCAACCAAGAAACCCCAAACCCTTGAGAAGGTAGTTGGAGTGTGTTTGTTGGTGAGAAGAGTTTAAAGAGTTAGTAAACTCTGGCGGAGTAGTGGAAAACTCTAGAGGAGGAAGTTAGTAAAGTTCTGAGGGTAAATTGAAAGTTTTGTTTGTGTTTGAGTAAAAGTAAACCGAGGTGGTCGTAAAAACTCAAGGTCGGGTTGAGTAAGTAAACTCGTGGAGTGGTAAAACTTCGGGGCGAGTTGAGTAAGTAAACTCACGAGGTAGTCGTAAAGCTCGGAAGTTGATGGTGAATTTCTCACGAGAAGAGTCGGGGAGAGTGGGCGTGGGAGCTTGAGTCTCTGAACACTATAATTCGTGTATTTCTTTATTGCTTTCATATTTATGTGGCTTATTTGCATTGACTTGATTTTTGAAAGCATACTTTTCAGCGATATTCAGTTTGGAATCAATCCACTGAAGTTGCATGTAATTGAATCACGAGCTAATCACTAATTCATAAAGGGAAGGTTTTGACAAAGCTTAAAACGAGTATAAACTAAGGGCTGACCATTATGCGGTAGTAAAAGGTAGAACGGATAGTTACCAAAGCTGAACTCTCTTACGAGGATTGAAGAAGTTAGTTATCGATCCAAGCAACTTCAGGATCTCTGACTTACTCGAGGACTTCGGTTGGGATTATATCGAGGTATCGAAAGCGCTCAAGATCACTTTGTCTCGATGACTTTGATTTCGAGAAGCGATCTCAGGCTTCTCGAACCTAATCTTGAGGATTATCTAACCCAAGTGACCTCGATGAAAAAAAGTTTTAAAATCAATTGAACATGTGTTCCCCCCCATACACGTGTAAGACTTCGTTACCCCCGGGACCAACAACACTCATCTTCTCATCATAATTGGATCTAATTCATTCGGCGGATGCTTGCGTTAACTTGGACTTTGTGGCAAGTGTGACATAAGTGATCAATTAGTGATCGGAGATAATATGATTAAATTATTTGAAATATACACTTTATCATGTTCAAGATTTAATCGAGTATTTGAAAATGAAATGAAGTTATCGTAATAGCACATGTTTTAGAGTTATAGGTAGTTGCACATTTTCCTGTAGCGTGCCTCATATATTGAGAATGTCGATTTATTGTCTAGGGTTCAATTAAGGCCGATTAGTTTGACTAATAATTTCGATATATGAGGGAATTACATGGGTCACACAACAAATGTGATTGATTATTGATTATAGTTGGTTGATTAAATATTATATTGGATATTAATATTTAATTTATGGAGAATATAATTATAATTATATTTGAAATTAATTATTATTACTATTTAATTAAATTAGATTTAATTAAATATGATTCCCAAATAATAATATATGGAATATTATTATGGGATTTGATATATATGGAAATCAAATCCGTAGAGATTTGATATACATTGAAATCAAATCGTTGAGATTTATGTATATAGAATTAAATCTATGAGATTTAATTTACAAGATTAGGGATTTTATTTCCTAATTAGGTTAGCTTAAGATTTAAGTTGGGCCTCATATATATATGAGCTCTTGGGAATTCATAATACACAAACACTACAAAAAAAAGCGGGGGTTTAACGGCGGTTTTAGAGGCGGAAAAAAAGCGTAAGCTAACGACATTAGCGACGGTTTGGCGACAAAAAAATCCGACGTTGAATTGAAGTCGCTAACCGTAGCTACGGTTTTTTTGTGACCGTCGTTGATTAAGCGACGGTTTTTTTAATAATTTTTTTAATAATTTTTTAAATAAAAAAAAAATTATTAATCCGTCGCTAAAAGCGTGAATTCTGAAAAAAAAAAAGGCTCCGCGGTGGTTGAACGAGCCGAAGCATCCGGGTGGGCATTGAACCACCGAACCCTGAACCATGTCGAACCCAACCACCAAGCATATCATATATAAGCCACTAAGCGTCCCGATTAAATGAGACAAATTTTCACTCCCGAGGGGATCGAACACGGGACTGTGGGCTCGAAAGCGAGGATCAAACCGCTTTCGAGCACTTACTTGCGTTTACTTAATGAAATTAATTCTATATGTCCTAAAAATCGTTTTGTTTTCAATTTTTTTTAAAATCATTTATTTCAATTATCTAATTTAATGATTTAACCAAAGTTTAATATAATAATTTTTATTTTTTATTTATTTATAAATTTAAATTAAATTATATTATATTAAAATATATTAATTATTTATTTTTAATTCGTTTTTTTTTTAAACTTTTTTTTAATTTTTTTATTTCATTTAATTAATTTAACTATCTAATAATCTTTAAAATACTAATTATATATATTTTTTATATTATAAATTATAAATAAATGATTATATTCTTTTAAAATTGTATATGTCCTAAAAATTCATTTTTTTAAACAAATACTACTATCTATTTAAAAAGTACTACTTTCTATTTAAACAAGTAATACTTTCTATTTAAACAATACAAATTTTCATTTAAACAATAATACCTTCTATTTAAATAAGCAATACTTTTAATTTAAACAAATAATGTTTTTCATTAAACCAAGTACTACTTTTCTATTTAAACAAGTACTCTTTTTTTATTTAAACAAGTAATACTTTTCTATTTAAACAAGTACTACTTTTCATTTAAACAAGTCTTTGCTTTTCTATTTAAACAACTACTACTTTTCATTTAAACAAGTGATACTTTCTATTTAAACAAGTACTACTTTTCATTTAAACAAGTATCCTTTTCATTTTAACAAGTACTACTTCTCATTTAAACAAGTAATACCTTTCATTTAAATATATAATCCTTTCATTTAAATATATAATACCTTTCATTTTTAAACAAGTATTACTTTTCATTTAAACAAGTACTACTTTTCTATTTAAACAAGTACTACTTTTCTATTTAAACAAGTACTACTTTTCATTTAAACAAGTACTACTTTTCTATTTAAACAACTACTACTTTTCATTTAAACAAGTGATACTTTATATTTAAACAAGTACTACTTTTCATTTAAACAAGTATCACTTTTCATTTTAACAAGTACTCTTCTCATTTAAACAAGTAATACCTTTCATTTAAATATATAATACCTTTCATTTAAATATATAATACCTTTTCATTTAAACAAGTATTCTTTTACATTTAAACAAGTACTACTTTTCTATTTAAACAAGTACTACTTTTCTATTTAAACAAGTACTACTTTTCATTTAAAGCAAGTACTACTTTTCTATTTAAACAACTACTACTTCTCGTTTAAACAAGTGATACTTTCTATTTAAACAAGTACTTCTTTTCATTTAAACAAGTATCACGTTTTTTCATTTTAACTAAATACTACTTCTCATTTAAACAAGTAATACCTTTCATTTAAATATATAATACCTTTCATTTAAATATATAATACCTTTCATTTAAACAAGTATTACTTTTCATTTAAACAAGTACTCTTTTTCTATTTAAACAAGTACTACTTTTTTATTTAAACAAGTAATACTTTTCATTTAAACAAGTATCTTTAGCAATATAGTCAGATTACTAACTTTCTCTCATCGAGTCGATTGGTCATCGAGTTTTAGAAATTCATCCACAGGATCATTTCTCTCAATATCGATGATTCTAGGATTTATAATGATAGAATTTGAATGGTCCTAAGTAAACCACTCTCCACATTCTTTTCATGTTTGAATCGATGAGCTGCGTTCAGGGTCTCCATAGTCATAGTACTTTCAGCAGAGAACATAGGAAGTTTCTTAGAAAGCGTGATGGTGAGCCTTGTAAGTTATCGACAAAGCAGATCTATTGGGTAGACCACCAAAAGTCTTTTACAAATAGACTATGGCTACCAAAAGCAAGTGGTCAAAATGAACCTTCCTTTCCGATACCACTTGTTGGTCCCAGTGCTAACGAGTCTCTTGGCGTGTGTGGGGGAATCTGCGTGTTAGTGATTTTCAAACTTTTTCTTCATCGAGGTCAGATGGGTGAGTTATCCCGATATTTTTTGTCTGAAGAGCGGATTCGAGTCAAAGTCTCATTGAGACAATGATCGAGTTGCTTTCGAGAGACAAATTTCAACCCGATCTGAATTTATCGAGAGATCCTGAGGAGCTTAGATCCGGATAATTATCTTCTTGAACACTTTCGGTAGAATTAGTTCGTTTTGTGTATCCGTTCTAGCTACTCAAGTGTCTTGAAATGGTTGCTTCTAAGTTTATACTGCGTTTTAGCTTTTACGAAATATCTTATTCCTTTAATAAAAAAACAATGATTAAGGCATGGACCAATTTTATGCGATTAAATGAGATTGGTTCCAATGAATATCGATTGAAATATGCTTTCAAATGAAAAAACATGTAACAGATAAAATGCGATGCATACAAGCAAAACAACACAACAATTATAGTGGTTCAAAGACTCAAGCTCCCTTACGTCACTCTCTCTCGATCTTTGAGAAATTCTTAACCACTTCCTGAAAAGCTTTGGGTTAACTCAGCGTAGCTTACTCACTTTTCTACCTTGGAGTTTTTTCGGTGACTCAATCGGCAGCTCTACTAACTCAAACACACAAAAAGTGTTGAGACTACCACAAGTAACTTACTAGCTTATTCTCTATAGTTTTCAGCTACTTCAGCCTGAGCTTACTCACTTTCTTTACAACTCAACTCACCAACAAAACACACACAAACTACCTTAACAAAGGGTTTGGGTTTTTGGGTTAATTTTCAACTAGGGTGAGATATCATTTTTACTGAAGAACTAATCTGAAAACTGAGATATCTCTTCTAAGCTTTCGATATATCTATCGATCTAGGCTTAGAATAATGAGCTCTCTCAATGTGAAACACTTGGGAAATCCCTAGGGTTTTTAGTGCTTCAATTTACAATATCTGAATGAGCTCTTGAAGTTCTTTGAAATTTCCATAACCTCTCAATGTAAAGTGGTCTTTGGTATTTATAGAGCAACTTCACCAAGGTCGCTCTTGAAAAAAACAATCCGTTGGAAGATAACTTTATGAATTTACTCTTCGTGTTTGATGAACGATTATTTTTGTGGTTTTGAACACTTCCACGCTTTTTAGAAATATGCGGTCATGTGGCTTAATCACCAATTTTGCGATGCAGGAACTTAATACTCTGCGACATAATTGAGGTCCCATCGCTTTCGGTGTCGATGAAGTACAGTGTTGTCTTCTCTGATTGGTTCTTGTCTTGATGAATGTGAAATAAACAAAAGCGGCTCTTTTTGGTCAATCTCCGAAAGAGACAACCTTAAACAACAACGAAACAGTTTCTTTGCCCAACATTTAGAATGTTTAGGCGTAATATCTACTTTTCTAACATGTGAGTTTTTTCAGCTTTGGTAGTCTTGAGTAGATATTATTCAGGTGTCTCCTAACATTCAGGGTTATCTTCGATATTCAAGATCTTTATCGAGTCTTCGAGAATCATTGAGTCTTGATGTCTTAACTTCACTGAAGTTCTTGCAGTGTCTAAAGAACTTCATCGAGTCTTGTTGTCTTCAAAGAACTTCATGAGTCTTGATTCTTCACTCAATTTCATCGAACATTGATTCGATTGATTCTTTGAGTTCTTCAGTCACTTTGAGTTCTTCAAGAATCTCAAGATCTAACTTGATCTATATCCGCTAACTAGCGGCACATTGTGCATATCTTCCTCGAACAATCTATCTTAAACCCTAATCGACTATCAAAATTATCTGAACATGTCATATTTAGGGTTTTTGGGGATCTAATCAAAACTCCTTTATTAAATTCATCTCCCAACATTTTCTATTTAAACAAGTACTATTTTTTTTATTTAAACAAGTAATACTTTTAATTTAACAAGTAATACTTTTCATTTAAACAAGTAATTCTTTTCATTTAAACAAGTAGCTTTACCTTTTTTATTTAAACAAGTAATACTTTGCCCAATTTAACAAGTAATACTTTTTCATTTAAAAAAATCTTCTTTTCTATTTAAAAAAGTATTACTTTTATTTAAACAAATATCACTTTTCATTTAAACAAGTAATACTTTTTCTATTTGTAAAAACAAATACTACTTTTTCTATTTAAACAAGTAATACTTAAAAATTTAAACAAGTATTACTTTTCTATTTAAACAACTAGTACTTTTCTATTTAAAACAAGTAATACTTTTCTACCTTTGATTTAAACAAGTAATACTTTCTATTATTTAAACAATACTTTTAATTTACCAAAGTCTTTAATTTTCATTTAACCAATCTTTACTTTTCTATTTAAACAAGTAATACTTTTCTATTTAAACAAGTTATACTTTTTCTATTTAAACAAAGAAAACTTTTCATTTAAACAAGTGCTACTTTTCATTTAACAAGTAATATTTTTCATTTAAACAATAATTTTCATTTAAACAAAAATACTTTCTATTATTTAAATAAGTAATACTTTTAATTTAAACAAGTAATATTTTTTCTATTTAAACAAGTACTACTTTTCTATTTAAACAAGGAATACTTTGCATTTAAACAAGTATTACTTTTTCATTTAAACAAGTCTTTACTTTTCATTTTAACAAGTACTACTTTTCATTTAAACAAGTAATACCTTTCATTTAAACAAATAATACTTTTCATTTAAACAAGTACTACTTTTCATTTAAACAAGTACTATTTTTCTATTTAAACAAGTAATACTTTTTTCTATTTAAACAAGTAATACTTTTCATTTAAACAAGTACTACTTTTCATTTAATTAAGTACTACTTTTCTATTTAAACAACTACTACCTTTCTATTTAAACAAGTAATACTTTTCATTTAACAAGTAATACTTTTCATTTAAACAACTAATACCTTTCATTTAAACAAGTAATACTTTCTATTATTTAAACAATATTTTAATTTAAACAAAGTATTACTTTTTCATTTAACCAAGTACTACTTTTCTATATAAACAAGTATTACTTTTCTATTTAAACAAGTATTGTTTTTCTATTTTAAACAAATTACTACTTTTCATTTAAACAAGTGCTACTTTTCTTTAAAAAAAGTACTACTTTTCTGTTAAACTTAAGTAATATTTTTTTCATTTAACAAGTAATACTTTCATTTAAATAAGTACTATTTTTCTATTTAAACAAGTACTACTTTTTTAGTTAATATATATATATTTAAATATACTATGAATTAAATTTTATCTAGTAAACTCTAAGTAATAGATCCGACTAGGTGGGGTGTGAACTCTTCTCCCGACTATAAATTAAATATCTTTAGAAGATGTATTAAAAACATTTAAAAAATCTTGTATAATCCTGGAAACATAAAAAAAAATACATAATTAATATTTTTTAAAAAAAAAAAAAAAAAAAAAAACTAATCATTGTCAGCTCAAGCCGAGTCATTAAATCCATAAGTAAAAACGTCGCTAACTCTTTGTTGTGACGAATAATTTTAAATTTGAAACCTAACTCTACCTTTTAGCGACTGGATAGATCTTTCGTTCGGCGGTTTAAGCGTAATTTAAAATCCGGGACCGGATCTAGCCTCATCCAAAATTTGGATGCCATGACAAACAATCTCCGTTATGGCTAATTATGCAATATCCCCGAATAATGGCGCCATTCTGAGCCATAGGGAAAAGCAGGCGATGAAGACTTTCCCAAGCAGAAGCTGTTTTGGCTTTAGAGACAGTGGCCAAGTTTACCCCGACAAAAGTGGGGTCAGTGAGCCTGATTTGTTTTGCGACCTCGGCAGCCACCAGCGACCTCAGTGGCGATCCTGAAAAGGTCATCCCGTTTGTTGGTCCGGTGGGAAGCCTGTTTGGCGATGCGAGCAAAGCGATTGTTGGTCATTATAAAGCAGGGGAGAGGCGAGTGTTTCCAATTTTTTCTCTTTTAAGCTCA